>JALHCE010000019.1:0-339265 GCA_024340795.1 Tolypocladium amazonense
GCTTTTTTTTTAAAAAAAAAACAATATAGTGGCCAAAAAGGCGCGTTTAAGTTGACGGAGCGTATCTATGAATTGTTAGTGGAAAAGTCGAGATTTGAACATATGAGAGCATTTTGACTACTCAATCTCCTGCGCCTTCAATGCTTGATGTCAGTATCCTAGCCCCTTCGAGTATAATAGATCCATTCACTATGGTCACTATGGAGGAACTATCAATTTCAACCGTGAATCATGCTAACTCGAAGCTCGAAATGTGCACTAAATCAGAGAGCACCTGACTACATTTCTCATAAAATTTGGAACAAAGCTCGGGACAGTCATTCAGGCTTTTAGACTTTGTCTGCGATACACGGACCGAACACTTTGAATTTGCCCTTTTGTTTAAACTGGCTTTCTTTGTGTCCAACGCAGCGCTCTGTCCGAAACTCGTCGTGCCACAGCAGTACTGAGGGACCATCCACAGTCATCTCCCTAACGGGGGGCAAGTAGTCACGAATTGTATTACGTGGTCAGCCGCAGAGTTTCAATGGGGATGATGTTGTTATTGTTCGCGGAGCTTCATACCAACATGGATGATGTTCAGGGTTTGTCTGTACTCTTGCTGAAAATCAGACCTCGAAAAGAAACGAACGGGAGTCCCAAGATCAAGGTATCAGCTATAAATTCTAGGCCACGAGAACCACCAAGCCATATATAGCATCCTTCCACACCCATACCCACACGCATCTTTTGTAGACTATTTATTACCTTGCTGCTGCAAAATCTCAGATAGTCATCTCAGATAGTTCAATTCGAAGGAATTCTGGGAATACCGTGACGCGATCATGCCTGCAGCACCCTTCTCGGACTTGACCCTCATAGGGAGTCTCAGCGATCAGCTGCTCCTCGACCCATTAACCGAGGACTTGCTGCTCTGCATTGGCGAGGAAATGAAGAAACTTGGCCAAAGATTTCATTATTTGGGCGATGAAGAGAAGGAGAAATTGAGGGAACTTTTTGAACGGTGGCAGCGTGCGCAAGAGCTCCTCGGAAAGGTTTCTACGGTTTTGCTTGAGCTAGAATGCACCATACTCGGCCTGTTGTTGTTCGATGGAGCTCCTTACCGTAATACCCCAGAGCAGGAGTGATTGAAAGGCAAAGAATAGTTTTGAAGCAGAAATTACAGTCTACACAACATGGTTGTTTCTCAGTAAAGACCTGCATTCCTAGAGTCTGATATTGACACTATCTCGCTCAATGACATTATTTGAGGCCGTTAAAGTTCTCCATTTCCTTCGGAACTATTTATGTGACAGACAACAATATAACTACTGCCTGGCTGGCAGGCTCACACAGCCGGTGATTGGTCAGATACGACTGGCGTGTCAACACTCCGAGGCTGCTGTTCAGCTACATTTGGACTGGTCACAGCAAATACGTCTGACTATCAGTGTTGTGGACTTTCGCGGCTTTAAATAGTTACCGAAGGCGTGAAATGACATACTCTGGTTTATCTGGTGTGACTCTCTTCCCGATTGCTCGACCTAGGTACATGTAGGATGAGTAATGAGGGCGAATCAGCAGTATTTACGCGTCGGAGAGTTGCACAAAGCGTGACCTCGCCAACGTGTTACCGACATTGTCAACATGCTACGGGATCGGATTCAGCGCCTCCCTACGCTCTTCCACGTTTACTTAGCACTATTCAGCACATCGGGTCGCAGGGAACAGCTCCAAGCTCTGGACCATTTGCCGTACAAAATTATGCAATATCTTCGCGATGCCACAACAAAACGCCATAATTGCTAATATTTCGACGGCGAACAGTGATTGATTGTTGTCAAACATATATATACCCCACTGGTACCCAACTCGATTTCCAGTTCTTGGTTCTGAGACCAAGTGCACGCGGTAGTATTAGTAAGAAGCTGGCGAATCCAAAAGCAGAGTTACAAAACAAATACTTGTCAACATTTGGAGAACAAGGTTATGGCTCGGGAGCATAAGGCCGGCTCTTCAGCCCCCTCGTATCCGTACGAGCAGATCGTCCTGACCTTCGAAGTAGCGCGCCAAGAGAAGGACGCCTTGGCTCGCAGATCAGCCGATCTGGGTGTGCAGATCTCAGAGCTCTACCGGCAGCTCAGCGAGAAGGAGCGCCAGCGAGCTGCCATCATGTTCCAGCGGCCAAGGACGGCTGAAGGACAGGCTTATTTGGAGGTTATCGAGCAGGAAATTCAAGCAATGTCGCGTCATAAGACGACACTGGAGGCAAGCAAAGCCGAGGTTGAGGAGAGGATGCGTCACGAGAAGAAGAGGATGGATATTGCGAAGGAGATCATGGACAAGAGAGGGCCCCTTGAAGGATACATGTGACTTCATGTCTCAATTGAGCATCTCGATAGATGGTTGAAGAGGCATTCGACGAAGTGAACGAATAAAATATGAGATTGCTTCATTCTTTTTTCTCTTTTGTCCTCTTTCACGGAGCGTATGTCAAAACCTCGCCCCGTGGTGAAATCAGCCTTCAACAAACTCTCCTCACCACCGATAGCCTCCCGAGATGCCCAGTTAATTTGGATCAGCATATAGCTAGCTGAGAATCTACAACTTAAATATGCGGCCTTGAACTTTTGAATAACCTCTTAACTTGACATCGGAGAAGGCCAAAATCAGACACTCCTGGATGTTTGAAGGAGGTGAGGACTTCGTGCAGACAGGATTTCCATTGACAGGAAATATAGAAGGACACGCAAGACTGACAAAATGAGGGTTCTCATAAAGACACATCAGCTATGGCCCATTCCTTGTCGCAAGAATTTGAGCCTTGAGCGCTGCCGTCTGACTGGTACGCAGGGGCGTTCTTACAGTCAGCGCTTCTGGTGATATGGGGCTGTTCGCGAAGGCCAGGACACCCACAAGATCAATATCAATCCTACATACATCTATGTGCGAGCCCGACATTGAATCCAATGGCGAATGCTGTCGTGAGCAGAAAGGCACGTATTCGAAATCGTGCGCTTAGCTGGCGAGCCAAGCACAGCACAGTCTGCCTCGGCGACGAGAATCCCCGAAGCCCATACCGTCTGGAATGGCGTAGCTTTTCGCAAGCTCATATATCGAGTACATGGATCAATGCAAATGATATGGCGTTGGCGGTGACGATCCCATCGAAATAGATGACGGCCGACGTGAGGTCAATGCCGACGCGTGGAGAGTACCGCCTGACAACTGTAACGAAAGGCGCGATGGCTTGAACATGACAAGCTGCTTCCAATGTAGGTCTCATCCTTGGCTTTGGGCTCAGTCTTGGCCCGCCAATACATTTTTGGTGATCAATCTTGGAACAGCACAGCATCACAACGATAACGCGGTGATATATTCATTCGCGACGCTTGAGCTTTTCAGGGCTTCATCGAGATGTCTCGCAGCAATAGCTTTGCTGCCGTGATCAAGCCCTCCTTCCAGGTAGAAGCGAGAAAGAGACCTTGCAAGAACACCGGGTTCCTTCCGCACGCCACATCAGCTCCATCGAGGCTTCTCAAACGTCCAAGTCCCCTCGCCTACGTGTACAAGCATCCCTCGCAGTGGCAACACGCGAAGCTAACATCACCATCTCAACAACAAGAGAAGACGCATCTTCGTTATATTTCCAACCACCACGTTTCTTCCACATACGGCCACACAGCCAACACCTACGGTGGTTACCTCCATCAAAACGGCTTATCAGATTGTCGGCCCCCAAGCATCACAACACCACATCTTCCCAGCGTACCTGAGACGCAGTGGCATCGATTTGCCCTCTCCAACATTCCGCACATCCCTCACCACCACAAACCACCAATACAGTCTCAATACCCTCTAATATAATGGTGTACGTCTCAGGGATAATATCGGCGCCGGATTACCTCGACCCACCCAGCCCTGTGGGCAGCACCCTGGTAATCGGGCGGGACTACTACACAACAGTAACGGTGCCTCCGGGCTCGCGTCGCCATGGCGATCCGTACCGACGAGCGCGCCAGCGTTGCAACGATGTGCAGCGCAGGTCGCGGCCCCGTGTCGACAAGCGACACTCTCGCCGTCCGCATCGGGAGAGCCCAGAACCCAAGATCTTGCCCCCCTCGCCTGTTCACACAAGACGAGAGTCCGGCCTGAAGTCGCCTCAGAAGACCGTCTCCAAGAGGCACGACCCGCCCAAGGACAGCCGCGCTGGGACGGCTTCAAAGAGGGCCGAGGACAAGGCGCTCTCCGGCTCTCGCCCACCCACCGACTCCAAATCGACGAAGCCAAAGGAAAAGTCAACCGGTCAACGGAATACCAAACCTGCAAGCGGCTCACCTGAGGACAAGTCGACGCGGCGGCAGAGCGTACCCAAGGAGGGCTCCGAGCGTAGGCTCAGCCGTCTCTTCAGCAGGCGAGGCACTCGCTCCAGAGGCACCTCCATTGGGCGACCAATATCGGAAAAGGCGCCCTCCAAGAAAGGCTCAGCGAAGTCAAAGAGTGCGTCTGGATGGAGCTGCTTTGACTAATGTTCACCGGAGAGGAGGAAATATGAGAAGCACAGGACACTGATGTCTCTTTTGCTTGGAGGAACAGGATGGACGAAGTGGTAATCGACTAATGCAGGGCGCGGGAAGGCTTTTCTACGCGAGGCGAACTTTCGGTAATCCGCACCTACTTGAAGTTTGGCGATGATGCACGAATCACTTTGCGCTCGGGACAAGCCGACAGCGGCCAACTCAATCCCGAATAATAAGACCTAAGGACCTTGGTATAGATAAAGATAATGTTATTACTTTGTGCGTTCCCATCGGGTGACCAAATGCACCTCGCGAGGCCACAATACGAAATCTGCAGCTCCCGATTCTGATCTCGGTCATACGGGGAGCGCTGTGGCAGCATGTCACCCCTGCTTCAAGGCCAGACTTCTTGAACTGTGGTCCATCGGACAGAGACACGTCGGCGCCAAAGCTGCACGGTCCCGTTTTCCTGCTTCAGCTCCGGCTCAGCACACCACATCAGAGCTCGCCGCGAGCGCTGTGCCACCACACAAGTAAGCGCGCTGACAATAAGTGCAAGGATAGTAGGCGACAGGACGCATCTCGTCTCCCTCCACGCTGCAAATCCACCTATTCCCGGCTCCCTAATCCACGGTTGGGAAAATGCTATGACGTGACTTTCCCCCGTACTCCAGTACATCTGTCCATCTCGGTGGCTCTGGAAGCAGTGGTCGTATGTTCGCAGCGGCTCGATTTCCAGCTGCCTCTTCTGGCCGCGTCGCGGCTTCAAAAGATCCCCGAGGCCCGACAACAACCGGAATGTTACCCGCGGTCCTGGAATAGTCGTACTTTATGGTCTCAAGCAAGTTACGACTCATGTTGACGAGGCGAGACCAGGGTTGCCAGGCTAAACCAGCACATCACATGCTTGTCGACAGGCCCCGCCCGCCAACGAACGAGACGAACCCCCCTCCCCAGAGCCCGAACATGTCGTGATACTACCTTGCCCCCCTCACCATCAAACCATTCATCCATCTCGGTGCAAAACATGGAACAGCTCTTCCTACATGCGTCTGCCTGGTGCCCAGATTGCTTCGTGCCACAATGAACGTACTCGTCCTCGGCGCCATGGACCTGTTCGTCTGCTCGTACCAGTACATCATCAAGCTATTCGCGATCGTCGCAGTACCCACACCACTCTGTTTATAGGCTTGGTCCATTTCGCTGAAGAGTCTTGGCGCGCCTGCTTGGGAAGCTGAGGCGACATGTCATCGGTCCCCCCTCGTCAGGGTGGAGATTAAGTTGCATGCTTGGCAATTCTCATCATCATCGTGAAGGCTGGCGTTAATGGTCCGTTACGATTCGAATCACGCGATGCCAAATCGTTAAATCTGGTAGATAGATGCAGCATGCGAGTTTTGTCTGTTCGAAGAAAAGCAGCAAAATCGTGGTCTTGACAAATAACTAGCACGCTGCATACGAGCAAGTCGTATAGTTCTACAGATACACGCTAAAGCGCCACGACCAACTCCATCAACCACATGGGGTATCACATGTGCCATCTCCGCTCGGCGCACAATCTGGTGCCGTGAAACGGAGGGCTGAACGTTGCCATTCTCTGTTCGCCCCATAGGCTTTTCGATCCTAGCGCCGGCCGTTGTGGCTCGTAAAAGTCACAATCCCTCCAAAAATAGAGAACACGCCACGTTTAGTCCCAAGAAACATACCACCAAGTAGAAAACGAATTGAAGAGAATTTGAAAGGTAAGTGGGCAAGCGAGTCGCTGCTCTACCCGCCCACAGTCACCGCATCGTCGCTGCCCAGGCGCGCTGGCGTGCCACGGCGAAGGCGTCGAGCCTGGCCGTCGGATGCCGCTCGCGACATCTGCGGCGTGCCTAGGCGTGACGAGCAGTCGGAGCCGGCGCTCGTGATGCGGCGGACCACGTTCTCTGTCAGGGCCACCGTGTTGTCACGCCACCAGTAGTACATCACATCGCATTGCCACCGCCACAAGTTCCGAATCTTCAAAGATCGGCTTGAGACGAATGTCGAGTGCAAAAGCTGTACGTTGAGCCGCGAGATCCGAAGCTGATGCAGCAGCCATTGGTTGACAAAATCCCCCCTGCCCTCTGCTCCTGCTCCCTGCGCCAAACTGTCGATGGAATATTCCTTGGCGGCCAGGCGCTGTTTGTCACGCTTCTGAGAGCTGTCGTCGGGCAATCGCATCGCAGCTCGGAGAGCTTGCAGAGAAGTCAGGGGCTGTGGTTCGGCCAGCAGGTGATCCGGTTGCGACAGAAGTTCTGGGAAGACGGGATGCGCCAGTGTGTGGTACTTGGCGAGGATCGTGTCCCTATCCTCCAGCTCTATGTCCTCAAATTTAGTGTGAGGATCCAAGGCATAGGCCATGCGGACCGACATATGCTTCCTCATAACTTTCTTGTCCTCGCATAACTTTTTGAGACGCTCGACTTGCCTCTCGAGCTCGAGAACGTCCACTTTCATCCTCTCCTCTTCTGCAGAAAACTCGCTGAAGAACTCTTCCATGTCGGTTGTAGTATTTTTTCCCGTCGTTCTCTTCAGCTCTGCCTCGTATTCGTATTGATCCTTGACGTATAGCAGGTCGTCATATTCTTCCCTTGCATTCTCGAGATCCCCCAGCGCCGAGGTCAGCTCGACGTAGAGTGGGTGAAGATCCTCGGATGGCTTATCGGCGAATATGCCTCGAAGCTCGAATGGCAAGTCGGGACTTGAACTATACCCCGACTCCGATGATTCATCGTCGGATGGCGACGCTCGCCCGACCTTAGTTTGCCCTGCCGCCAAGAGGCTGAAGAACCTCGTCTCGAGGCTGCTGAGTTGCTTCTCCTCGTCGTCCACCATCAATTCGAGTGTTTCGTAGTCAGATTCTCGGGAATGGTAATCATCTCGTAAGTCTTGCATGTCTGAGGCCCGGCTATCTAGGAGCTGGATGGATGTTTGTAGGATGCCACGTTGGCTGACTAGCATTGGCCGCACAATGCTCATGAAAGCATTGTCTGCAGCTTCCTTGCGGCGTCGCAGATGCCTCAACTCCTGTCGTCTCTCGGCCATTTGTACTTTGATGTCCCTCAGCTTTGCCCTCTTCTCTTTCAGCTGCTGCCACAGCAGCTCCACTTCGGCGTGTGAAGAGGCCTCGGAAAGCACTGAGGCATCGTCTCGCGAGTCAAGTTCTTCCGATAGCTTGGTTGGGGCGGTGTCCCTGTACCTCGTTCGCGTGGGACTTTGTGACTTCTCGTACTGGGACACCCACGACGTGATGCGATTCGTGGCAAGCAATCTGCTTTTAGGAGCCGAAGCTCGACTTGTTGGTTGCGCCGGGAACTCAGGTGGGAAATGACGGGAATTGCGATAGGCGATTGGATCTTCTCCAGAGGACGACGCTGAGCTTGAGGACATGGCTCGCCCAGGCCGGGTCAAAGAAAAGGTCAGCGACCCAGAGTCAGAGCTATTGCTTTGCTCATGAGCGGAATCCGTCCGGCTTCTAGGCAGGTTTTTCCTTTTCGGCAGAACGGGTGAGCGAGAAGGCTTGCCTGCAGCGGTAGGCACGGCTTGACCCTGCGGGCGCTGCCACTGTGACATGGTATTTGAAGCATCCGCTTCAGGAGGTGGGGGCATGATGGGATCTCGTCGGCCAAGCGGTCGTTGATTGTGTGGTAGAACATGTGGGGGAGGCGGCGGAGGCATCGAGGTGGGCTTCAGTATGGCTGTTTGCGCTCGCTCAGGTGCATCATCGTCGGGCGCATCGAGGACAGGGGGCGTTTGGTGGGTAGGCTCTCGCTTTGGCGGCTTGTTGGCAGATGCTTCATACTCTAAGCTGCTGGTACCATATTTCGAAGGAGGAGGAGGAAGAGGAGGAGAGAACGCCGAGGACGCAGAAAGCTCGGATGATTGTATGGTGAAGGGCCTTTCGATGGGCATCGAGGACAAAGGCCGAGGAGGCGGCTGGGGCTCCGGCGTCGTGACTCTGCTAGAGGTTGTCGACGCGTCGCTCGCCAGCCGCCAGCCGTCGCTCCCCTTCATGTCGTCGTCTCCGTGCGAGGATGTGTTGGTCAGGAAGTTGAGGACTGAGACGTCCACGTCTGCGTCTGCGTCGGCGTCGTCGGCATCGACGTGTTGCAGCATCGCATCGAACCGAGGCGCCAGGCTGGCTGGGCTGCAAACGGCGGTTTCCATGGAGGGCCGGGACAGGACGATAGCCGCTGCTGCTGCTGCTGCATATCAGGGAGCGACTGCATCAGCGACACGCGGAGGTCGTGTCTTGGAATGAAGGCATTTGAGCCTGGCAGTGTTGAGGCCAACACGGGAACCTGGTTGACGCGGACAGCCCTGTGATTCAGCACGGTGCGAGTCGAGGTAGGTAGCTCAGGTCGTCGCGGCTCTGCAGGCCGGGCCACCCCAAGGTAAGGTGCAGCTCCTGTCGAGCTCCAGTTGACCAGGGTCCTCGGGAAGGCAGGTCGATCCAGCGTTGGCCGTCTACGGTTGTTTCGAGGCGCCTAGGGGCAATGCCTTGCCTTACGGTCAGGTCGACTCGTGCTGCTGTGCCGCCGCTGCGTCTGTCTCAAAAAGCAATGGAGGACCATGATAGCCAGGTGAGCCTTCAATGCAATCTGCGGCCGCATTTGTGCGGAATCCTCCCTTCAGCGCCTGTGAATGGTGGCTTCGTCGCGGCGTCTCTAGCGCTCCCCGGACGGCTGCCCACAGACGGCAGCGCTGGGGCCACTGCGGATTACCCGCCAGGCCCAACGGACAGGGGTGCACGGGTAGTGGGCCTCGCCCGCCACGAGCGGCGCCACAGGGGGGCCCCCGTCCCGCTGTGCCAATCCTGGCAGGCAGGTCGATGCCTAGCGCTGCCTGCCACTCGTCGCCTTGTCACTCTACCTGGACAGCATCATCACCAACGTGGCCTCGTGTGAGGCGACGCCTCCACTGTCGCAGCGTGCCAGAACGGGCCCCCAGCAGCCCGCCAGGCAAATGGGACATGCAGCCGATGCTCGAGCAGGACCGCCGCACCGGCGCGCGTGCGAACGACACCCACTGGCCCGGCGCGAGCTGTTTACGAGCATGGCTGCTGCGTCGTTGGCGTTCCCTCGGTCGGCCGGATGGGCACCAACGAGTGTTCCCTGCCAACACCATTGCTGCCAGGACGGCTGGACGACATGGTAAAACCAAGCGGGCGACGATGCTCCATGATGCAGCTGACCAGCCGAATGCAGACCTCTCGGTAATATGCGCCCCCAGAGTACCTACACAGCACGCTATACGTCCATCCGGACAAAGGCTCAATACAGTAGCCTCTGGGACACACACGGACGGCCATCCAGAGTGGGCGAACAATCACGGTGCGTGCAACATTGCCGCAGCGGTCCACCCATCCATTCGCCCGTCTCCCGCAGGTGCCGTCAACCCCCATGCACTCCGCGACCCTGCAGCTCCCCGCCGCCAGCCAACCCCAGGCGCCGCCGCTCGCCAACGTGTGAGAGGAGACGCAAGAGGGGGAAGCGAACCACAGGCCTACGGGCCGCACCCGGTCTCCGCTCCCCAATCTAGCCGTGCAGCGCCCAGAGCTTTCATGCGCGAGGTTGCCGCCGTGGGGGAGACATGAGGACCGACTCGATTCGATGGCCCCTCTCCGCCGCCATTATTCGCCGTACGCTCTGTCGTCTCCTCACTTGAGCCGCACCACTGGCCGGCCGTTCCCTACAAGAACCCCTCCTGACCATCTCTGGCCCGTGACGTTCGTCTTTCAGCTTTCCCCCGGCCCGGATTCCTCGCTCGACCTGCTGCTTCGCCGCTGCGTCCCGGCTTATCGCTTCGGTTTGATTCGGCTCCTCCGATACTGGGCGCCGGCAGCCCAGTGCAAGATGCCACTATGCACAAGCACAAGGAAAAGTCGAAAGCCCATGCATGGGGTCCTTGGTCGGAATGGGCCTTTGACGAGAACCACGGCCGATATTACCGAGTCCGCCAGGACATGAACGGTGCGCGCCAACCGCCGCGACGCTCTCCTATTCATTTGGCTTGATCGTGCTCACTCTTCGTAGGCAACTACGACTATGACTGGGATACCCGGCAGACCACGCCGCGCGAGGTAGAGGAACTCACCGAAGACTTCCGCAATCTTTCTCCCGGCTCGGCTTACGAAGGACCGTACGAAGGACAGAGTACGTCGAGCATTTGATTCAGTGCCCCGAGCCCTCGTCGCTTCGCGGCTGCCCGATGGCGCCGCGCTGACGGTCTTGATGAGTAACAATAGTGACATGAGTTGTTGCAGCTGGAGAGTACACCATGGCGAGCAGTTCAAAGGACAAAAAATCCAGCAGCAAAACCAAGGGCAGAAGCAAGCATCGGCCGCACCACGATGGCGGGTCTAGCAGCCGCGACATGGGCAGCGGCTCGGCAGCCGGGGTCGCATATGCCGATTACGACGACGCGCAATGTACGTCTGATTGCAGCTTGATATCATGCTTCCGCTGACACGCCTTGAACCTCGACAGACAACTACGGCCAGTCACCTACCGATTACTATATGCAATCTTCCTCTGGTTCGCTCGACCAAATGCGACAGCCGTGAGTTAGCTCACTGATGGTTTCTAGATCCTCGGGCGGCTTCAAGCTATTCAATGAGCGCTTCCAGCTACTCCAGTAAGCCACTCCATTGGATCGCCTTACTGATACATTTACTAACATCGATACGCAGCGGGGAGCCAAAGCCATCCTGTCCAAATCCACGAGCCCCAAGATGACGAAATTCAAGCCGCAGTGGCAGCAAGTCGAGGGCTATACTATGACCATACCAATAACGGAGAGTCATCTGCGCAAGCTTATGGTGCGCTCTCTCGGTATCGAGAACGAGACGCGGGTGTGTAGTTAACAGCTAGCAGGGGCATACTATGAAGAGGAGGACGAGGGCCCACCGACTCCAAAGGCTCGAATCACCGCGGACGAGGAAATGCTGGACGAGTTAGATCCTCGTGAGTGAAGAATCGCCTCAGCCGTGGAGCAGCAGACTGACGCCCGGCATCAGGCTACAGAGTCGAGCACTCGACAAAGTTTCAGCCTGGCGAGGTCGGCGCAGCCTAAATCTACTCTTGCGATCAGCCGGCTGACCATTGCTACTCCAGATCTTCAAGGTCCATTGGTCGGAACCGCAGGGCTCTGGAAACGAGCATGCACCCAGCGTTTCCGGTAGGCAGGAAATTCAAAATCGGTTTGGGACAAAGTTTTTCGTCGGCTTCCGCCGCTTTGTCGTGATTGCCAACGATCTCGGCCACAGCACTTGCGTGTATGTCTGCTCGTCGAAAAGTGCCGAACATGAAGGAAGCTGACGCCTACTAGGCCAATACTTACATACGGCGGCAAGGGCTGCAAGAAGAGAGGCGTCAAGCCTGCAAAGCACGGCATCATCTACGAGCGCGGCCACAAGGCGCGGCTCTTGGAGGGCGAGCCGAAACTCGGGTTCCCGCCGGTCAAAGTCGACATGACAGAAGAGGGTGAGAAGCTGTCGAGGGAGTCGCGAGTGAACTACTCGAAGTTGGTGACGGTCGAGCACAACGTCAAGGTCTTCTTCATCGGCACAATAGCGGGCAACGATTGGGACATTGTGCAAGACGCCGTGAACCGATGCTGGAGCGAGAAGAACCACAGCAAGAAAAGATCCAAGTGAGCCGCGATCTGCTTCGTGGCTTATCTGGACCAGACACGTTTAAAGTCTCGTTTTAAATTTCCGCGACGGTCGGCGGCGGCGACATCGCGACACATATACGTTCGTAAGGAAAGCGGCCGGCATGACTTGGCAGCAACAGTCTGCGAAACTCCACTTGAGCAGGTGGGCAAACGGCCGAGACCTGGAGGATCGGGGGAGGCATGCTATGCTTTGTGCCGGCTAAATTGATTGTTATTTGGGGACGGATGCACCCACGAGACGAAGAACAGCGACACTTGATGGCGCAAGGACGTAGCAGTCTCGGGGTATTGGCGGAGCGGGGAGCGTAAATGGGGCAGAAAGGCGCGCAGAACATGGGCAGGAAGGAATCCATCCATGTTGAACATGTACACGCCGGAGATTTCATCAACCTTTAACATATTGATAGCGAATTTCATTTGTATTGATCGTTTCAGTGCTCTAGTTCCTGACGCTCATTAGAGCCATCGCAGTAGCGTCGGGCATAGGTACGCCCACTTCCTCATCTCCTTGATTTTTTGCGTCTAAACGCCAAACCGTTGTATTTTCTGTATTCACTCAATCTCATCATCCTTTCACGGTCTTCATCGATGATGTATAGATTGATGTCGTCTAAGTGCACTTCTCCGGTAAACCAACCGCACCACCAGTGATAGGGAGCAACCACACAGCATTGCACCAGATTATTGAACAAAGTCAAGAAGTTAAAACTGTAGAAAGAACTAAGCCGCCGGCTTGGGCAGTCAATATCATCAGCCTCGAGTTTGAGGCGGCGAATGCGATGTCCTCACTCTTTGTAGTATTCGTTCATGTGTTGATCATCAATGTCGATAATGTCAATATTGAAGTTGGTCCAGACGTAGTAGTCCTCAGTTTCTTTTGTTAGGAAGAGTCTCTCGTAGGAATTTTCCAAACGGCTTTCTCGGCAGATGTGCATCGTCTTGGGCGTCGGTGTCGAGGAGGAGAGATGCGGAATCCAGCCCCAGGACGTTCTCATTATGTCGACCCGCACCTGGATGACCCGAGGCTCGTATGTCGACGCCCATATCTGGGCCCGTAATTCGAAGGGCAGATCGGTGAAGTTGGTCATGTGTGCTTCCGACGCCATTGACCTCGGTTCTTTCGGGATGAGAGGGTTCGACAGACTTCCCAAGGAGTCTCATCGGGCGCAATATATATATATGCTGTCCACGACTCCAGAATAGCCGCCGGCGTATCCCACCTCGCTGCTTCAGGCACTCGCCCCCAACTCAATACACCAACAGAGTCGCGGGAGACGGCCGGCGTGACGAAAACTTATTCGCCCCAACCGTAGCTAGACGAAGTCAAGCTTCAGTTTATTCTTTAATTAAAAATCACTTTTTCGTCTACCCTAATCTAACAGTTTGCATACTCTCACTCTAGAGTAAATTATCGTAGCTAAAATAGTACTACATATCTATTCACTGGTACGCGAACTGGAGGTAGGTGATTAGGCAATTCCAAGCGACAAGCCAATAACCTTAACATTGCATGTATCTAACTTTCGCCGCTCCCCTATAAGCTCCATACTATCCTTTGTTGACTCATCCAGCCCCGACTCGTAGAGCCTTGTGCAGCGTGGAAGACTTATCGCCGTGTGTCCGAAAGAGGCATGTTGGCCCGCGTCTTGGAGGTGGCGTCCGTCCCCACCCGGGGATCAGTGCCTCGGCATCCTAGACCCCCCTCCGGCACCTCATTCGTGATGTAATCCCGAGGCGGATCGACGACGTAGCCGGCGCGCCGGAGTGCCGACCGGCTGTGATCAAGAGACCGTTTTATATCACACAGCCGTCTGCGAAGATGCAAGAGACATCTCTCTTGTCCTGCTAAAGCTTCGCCACCTGCCCAGTCGCCCATCTCTCGCGCCAAACCGCAGCCGACTGTACAGACACCATGGCCGAGGCACAGCTCAACGACTTCCCGTCGCTCTTCTCCCTCAAGGGGAAGATCGCAGTCGTCACCGGCGGCTCGCGCGGTCTGGGTCTACACGCCGCGTCTGCGTACGTCCATCCCCATCCCCAGTCCAGCGTCCCGCGCCAGCAGCCACTGACCTCCCGCCAGCTTCCTCCAGGCCGGCGCATCGACCGTCTTCATCTCGTCGCGCAAGGCCGCCGCCTGCGAGGAAGCCTGCAAGGCGCTCAATGCGCTCCCTAACCTCGCCCCCGGCGCGCGCGCGGTGCCCGTGCCCGCCGACTCGGCCAGCCAGCAGGGCGTGCTGCATCTGCTCGCCGAGGTGAAGAAGCACACGGACAAGGTGGACATCCTCTTCGCCAACGCGGGCGCCACCTGGGGCGAGGAGTTCGACAAGCACCCGGACGGCGCCTTTGCCAAGGTCATGGACCTGAACGTCAAGGCCGTCTTCAACACCGTGCGCGAGTTCACGCCCCTGCTGGAGAAGGCCAGGGCGGACCGCGGCGACGGCGAGCCCAGCAGGGTCATCATCACGGCGAGCGTCGCGGGGCTGGGCATCGGGACGATCGGCAAGCAAGGCACCTACGGCTACTCGGCCAGCAAGGCCGCCGTCATCCACCTCGGGCGCAACCTGGCCGTCGAGCTGGGCCCGCGGGGCATCACCGTCAACTCCATCTGCCCGGGCTTCTTCCCGAGCAAGATGTCCAACGGCCTGCTGTCCATGTCGGGCGGCGCCGACAAGATGGCCGCCGCCAACCCAATGCGCCGCCTCGGCCACCCGGAGGACATTGCCGGCGCCGTCGTCTACCTGGCCAGCCGCGCGGGCTCGCACGTCAACGGCGAGGCCCTTGCCATTGACGGCGGCGCGGTCTGGGCGCGAGGCGAGATGGCGAGCGGTGGCGAGTCCAAGCTGTAGGGAAGTGTACGATGAATATATCAAGTACAAGAGGAAGCTGTGCGTGTTTTCATGTCCGATTAGAGCCTTTGTGTCCGAGTAGAGTCTACTATAATGCTAGTCATTGCCCTTTCATGGCTACGTCTCCCAACGCCCTTCTATGACAATATTTCTCGACGCCGATCGCTGGCCATTGCGTCGTTTCATTTCGTTTCAGTTGCGCCATTCGTGCTCGCGGTTGGCTTGCGCGCCACCCACGCGCTTGCTTGGTAGACCGTCTGCAACATGCTGTCTCTGTCCTGAATGTACGGCGCCTCGACGCCCGTCTCCGCCCACTCCATTGCGAATCCCAACCGGTCCAGCAGCGCCATGACCTCGTCGTTGCTCAGCTCGAAGCTGCCCGGGTCGGCAATGCCCGACGAGTTGTTGAAGTCGTGCTCGCCGTCGCCATCGTCATCGTGGCCATGATTTCCCGGTGCTTGGTTCTCGAAATGCCACAACAGAGGGCCCACGTTGATGAGCACGCCGCCGGGGCGCAAGCAATGGTAGATGACCTCGAGGTAGCGGATCAGGTTCGGTGCCGTGTCGAGGAAAAAGACGCTGGCGACGGCGTCGTACGTCTCCTTGTGCTCGTCGTCGGCGTAGAGACAGAGGAAGTCGGCTGCGCACATGGACATGCCGCCGATGCCGGCGCTTTCTGAGAGGGTCGTGGCGGGATGTATGTCCGGTACCTCGTATCCCCGTAGGTGGTTCTGCCGCGTGAGGTGGTTCGAGAATGTGTGTATCCAGGGGTAAATGGTATGCTTCCGGGCGCGTTCGCACTCGTTGAGAATGTATGATGATGCCAGCAGCTGGTGGTAAGAAATCTCATTCCCCTCTGCCACGTACCCATTTCGACACAGCTCAAAAACCAGTCTGCCCAGTCCAGCGCCTGGAACAAGCACCTTCAGTGGACTGCCTTCTGGCGATCGTGCCCTTTCCTCCCCGAGCACTCTCATGACCGGATCATAACACGCTGCTCGCTCTCTCGCCCCTTCTGCCGTCCAGTCACGATAGAACTGCCGCAGCGTGCTTCTAGCCTTGTCTATATCCGCATGCTTGGCGACGCCGACCCACTCCTGGGGCATGGCAGGCTCTGAGCCAGTTGATCTAGAGCCCATGGAGCCGAACGATTGGAGGCCGACCTTGACGATGGCACGCGCCAGCTCAGCGTTGGAGTCGATGGCATCATCAGCCTTTTCTAGAGTGTCCAGAAAGTTGAAGGGGGGCTCTGCGAGGAGCTTCCAGTGAGCTTGAGGCAGGGCATAAAAGGATCGACGTCGCAGATGGGTGACATTGAAGTGAGCCGCCTTGGCGTATTGACTATGCAACGTCAGTATCGAGGGCTTAGAATTCGGTAGGATTGAGTGCGCAAGACGGCTTTCATTCAAAGGGTTAGATTAAACACTTACGTGAAGGAATCCAGGGCCGAGAAGATGACTCTGACCTCCTCGGGGTCGTCAAACCCGTCCTCGACACCAGCCCATACAGCATCCTCCGCAGCGGCCATATGTAGTGTGGACTGTTGCTTCGTTGGCATTTGTCAGATGAGAGATGGGGCTGCAGCCTCCGCCCTCAAGGCGGGACGCGGATCAGCGACGACGAAACCGACGACAAACGTTTCATTCGTTGCTTTGGAATCCCACCGTGCGATCTCGGTAGCGCGAGAATGTCTCAATAAACCTTTCCGGTACTCCAAAGGTTGAGAATGTGCCCCGTTCTGATGGTCAGATAAGATGAGATGAGACCTGCGTAGAGGAGTTGAGGTGTCTGTGGTCCAATCAGGAGAGGCGGCTGGCAAGCGGGCCAATCATGTGATCTCTGCGTCGTTCTGGAGCTATTGGTTTACTCGCCTCGAGAACACCACTACATCCGACGCTCGGTCTTGAGCCAGACTACATTCAGAGTAACACGCATATTGCTAGGTCAGAATGGCTACAACGAAAGGCGAAGTCGTTCAGCTGTCCATCCCGCTGGCCAGGTCACTCGGGACGCGCATCTACCTCCGGCTGTCGACCCAGGCAAAGGCCGTTGTGCTCTCCCTGACGACTGCATCTCAGGATGAGCTTGGTGCGCCCAAGGCCATGGGCTCATTTGTTTATGCGCTCCCTGATGTGAGCTCCGCCGTTAATGTCGTTTGCATGAGGGACTCTCATCGGCTGACCGGAGCATAGCGCTTCAACGCACAACAACCCCTCTCGACCACCTTGTTTTCTCATGAGCCAACCTTAGAATTCACCACTCGGCTTGCGAAGCTCATCGCGCGCAGGACGCAACTGCCGGTATACGTCACCAATTCCGTGAGCTTCGCCGATGCGGGCATGGGTGGCACGGTGGAAGAGGAGATGGAGGCTTTTAAGAGCATTGTGGAAGTGACACTTGAGCGACTTCAAGGGGCTGGTGTCTACTCTACCGCGGCGAGTGCAGAAACCATTTCATGATTGACATCGCGGCAAGCTTCAGGCTTCACTCCATGTGGAGGTGGTTACATCTGCGTCGGCAACACTGCCCGACGTGAATACGCTAGTGGCCGGACCATCGCACCTCGCCTCACCCCACGCGAACACCGTCAAGGTGCTCCTACAACGGGGAATGTGGAGCGATTGATGAGGTCGTTCGTTTCACGAGATGCGCCGCGACCAATGGTCATCCCGCATGCCAGGGTGACGCCCTGACGAGGTAGGCGAGCTCGCGTGAATCTGGGCTGGAACACCAACGCAGGCCATTGTCACGGTGCAAGACGCATCGCAGCGATAGGCGTTCTCCGTAGTAGACGGCGCATTCTAGGCAGTTACCATGTTGTAGAAAATAGCACCTCATGATGGCAGCAAACAGCTCGAGTTCCGCCATCGTCAATCTGGAACGCCAAGAAGCGCCACGACCGCTCAGGGGAGACGAATGCTTCACGAGCTTCAGCTTCGGCCCCTCCTCGAGCACCTATCACATATGACCGTGCGAGAATGGGCACCCGGGCACCATCCGGCTCGGCAAAGACGTGAATGAAAGCGCTCTGCCCGGTCGGCGATGGCAATCAGAATGGTGGGACAAACGACAAGACGTCATGCGGACCGACAAACATGCACGCCGCAGGGGAGAGTATCCGTACCTGAACCAAGAAAATGGATCCTGTCCGAGAGTCGGGCAGGCCAAGTGAGGTACCGAAGGGTCTCGCAATAGCAGCGCCCGCGGTTGGTTGCCGCAGCGGCAGTTAGTGTCGGTACCTGACTAGCCGTCTTGAAAAAATTGCTTCCTGTCCTGGACGACTGCGTTTTCAACCGCCGGGTTATCGTTATCGCACCCCGCCACCAAAATTTGGCGGGCATGGGATAGCGCCTGCTCCCCGCCAGACCCAGACATAGGCCACTTCAAGGCGCTCAGGTTCAGGTTTGGCTCCTCTCACCTCTCCACCGACGAGACCTGGATCACGAGTTCCGCGGAGATCTAGCGACCAGAAATCGCTTGGCGACCGCCGAAGTTCTCGACCAAGCCCTCGCCTACCCTTCGAGCGACACGCCTCCACGGCAAGCCCTGATCGCTGCGGCCCCGCGCACCCCAGCTCCGGAGGGGTCGAGTAAGGCATCGTTGCAGGTACGCGCGCAACCAACTCCGCCGCTTCGGCCGCTGCTCTGGTTACTGACTCCTGCGTCTCTAGGCTGTCTGCGGGAGCTGATGTAATTGACGACCGCCGCCGTCCTGTCCCCAGCTCGTGCACGAACATCGTCTAGCCTCCGCGCGACACCATCGCCCGCCATGAGTTGGCAGCCCGTTCCCGAGTCGCTGCGGCAGCTCGCCGCATGCCTCAAGGACTCCTTGAGCGGCTTTGATAAGACTGCTCAGAAGCAGGCGGAGCTGGTCAGTGCTTGCTTATTGTCAAGTTGACGCCGACGGGCTCAGGCTGACCCCCATCGCAGATGCTCCAGCAGGCCAAGGCCTCTCCCGATATCAACAACTACCTTGCCTACATCTTCTCCAGCTCTCACCCACCTGAGGGCCTGCAATGCAGCGAACAAGACTACCACTTGGTACGGTCGGCCGCCGGCATCATGCTCAAGAACAATGTCAAGTCCGACTGGAAGTCCATACCCGAGTCGAGTCTGCAGCTCGTCAAGCTCGCTGTTCCCCTTGGCCTGCAGGACAAGAACTCTCAGATCAGGAACTTCGCCGGCAACATCGCGACCGAGATCATCAAGCGAGGTGGATTGTTGGGCTGGCCCGAGCTGCTACCCCAGTTGCTTGACATGATTGGCAACACGAGCGGCCACTCCTCCAACGAGGCTCAGGAGGGAGCCATGTCCGCCATGGCCAAGATCTGCGAAGACAACGCCAGGATGATGATGAGGGAGGTCAATGGTCAGCGTCCACTCAACTACGTCCTGCCCCAGTTCATCGCGGCCACCAAGAGCCAGCTGCCTAAGGTTCGAGTCGGCGCGCTGACAGCCATCAACGTCTTCACGCCGCGCGAGTCGCAAGCCATGCTCAACTCCATCGACGATCTTCTGCAGCACCTCTTCTTCCTTTCCAGCGACGACAATCCTGATGTGCGCCGCCAAGTCTGCCGGGCCTTCGTCCACCTCGTCGAGACGCGTCCCGACAAGCTCCAACCCCATATCGGTGGTCTCGTCGACTACATCATCTCCCAGCAGAAGAGCGATGACGAAGACCTGGCCTGCGAGGCGGCCGAGTTCTGGCTCGCCATCGGCGAGCACGACGACCTGTGGAAGGCATTGCAGCCGTATCTCAACAAAATCATCCCTGTCTTGCTCGAGTGCATGGTCTACAGCGGAGAGGACATTGCGCTGCTGGGTGGTCTTTCGGACGACGAGGAAGAGGAAGATCGACAGGAAGACATCAAACCTGCTTTTGCGAAGAAGAACCTCACTCGGACTGCCAATGCCAATGGCGAGGGCGCTGGGTCGGCCGATCAGGCGAAGAACGGAAACGACTACGCGAAGGTCCACGAAATGGACGACGAACTCGAAGAGGGCGAGCTTGATGACGAATACGACGACGGCGATGACGCGAACCCTGACGAGCGATGGACCGTTCGCAAGTGCTCTGCCGCAGCTCTCGATGTTTTTGCCCGAGACTTCCGAGGCGCCGTCTTCGAAGCCATCTTCCCTTACCTGTCACAGAATCTCAAGCACGACGAGTGGCCTTACCGGGAGGCTGCCGTGCTGGCTCTGGGCGCGGTGGCAGATGGTTGCATGGATGTCGTTGTGCCTCACCTGCCCGAACTCGTCCCCTATCTGATCTCACTCCTCGAGGACCAAGAACCGATCGTCAGGCAAATAACGTGCTGGACCCTGGGGCGATACTCTTCCTGGGCTGCGAACCTAACAGACCAGGGCCAAAAGGAGCAGTACTTTGTGCCGCTCATGGATGGCATCTTGCGCAAGATGCTCGACAAGAACAAGAAGGTGCAGGAGGCCGGTGCGTCGGCTTTCGCTAACATCGAGGAGAAGGCTGGAAAGCAGCTCGAGCCGTACTGTGGCCCGATCATTCAACAATTCGTCCGATGCTTTGGCAAATACAAGGACCGCAACATGTACATCCTGTACGATTGCGTCCAGACACTGGCAGAGCGCGTCGGTCCATTGCTGGCAACCCCCGAGCTGGCCAACCAACTCATGCCGGCGCTCATCGACCGATACAACATCGTCTCGGACCAGTCTCGAGAGTTGTTCCCATTGCTTGAGTGCCTGTCGTACGTCTCTCTGGCCCTCAGCCACGCATTCACCCCGTACGCCCCGCCAATTTTCATGCGCTGCGTCAATATCATCCACATGAACCTTGAGCAAAGCCTGTCAGCCGTGAGCAACGTTGGTCTGGAACAACCTGATAAGGACTTTCTCATCACCAGTCTGGACCTCCTGAGTGCCATCATCCAAGCTCTCGAGGGCGAGAAGTCGGCAGAGCTGATCAAGAACTCGCCGCATCCTTTCTTCGAACTCCTGAGCTTCTGCATGGAGGACCCCACGGACGAGGTTCGGCAATCAGCCTACGCACTCGTGGGAGACAGCGCCAAGTACCTGTTTCCCCAACTGCAGCCACACCTCTCGACGATGATCCCGATCCTTCTTAAGCAGCTCGACATGGATAGCGTTCTGGACGAGGAGATGGACAGCGGTTTCGGTGTCGTCAACAACGCTTGCTGGTCGGCTGGCGAGGTCGCCATGCAGCACGGCAAGGCCATGGCACAGTGGATCCCCGAATTCCTTCAGCGATTCGTCGAAATCATGTCCAACCCTCGCGTCCCCAAGGGCCTCTGCGAGAATGCTGCCATTGCGCTGGGTCGACTCGGCTTGCACAACACGGAGCTGCTAGCACCGGCTCTGCCCACATTTGCTGAGGATTTCTTGAGCTCGATGCAGGAAGTGGATCCGTCAGAGGAGAAGGCCACTGCACTCAAGGGCTTTTCAATGGTGGTCAGCCATAATCCCCATGCTATGGAGAAGGTTTTGCTGGACTACTTTGTGGCCATTGCGCAATATCAGGACATGAACTTGCGAAACCCGGTCAAGCAGGAACTGCACGAGGTATTCCAGAACGTGAGTCTCTTTCCATTAACACACGCATCTTTGTCTTCCGGCTAACGTCCGTCCTCGCAGATCCTCAATATCTATAAGCAAATGATTCCGCAATTCGACGATTTCATCAGCCAGATGCAACCGAGAGACCAACAGAGCCTCAAGAGCAATTACGTTATCTAATTAAAGACCCAATCTCTGTGGCCGTCTTTTCGGCTGTCCTCGGCTTACGAAGCAGCGGCGACGTGGAAAAGCTTACTTGGGAAGCATTCATGGTTCGATGGGAGAAATACGATTATTCAGAGCGCTCATTGGCGGGCGTGGGTTAGACTGCTGCTCCGCACATTGCCTTTCCCAAGGCATCGTCCTAGCGCAGTGCGGAGAGCAGGGCAAAAGCAGCTTGGATGTTGTGCGTCACGGCATTGGAACGGCAGAGGGGCAGGACTAAAAGTCTACGAGACGTGAGCCAGGGAATTTATTGAAGGCGGAGGTTGATGTGCAAAACGACGCAAGATACCACGAATGATGATGGTCAGCGGAGATGTCGATGCAGCAGTGTCGGTCAGGCGCACTGCTGTTAGCACGAGTGATTGGAGATGAATGGTGCTTGTTTCAAGCGCGCGGTAGATTAGTAGATAGTCGTCATATTCAAAGCAAGGCGAGGCAAGAAGGGGCCTTTTGATATATGAATATGCTGCTCTCCATGGTGAATGGCGTGACCGCGATTGTCACGGTCTTTGTCGATTTCGAAGACAACCTCTCGTGCGTATGAAGTTGCAAGGACACTCAAAGAACTTCGATGTGCTCTCTTCTGGTCAAATTTACACAAAGAATGTTGCCATAGGATAGGGCGCATCTATTTCAATTATCCATTTGCAGAACATGTTTGCCTCAAATCAAGACCGTGAATATAGGGTAGCAAAGGTGGCAAGTTCAGAATATGACAACTTTTGCGCGACGTGATGTCGCCTCTACAATTGCCGGTATCGTTGCAATTCAAGTATGGAGCGGTTTGTAGTAGCGATATGGCTGTTTTGAATGAATGGAGAGCTGGAGATGGCATGAGGTCCCTCTTCGCATGATGGTGTCTGGCGATGTCGCGACCAAACACTCTGGAAGATATGCGTCTGGAAGATGCCCTTGATAGCGATCATTATGCAGTGACTTCCAATACGTTCTTTACATTCGTTGCAAGGCAGCTGTGGACGTGTGATGTAAGCTGTTGAGCCTTAAATACAGCGACACTGGAGTATAGAGTTCCATTTATCGGCACGTCGCTAAGTGAACTCGAATACAGCAGATCAGCGCGCTCAATATACCGTTTGTGGGTTTCTTCAAGCTGTCCAAGAGCCCTGAAAATCATTTTGACCGCTGCTGAACCAGCTTTAGCTCGCTTGCTCAGCCAATGGTCCCGCTGAACAACTCTGTTCAGCACCTGTTCACTGCAAACGCCCTCGAACCAGTACCCAAAGCTTTATGAAAATGTCTACGCATTCATTCAGCACCAGGACCAGAGACTGCCTATAGTTGAGCTGGCCGAGCAGGTTAAAGCCTCAAGGATATGCAAGCCGACCCCTTGTCGAGCATCTCTGTTCGAAGCGGCCGGGGATCCTCGAGGTTAACCTCGCCAATGACCTCTCGTAAAACCTAGCGTCGGACCTGGGAATTTTTGAAAACCCCCAAATAGCAAATGATATTTTTTTAACCGTGTATTCTGCTTTGGTGTTGGTGTTTCTGGCGATTGATCAAGGCGGTGTTGGCAGTCGCGGGTGAATCTCGCAACGCAGCACCTTCCCCTTTTCACAGACTACAAACGCGGTGAGCAGACACAACAACCAGGCAGCCGAGAAATTCTGTGGTCCTTCTCATTCTTCCCCTTTGCGTTCTGCTTCTCGACTTTGTCATTTCCTCTCATAATGCTTTTTCCTCACCGGTTCTCCCTAGAACACGCCGCCGCTGCCACTTTGAGAATCTTTGTTTTCTCTTCTTTGCGTGCTCGATCCGAGACCAACTCTACTCTAGGGTGAGAGCGGCAAATTTGACGGCGCGACCAACGGAAATCGAGCAGAATATACAATTGCAGCCTCTCTGATGTGCTCATGGGACAGCTGAATGCCAAATCAAAATCTATGGGGACAAGACCTCGCAACGGGGGAGAGCCTCCTATCTTTGCCTTACGGAACCGAAAGCAGGCAACCGTTGCTTTTAAGAAAGGCACAATTCTAACGATACCCTGCAGGCTGGTCTACAGCAGCTGTTACCTGGGCATGCCATCAACCCTGCATCGTCCGCGGCGACATTGATGTCGATTCGCTTCTCCTATCCGCGTTAAAACCATGGCCCTGCATCCCTTTGCATTATTCGACGCCCGTCACAAAAGCTCACGGCGGAGTCATCTTAGCCTCACTGCCAAGGCTCTTCGTTGGTTACAGGAAGATTCAGGCATGACTATGAATTCGCAGAACCGTTTCCAGATTCTTTGGAATGACTGAGTGATTTCCTCCAGAGGGACCCGCCCTCGCGGAACGTCGCTGGCATACTCAATCTTGTTTTAAGCGATACGAAGGGGGGCCACCTGTTGAAGAACATCATGCCGCGTGACGTGCCTCGATAGAACTACGAGGTACTCGCACGAGTTGAGTGGAAACAATCCAACCTCTCTGTGACTATCGCAAGCATGTCGCATCTTCCACCACTGGGCTGTACGTCGCAATTCCACCCGTACTTCAACCCAAAACTACTTCCCTCGTTCCTGAGAAACAATGGAATCCAATCTCGATTCGGTCATACTCCAGAGACTCGACATTTTCGCCTGCCGCTGGCCTCCGATTACACCCGGACCGAGGGTAAGCGCCATGGGGCCGTCGCTCTTAAAGTCATGGACGAGCCAACAGCCTCGAGTCGCCGGCTGAACTTTAGAGATCGTGGAGCATATTCGGAAAGGAATGGAGCCCGGATTGGCTGCATGACGACACGTTTGCGTCCAGGCTTACGACTACGATCCATGGAACATCCATGGATCAGGATGCACACCGGCACGCCCTTAGCCGCGAGCAAGGGCCCTCAGCCTACCCAACACGCACTCATGTCGAGGGCAGATGAGGCAAAGGCCTAAAGCCGCGAAGTATTTAAGGTTTGACCTTTGCCCGGCAGCGATGTGGGGTGCAGTGACTTCGCCTCGCGCCACCGAGTCGTCGTGGACCTGTCAGCGTCAGAACCGCCGTCACCTTTGATGGGAGTCGGGAAGCCAAGGAGCAGGTTCGCCCATAGCGCATGCAGCATCCTCTCAGCGAGAGCCGGTGTCATCTGCTAAGCGACAAGACTTTGTCCCAAAGATAGTTGGTTGACGCTCCACCCATCTCCCTCGAGTTGTAGTGCTGCGCCTCTGCGAGTAGGGCTCAACTGCCTGAACGGCCAAACGGGATCGAGCCACTTTGACCAGAATTAGTCTGGCCCGATGAGAGGGGGGAAAAACCTTGTCTGGAGAATTCTGTATGACCTCTTGACTCGGGAGAGTCGCCACGAGCACCGGACGATTTTTTGTCGAGGGTTCTCTTTCACGTCGTCAAAGCTGCGGAAGTTTCCGTCAGCGCTGGGGTCATGATCCAACTTTCCACCCAAAAGTGGGGCTCTCCAGGACCCTTGGGGCCAGGAACACGTGGGCGTGGGCTGCCAGAAGCGACATCCGCGTCCGATCAGAGACAGCGCAATTTGCAGATCGACCCTCGCGCTGAGGCTGCTCTCTCGAATGCTGCTGGCAAAGTCGTCACGGGGTAAGTGTGCCGGCCTCAGCCTGGGGTTCTGCAACGAAGGCGTGGGTGGCATCACGCCGCAGCGGTCCACCAATCGCTCGAAGGGCGGAAAATGCCACTTCCCTCTAGCCGGACGAGTGCGCCATTCAAGGCTGCCCTCGTCCAGCCCGCGCGCGCCTGAATAACGGCAGAGGAGAGAGACAAGAGCCCGAGCGCAGGTTTGGCTATAGCACCTCCACGCCGGCGGCCATCCGGCGCACAAGCTGCCACGACGGCCAAGGCCAGACTGTTGCCCCAGACGAGCGAACCGAGCGAGAGTGATTCATCATGTCTCCGGTTCCATGCATGCCGAACATTTGGACTTTCATCATGTCGACATGCATTTGACCATGCAAGCCACCCAGCGCCAAAGGACGGCCCTCGCCGACACGGCTCGCCAACACGTCAGCGAGCACCTGCTCTTGGCAGCAGTTTGCGGCCATGATTGATCATGAAACATCAAGCACCGGTCACATGGTCATGGGCGCCAGCGTGGCCAGCCCTGGGCATGAGGACGGCGCTGGGTTCTATATATAGACTCCGCAGTGGGGACCAAGCCGACGGCTAGGACCAGTACGGCAGCTTCGGCAAATCGGCTCAATGCCAGACCGACCTCCGTCATAATGAGCTGCGTTACGGGATGGTTTCTCTTTTGACACGCCCGCGCCTAGCCCCCTTTGGGCAAGCCAGGCCCCAAGGGAATTTTTTTTGGTCTTCTGAAATCCGGGCGGGCCTGCATGTTGTTGTCGCTCCCCGAAAAGTACCCCGACAACGCTCTCCGTTGCAACTTGAAAGGGCAAAGAGCAGCCAGTTGTGCAGTTTGCCGATCACGTCGGCGCAACGCCGGCCGATATGAAAGTGCGCCTTTGTGGGGCGTAACACTGCACAATGCCGTGCCGTCATGCGCATAAGGCCTCTGGGAGATTTCCCAGGAGCGACTGACTTGAGCTAACTTGGCCCGGAGACAAGCGAGGCGCCCTCGTGGGAAGCAAGGGGAGTGCTTCGTGGCTTGTTCGACTCATCTGCGGAGCGCGTTCTTCAAAGGGGAAAGAGTCTTCATGCATGCCTCGTAATGCCAATGCGCTGCTGCTTGTCAGCGGGATGTGGAACTGGAGGCATCCTTCTAGAATGCAAGAGGTGCGGGAAACCCGGGACACCTCGCCCGCCATGGAATGTGAGTGGTGGAAACCTTCCAACGGAGCAAGGGCCGCGGGCCCTTGCTCTGGAGCATTTGTGCAATGATCTCACCGCTCCCCGCGCGTGGACCTGGACAAGCAAATTCACACCCTGCTGGCCGCTGGGGGGCACGGTACGGCTGGCTCTCGAGCCATCGTTGCCAGCCGCACCGGAGTTGCGAGTGTCCACGGGCCAATGCCTGCGGATGGTGGAGAGCTGGCGCTGAGGTCGGCCGTTTTTGATCGCCGAAGCTCCGGGCCCGAACCGTCTCGGCGAACTGACGATGTGGACATTGGTGACGTCCAAGGACTACACCAGCGACGACTAGCTGTAGTCGAATGGATACAGGCAAGCAAATTCCTCACCTCGGTGATGTCGCTCCACGTCCTCTTCCGCAGGCCGCGAGGTACGGTCACGTCGGTCACATCCCGCGATTTGGGGTTGGGGCCCTGTAAACGGCAGCGCCACAGGGACACTAGCTTCGCGTGCAAAGGGTCACGCGAAGTGGCTTGCGAGCGACCCCGGACGCTGTGAGAGCCTGGGGATCTTTGTCCAGGTGCCGATTCCTACGGCTTCTGCCCTGGATCACCCTGACATACCGAGGTTGGGCTTTCGCTGGCGTGCGACGACAGAAACTTGTGCTGAGACAGTCGTCTGCCATGAAAGCGCAGTCGGATAAGGGCTGCCTGGCGCTCCGCATGAAACGTTGTATTCGCCTCTCTGCATCGCCACAGCAGGCGGCGCACGGCTTAGAAGCTTATTCTTTAGGCTCGCGGAGAGACGTCGAAATGGCAACCAACGCCCGAGTCCGCCAGCAGCAGCGGCTGAGACTTGCAGGGCTCTGCGCTTTGCGACCACCTGACTGCATGTACTCCGTACGCCGCCCTGCCCTGCAAGAAGTGGGTGAGAAGAAAGCCGCCGAGGGGCGGCGTGCGAGTCGAAGCCAGGAGGCGCATGGCAACCTGTCGCTGCGAGTAAACAAGGTTATCGGGACAGTCAAGAATAGCAATCAGCTAATCCTGATGGAGGAAGGCCGACGAACAACGCTCCTCTCACTGCAGCTTGTCGCCGGGAGCCTCACAAGACGGAGCCAATACCAGCCGCATGCCCTACTCGTACATGCCAGCAAGTCACTTGGCAGGAAGCCAGGGGCGGGTAAAGGGCCGGCCATGCAGCCGAGGAGGAGCGCTGGCGACAAAATATCCACCTGCAGCTCCCATTCGGTAGGGTCAACTCGTAAGGCAAATTCTCGAAGGCCCAGGCCTCGACGGAAGCAAGCTGAGCAATCATATTATCGCAACTATTGATCTGGCGTCAGACCGCCACGACCGCATGTCCCAGGCTGCCGCATATGGGTGGCTCACCGACGTTCCGGCTGGCTCGTCACGACATGATGTGCGCATTCGGCACCGGCCATTGATGTCTCACAAGCTCAGAGCAGGAACGGGGATTGGGGCCGCCAGCTTGGAACCGGCGCTCCATCGCTGCACCACATCGTCTCCCAGCAACTTGGCGTCACGGGACTAACGGCGTTGCGGCACCTCAATGCTCCTCCGCGGCATGCCTGCTCAGCACGCGACGCGCTGCGTTGAGCTTGAGCACGTAAATAGTCATTCACATCGTCGCGCCCCAAAGACGGGCGACGAGATCACGCTTCGGCGTCTAACCCGCCTTGGCTACTCCGTAGCTGGTAAGCACCAAGGGTATTGGGCGTGGACTCCGCAGCTCGACCAGCCACGCACTCCGCAAGTACCTCTGGCAGATCCAGGGTTGCATCTCGTAGGGCTGGGTATGACGACAAAGGGGGCCCGGCCTCGGGCGGACCAAGCGCTTCGGAAAGAAAATCTTGGACGAATGAGCGTCTCGTCAGGGCCAGATCAGTGTGCCGTTGCTCCATGGCGGGCTCCAGGAACGAAGGGTCGCATTAAAGGAGCGGGAGCGACAAGAGGGATAGGATCATGGAGAATGCCAATTTTGGACACGAGGTTTTCTGATTCCGCCAGGGAGAAAGTGGGAATGCTCAGATCTCGCCCTTGTTATGCACAAAAGCCCCGGGACAACCAGGGTCTGGCGACGGCGACCAGGGGTCCGGGGGCAACGAACCATGGTGAGCCGAGCCTTGCGCCGTGGCCATGTTGACAAACTTCAAACTGCAGTGACTCGGGGACTCTCGGTGTCTCCGCCTCCCTCTGTGCGCCTGTGTCCTCACCGAGCTGGAGCGCAGTCAAAGCGACTATAATCACGGGTGGGACAAAATCGAGCTGTGCTCCAATATTTCAGAGCCAGTGTGTGCACGCCATTTAATGTGCCGCTACGAGTAGGGTGATCATCGCCGGGACTTGGCAGATGATCTCATAGCGCGAGGATCGCAAAGTAGCTACGAGCAAGGCCAGGGCTTCCTTCTGGAAGCTAGGAAACTTTCGAGTTGCCGAGATATACGAGCACGCGAAACACCAACGATCACCGTTGAAGATCATGGGCGGAGATATATCCCCAGTAAGGTCTCGGACCGGCGGCAGCAGCGCGGGTGCGAATGCGAGGGTTGGCAAGGTTGAGCTGGCGAGAGAAGAACCACCGGCACGTCTTTCCATTGCTTTGGGAAGGGTTTGATGGCCTGATTGGCGAATTGGAGGTTATTAGCCGCTTAACGTTTGGCCTGAACCTTGCCTCGGTGGAGCAAGTGAACAAGCTACGATAGCCTCAAGCTAGTGCCTGTGGACGACACCCCGTTTGGGCTCTAAAAGGAGAGACGTCTGCGGCTCAGGCCCGCCGCGTGCCATGAACCGGTTGGAACAAGAGCCACCGAGCGTCGGAGGCAAGCAGTGCGAAATGCTACGGGCAGATTGTTGTGGATTTTGCTAAGTGGTGGCACGAGCGTGTCTCGGCTGAGGTGAGCGTCGGTCGCGGACGTAAGCGATAATGAAGACGACGCCAGTGGTGGCTAGTGGTGATGACGACTCGAGCAACCGGGACCAAGCCCCAGCATGGACGGAGGAGACAGAACTCAATGTCCCGACATCTCCGCGGATTTGACCTCTCCTGAGTCAGCAGACTGGGTCGCCTTGAAGAGTGAGACTTGGTGTTGTTGAGCCACATCGACGACGTCGACAAAACGGTGAGTTGGGTACGGGGACATGAACTGAACTGGCAGGCCAGAAATGTAAAACGCTAGCCGCGGCGATCGGCTGCGTCTCTCTGCCGCAGCAGCAGGCGTGCAAAGAAAGGGCCGAGCAGCGGAGGTGTGTCAGCGGAGGTGTGTCCGGACGATGGATGGCCGGGGTGGGTAAAGATGCTGGTCCCTTTGGGCGGGACGAGGGCCAAGAAAAGGCACGCACGACGATCAAGGGAGCGACCCTCGTCAGCCAAGACGACGTCAAAGGCAGCGGGGGAAGCCGCGGAGCTCGGAACATGAGGGCACACGGCACTGGCAGTGGGGAAGTCGATGTGACGGCTCTGCGCGAGGCAAGGGAGCCAAGTCGGTCGGCCAGCCCGTCTGATGAGCATGGAGCGGCGGGACGGTGAGGTAACGGTGCCACGATGCCAAACTTCCATGATGCCAACGCAGGGCTCGACTTGCAGGATCCATTGGCCGCTGGCTAAGCTTTGGTGGCGCTGTCATAGCTCGCCTGCCAAAGCGACGCATGCCAACGACGTCGCCGGCTAATTGCCCAGCGCGGGGATCTATTACACTTGGCTCGCCGTGCCGGCCGACGACGCGCTCCTCGAGGCCACTCAGGCTCTTTGTGGCCCCTCCCTCGCCCGACATCCGCGGGCTCGGTGCCGACTGCTCCGCCGGCCGCTCTGAATGGAGCCTTTGGCCGGTGCGGCTTGGCGCGCGGCCGCTACAGTCTCTCTGCTCTGCGGTGCCCCCGTTTTTTTCTTTTTTCTTTTTTTCTCACATTTTTTTAACTCCTCGCTTGTCCAGTTTTCATCGTCATCGGTCGTCTTGATTCCGCTGTTGACGGTGGCTGTGGTGGAGGGGGCGGCCGTGGTTGATACCGCCGGGCGAGTATAAGCCCGGGAGTGTGTGTGCTGTCGCCACCATCGAGGGAGGCCTGGAGCTTTGGCCGAGAGGACTCGGCCCGTCTACAAGGGGCGAAGCCAACCTAACCGCCTCGTCGCCAACGGCCCGCTCACGGTTGCTCGACCGGCCGAGGTCGCCTCGCTTGGCCAGACTAGAGTCGTGGGCAGCATACCATTGCATTCCGGCTATGAGTAAGTTTTGCGGGTGAACACAAGTAAGTGCGTAAAGAGAGGGGACTTTGGTGAGACTTGCACCAGTTCCCAAGCAGCCAGCCACACAACCGTGTTGGTCGGGAGGAGTGCCCGGTCGGGCGGCCGGTCCGTCTATTTTCTGCTCCGTATCTGCGAAGCCGTCTGGGATCTATGTTTGGCGTCGGCATTGGGCTGCTTACCGGCAGTGAGTCTTGCCCCGAAGGGGGGAATGAGACAGCGTGACGCAGCGCCGGCGGAGCGGCCAGCGAGATGATGGCGTGTTGCTGCTGTTGCATCGCCGGGAGCCATCAGACGACCGCTCCAACCCGTCCGCCGTTGCGCTGCATCTGGCGACGACGGAGTCAGTCACGGCGTGGATGGATGGGTGGGTTGGCTAGATGGAGACGGCTCCGTCTCGCTCGGGCCAGTTCCGGGACGGCTGTTGCTGTCGAGTGTCATGGTCTTGGTCGAGCATTGGGCCGTTTTCCCATCGTTCCCTTTCCGGGTCGTCCGTTTTGCCCCGTCGACGCACCCATCGTCCCTCCCTTGCTCCCGCCCGTCAACGTCAAAACCCCCACGGCAAGCGAGCGACGAGCAAACCAGACCAAACCAAGCAGCCGGCTCTGCGCCAGGCGGGTTATTTTTACCGGGCCCGGTGACTGGCTGGAGCGTGCGCGAGGGCAGCCCCCCGGTCGCCGTCGCCTGGTTCGACCCGCCGCCGAACCATGTGCGTCATGGGGTGGTGTGTCGAGGTCGAGGAGGGTGGCAGGGGGCCCCCCTACCCGCAAGCCTGACGGATGGGATGCTGCGTCTCCAGTCCCCCGTCGCCGGGCTGGCCAACCAGGCGCCGCTGCCTCGCGCTGCGAGGGGGGCTGTACCTCCAGCGCCGCTTGTCCCGCACACGCCCCTACGGGCGCTGGCTGTCGCTGTCCCCGTAGCAGCTGGCAGCGGAGGGGCCCTCGGGGGTACTGGCAGCGAGGTGAGGTGGTTCCCGGGCGCTATCGCCCAAGTCTGCCCCCGCTTTGTCTGCCACCCTGCTGCTGGGACCACCTGTCTCGTCCGTCCAGCGCAGCGCAGCGCAGCGCAGCACCGCACAGCACCGCACAGCGCCTCACTGACCGACGGCGAGCAACTGACGGGGCCGCCCTCCGCAGCGCCGAGCCTGCGGCGGGCCCCAACGCACCCTGCTGTCTGTCCCTGCCCTGGGGCCCTGTGCTTGGCTGCTCTGCTGCCCCCCCCCGCGGCCGGTCGCTGGCGGCTCCGGAGCTGATGGATGGCTGGCGCAGCGCACCCTCAGGCCATGCATCGCATTCTCTGTATTTAACCATTCTCCATCCCCCCCAGGCCCAACCTTCCTGCTTCCCCCCGGTCCCAACGTCTCACACCATCAACTGTCCCATCGTGACAGCGCTCGCTATCCTCCCTCAGACCTCCCACTCTCGCTCTTAGGAAGTCCTCGTGGCTCCTGTCATTCGCTTGGAACGGTGTCTTGTCTGTCGCGCTCTTGGAGTCTGATCCTCGTCCGCCTCCATAACCCCCCACACCACGCCCCTCGTCGTCCCGACTCGTTTGGATATTCTAGGAAATCCTCGCGTGTGGTGCAACGGACAGATTCGAAGTAAATGAAGCACGGTTAAAAGATCCTGTGGACAGTCGACCGGAACCAGGCTTTTGCCCGCGCCTCGCCAACTCAAGAAACCGTCTAAGCAGCCCCAATTAGTCCGTGTAAGACGTCCGATGTCTTGACGGCACCCGCTGTAACCACTACCGTTCACGACCACCACATTCGCTTTCCAACCAAGGAAACCGCCTCGCCGGATCTTCCACAAGACTGGGGAGACAGACTAGGGCAGATTTGCCACTTTTACGATCGCTACAGATTCGGGGGAAACGACATCAGGCAAACACAGCTCCCGAGACGCGGATAAGCTCCCGCGTTTTGGCACTGCCCATAGCCATTGTCGATTCGACGCTCGCTACCTCATCACAGAGCTCCTTGCTGCTGTGATTACCACTTTTATGTATGCTCCGTCTTGTCCTCGTTCTAGAGAATCCCCTGCCCTGTGCTGACCATGAGCTGTTTGGTAGATTCTTCACTTCACTTTCCATTCTTCAAAATGGCTGGTCCTGGAGGCGGTCCTCCTCGCCGCAGGTTCGTCTCTTCCTCTCGCACCTTGGCGGCCCCGAAGCACCTAGCTAACCATGAGTCGACAGTCACACCAAGTCCCGCAAGGGCTGTGACACCTGGTAGGTCTTGACAAAGCAGACTTCAGCTGGACCGGGATGTCTAACAGGATGCCTACAGCAAGCGCCGACATATTCGCTGCGACGAGAACTTTCCGCAATGGTAAGTGCCCACGTCTTGTCCGACGTCTCCATGGCTTTCCCGGCTGACCCAGTTGCCCTTCCCAGCCGCAATTGCACCAAGCACAAGATCCGCTGCCCGTACAACGACGTACAGGTGCCTGACGCCGATCGTTCTACGACTCCGGACAAGCCCGACCTCATGTGGACGCCGCAGATCGAGGCCGCCATTGGCGAGTGGCAGGCAACGGGCGTGTTCCCGTTCCCGTCGCTCGCCATCTACCCGGCCCCCATGCCGCATATGTACTCGGTCGAGGACCTGCGGTTGATCTTCCACGTCGCCAGCCTGTACCATCAGCTGGCCTCAATTGACGCCAACAACTTCACCCTGTGGACCCGCCATATCCCGAAGTACGTGTGACCCATTGGCCTCCCGCCTGCATGGCCCAGCCGCCCTGTGCAACGCTGTGCAGGCCGGATAGGAGCAAGAATGCTGACCGTCCATGTTTAGTCTCCTGAGGATCGGAGCCACGACGCCCTACGTCATGCACGCGCTGCTCGCTTTCTCTGCCATGCACATCGCCTTCCTCACCGACTGCCCCCTGGTCGGTAGCATGGCCTTCGAGCACAGGGGCATAGCCCTCAGCGGCCTGCACGAGGCCATCGGCTCCTTCTCCCGCGACACGTCGGACGCCATCCTCGCGGCGTCCTTGGTCCTCTCCTGGCAGGCCACAGACTGGTAAGACGCAGCTCGCCGTCCCTGCATGCGCACCTTTGATGCAGGTGGCTTGCGCAAGAGTACCTGCTAACTCGTTGGATAGGCGCAGCTGGACCCAGCTTATGCAGGGGACCTCGACGGTAGGTTCAAGATTGACACAGCAAAGACAGTCTCACCGCCAGTCGCTGACGTGTTGGTCCTCTAGGTCATCGACGCCATGGACGCGTGGAAGCACGAGTCACTGTTCGGCGATTTCATTGCGGAGAGCAGCACCTTCCCCACGGCTCCGCCCTCGCCTGCTCCGGATCACCGCCCGAGCCAGCCTCGTGAGGAGGACCTCCAGGCGTATCAGCGCACCCTCGAGCAGGTTCAGAAGGTCGAGGCTCATCTCAAGCGGAACAAGGAGGAGACGACGCAGATTCAGCACCTGATCGGGTTCCTCAAGGGTGCTCGCAAGATCAGCCCGACCTTGTCCATCGCCGGGCAGTACGAGCGCCTGCAGCCCCTCAGGACCTGGCTCTTCTGGATGCCCGTTGGCTACCTCCAGAACTATCACGGCTCTCCCAACTCGCTCGTCATCATTGCCCACCTCTACACCGTCGCCCTGCTCATGGAGCGCCTCTTCCCCGAGATTGGCGCCGCCTACTTCGGCAGCTTGTCCATGTCGCCCGTCGAGGAGATTGCCCGCCGCCTCATGTCCATCAGCGTCTCCAACAACGGCGCCGAGCCCGGTGCGCAACAGCAGCAGACGCCGCTCACCCTCATGGAGTTTCCCATCGACACCGTCAGCGAGTTCCGTTCGCGCATGGGCTGGGTCCACCCGGAGCGGACGCCCTCGTTCCCCCAGTTCAACCCGCCCAACTTCCCGGTCGGCCGCGACATGGCCATGTCAGCACCGCCCACGACCATGGAGCAGCAGCCCTACATGCCCTACGGAAACATGGCCTTCAGCTACAGCACCGAGGAGATGCCGATGCTCAACAGCGCATCCATCCCGGGCCAGCACCAGCAGTCCTCGGCTAGCCCCCTGATGCTGTCGTCGCCGTTCCCCCACCAGCAGTACCTCAGCATCCCGTCTCCCTCTTACGGCGGCGCCTACAGCCCGGCCTCGTCGACCTTGGACGGCTCCGTCGCGTACAGCGACACGGATGAATACGGCTCGTTCGATGTGCATGGCGCCCCTGCCTACCACTCTAGCCAGCAGCCTCCCGCATTCAGCGAAGCGCATCACAGCAGCTACGGCGTTGGGTTCGTGACCCCCCAGCAGCCCGTGTGGATCTAGGCACTTGACGGCGCCAAAACACTCGCGGCCAGCCAACCTTGAAGGAAGACACAATCGGATTGACCGTTTACCGTTCAGGAACCTGTCCAGAAGAACCACCACCCCCACGTACCCGCCTCTGGAGGATCCGGCAAACTTTGCGGCCTCGCTCTCTGCAGCCCCGTCTCCGTTCCTCCACCCGGAGCAACTCGGCATGCTTCCTCTCCCCGAGTCTCCCGTGCCTTCGAACAGCACGCCACACTTCCCTCGACACCGCCAGACTGCTTCCGTATCTTCTGGCCCACATCCCTCTTCGCCTCTCGCGCAGGCGCCGCTTGTTCCTAGTTCCCACGACTCTCGCCTCGAACAAAAGGGCAAGCGGCGGATCGATTGACCATTCCAACGCTGCGCCTCTACCTCTGAACCTCGACGACTGCTTTTTGCCCTGGACCACCTATCGTCACGCTCTCGCGCCTCTAGCGCCGCTGTCTGGATGGACACTCACGTCGCCATGTACACCGCACTCCTTTCACATCCGCAACAACAAAGCGCGCGGAAAGTTTCGATGGCCGAGCCTGGTCATTGAGCTTGCCTCCGTGCGGCATAACATTCCTTACACCGAGTTGATCTCGACGCCGTTCCTTGCACACACGAAATCCGTCGACCGCAAGGCACTAATACATCCCGCGCCTTGCAGTGACATTTATCAATCGACATTCCTTTCCGAATGATACCCACAATTTATAATCCACACTCCTTTCACGACTATCACGACGATATAGACACACTCCTTACGGACACACACAAAAAGTTGGCTGAGACACATGGCGACGGACTTTGCACTGCATAGCGATGCGCCCACCTGTTGGGGGCTCGCGTCACCACGCGCACATGCGCGCGGTTTTGGTACAGCATGGTGTTATTAGGAGTTTGCTTTACACATGATCTTTTGTTGTTTTTGATTATATTTGGGACGGGAATAATGTTGGGACCCTGGGCAACTTGGGAATATCATGGGAAAAGACAGTGTCTTAGCAATGCTTGCATGGATTGACAGGTTCTCTACGGATGTAATGTCCTTTGAAGATGAAGAGCACATGTACAGATGATTTCACCCAAGCCGGGGAGTCAGCCCCGAGGATAATACAGCAAGTTCCCGGCAGTTGCCTTCTAGTTACTACTTGGTTCCGATACAGTTCCGTGCCGTTGGTAACGTGCTCTGTTTAAACTTTTGGAGGCGTCAAGCTTCCAGGCCCCAGTCCACAATTGCGCTCAAATTCTCGACTTACGTTGGAGCGGCTCTCGGGTCTCCACCCATGCCATGTGCTCACCTGCTTCCCTGGGTTCGGTCTCCCACGCGGTCCGTCTCTCCACCTCCGTCGAACAAACTCACTGACAAGCCTCTCGTTGACTTGGCATGGCTCTTGCGCCTTTGGGGCTTGCTTCAAGCCGCTCCTGGTTAGAGCTTACTGGCAGCACCCGGGAGGCATTATACGAGTGTGGCGGCGCAGGGGTCCCAGGGTCGACGTTTGCGTACAGGCTGATTGGAGGGCGGCGCAGGGGCTCGAAATCGAGCAGGATTGAAATTTGACGGAGACGGGTTTCAAATCAGGGTAGTCGCCGCGCGGTCGTAACGTTGGGTTTGTGGGAGAGCGGAGAAGCCTGTCAAGAGGGGGGGCGTCAAGGTTGGTCCAGGTTCCTCGACCGGTTCCTCGACCGGCTCCGGTTCTCGCTGTGAGGTAGCGCGGCATATGGAACCCGGCCCGAAGGAATGCAATTTACCCTCGAGCGAGCGAAAGCGGCTAAATGTTTGTTTTAACGCTTGAGAGACGCGACGGATCGTGAGCACGCCCCATGAGCCGCGTAAGTTGCCGGCTGGCCAGGGCATTGCCGGCGCACAGGGGGTGCAACGAACGCACGCGGGTATACTAACGGAGGGCGTTGTTTATCACGGGGGGCGCCTAACACGGAGGAAGCCGTCGTAGGATGCGTACCGGGCCTGACAAGTCGCCACGGATCGGGGTGAGGTGTGACGCTGGTGTTGCGACGGGTGGGTGCTCCTGTCCATCTTCTTGAAGATCATGGCAGATCGAAAACCCACGGAGGCCGCGGGCACCTTAACCCGGCAGATATGCAGTACTCCATACACGCTCAACCACCCCAGGGGTGTCTGTCTGCGAGGAATCCGTCAAAAGACTCTTGCAGACTCATGGACAGGTGACATTGATGTGGGAACGGGTTGGGGCATGTGAAGATCGGGCAACTCTGCCGCCCCCGGGGCCGTCCCCTGGTAAAAAGGCCCTTTGTTATGACGTAGCGTTCATTTGTCATATCAAATATCTTGCACAGCGGCAACAATATTCCTGACTGCTGCCGGGAAATGCTACTATTGTCCAGGCAGGCCCCCTGACAAATGGCCTGAGGACGCTTATGTGACGGCCTTCAGATGATATAGTTCATCAAACTCAAATGCACACGCCCACCACCCGCAGCCCTCGAGCCGTCAGAGCACGGAAATGAAGGTGACCCAAAGACGGAATAACGGTACCGAAGGAGGGAAGCACAAATCCAGCAGCCGCGGTTGGCGCGTCTCCCGGAAGGACCCTATCTCCTGTCGTTGGGCGGGCGGCGGTGGATACTATACTCGTGTGGATACTATACGAGGCGGCCGGCCTGGGTTCGGCCGGGACCTGCGTCGGCGGCATTGCTCCTTTGGTTGATATTTTGCGATTGGGGACTAGCGCTTGCGGTGGTATATTTGCCGTCTTTTGGCCTGTCGAGACTTCTGGGATCGTTTTCTTGGCTCCGCGCCGGGCAGCGGGAGGAAACGGGGCCGCGGTCGACGAAACCGGGACTCTATTTTCAAATCTTCCTTGCCGGACAGCCGTTGCTATACGAGAGAGAGCTATCGAATCATGCTCGACTGATCGCCTGTTGATCCTCTGGCCGGGACGTGGGCACGCATGATCGGAAACTTTGTGCGGGAATGTCCTTCTGCGCACGGAGAATTCCTTCGAGATTCTGCGAGACAACATCCCGACAAGTTCCGACGATTCAGCGAACTGTGAAGAGAAGCTCTTCGTTTACGCGTGCGGAGGGAGACTCGACACTTCGTGGCGAGGATGTTTGCTCGTCTATGCGCCGGCTGATGGTTGCGAGAAGAACAACGAAGAAGCCTCCCCGAAGGATGCTGTTGAGACATGGCGCAGCAGTTACCTCGTTGAACGTAGATGCTGATTTCTAGGTTACGATTCAGTCTTGGGCAGTCCGTTTTGACTCCAAGGATATTAGTGAGTGTTGCCCTCAATGCTTGGTTTGGTTGAGCATTAGGCAGTCTCATGATAGCATCACCGTCAACAGACGTTGGCTTGAAAATCATGTCCTTTCTTTGCACTGGCCGGGTATGACTGCACCAGAAACCAATGTTAATCTTTACTAGGAATTTCTTGGCCATGGTTTAGAGGCTCTATGCGCTGGTGTTTGACTTATACGCTTGTTTAGATGTGACCAACGCCCAGACATGCGAGTTGAAAAGTCAACAACCCGATGACAAACCGATGCGAAACCGACGAAGCTGCCATGCGAAATCAAAACCACCGTTTCTGGACTTACCGAACGATTTCTATAAGGGGCTCTCTTTTCCAACGCGCAAAATGCAAGTAATGGATTTGAGTTCCCCATCTTGACCACGAGATTTTCAAAGTCGAACACTCCCAAGGTTTACCTGGCTCGTTCAGTGACCTTAGACCTCGGCAACGAACCTCAGTGGGAGTCATTGCGTCGTGGCGGGAAATAAGAGACATCGGTGACATTGCAACGGATATTGGGAGTTGCTGGTGGACGCTTTTGTCTGTTGCGCTTGTCTGACATCTCCCGTTAGTCTCAAAGTAAACCTGCCCGCTTCTGGTTTAGCAGTAAACAACTCTAGGAGAGTCTTGAAGGCATGGGCATTTGAATCGGAGTATATCAAGCCCATACACAGGACGAATCTCGACATCAAAGATTTCCGACATTAGAACAGTGGTGACGTAGTTCTTGAATATGCCAGTTGACAAGCAGGCCTCCAAACGCTGCTGGTACATAGAGTACATGTGAAGGGCTACAAGCTACCATGTTGATCTTACTTCTAATCTGCCTTCTGAAGGCTAAGTTGATTCCATCGTCATGTTATTCGATCGTCTTCAAGCCTTTGGCATGTTCATCACAGCCTTCTTTGTTCTCTTGCAAAGCTAGCAATGTTCCATAAACTCTGAAAGCGGATACGGCCGAACTTTTCTTCCATGTTGTTTGGATTAAACACCTAAACACGGAGCTTGGTCCAAGTGTCAATGGAGCAGTCGGAGATCACTGCATGCTATCGGCCATCTTCTGGCAGGCGTAGATGGCCAACTGGTGCATGATGTTTGAGTGCTCTGACTCTGCAGGTAGGAGTCTCACATCATGTCTAACACAAGTTCTTGTTCCAGCCTCCAGGATGAATAATTGCGAAATATGCCCAATAATCGCCGCACATCGTCAACGTGAAGCTTCGTGGTCCTGCCGTTCAAAATCTGTACCAGAATGCTGGTTATTTTCACTTGAAGACAATGAAATCTTCCCCTCGGCACAATTTGAGGGTACACGGGCCATGAATTAGCTGCCTCTGCGACTGACCTCGAAATTATGGTCCAGACGTGGTCAATTTGACAGTATTTGCTAAGGTTGAGCTCTTTGGAACCACACAGGATCGACAAGGTCCAGATTCATGTCATCTTCAGACCCAGTCAAGCTAGGTTCTCGCCCTCATACTTTCAGAATTCACTCGAAGAAACTGCATGCCCTTTCAAAATAGACAAGAACAGGCACCTGTAGAGAATCTACACGTGCATCAAAGTAGCAGAACATTGGAAAACCCAACCGACTTTGGTGCTGCCTAGCAGATAGAGTTTCGTAACAACTCTCTATCCTGTGATCTCACCTGATCGCACGGTTCGGCGACAATCGGAAACCATTTTGACTTTTGAACCCTGCATTTCTAAATATATTTCATACGATAATTCAATCGTATTTCGAATCTGCGCCGTGAAGCTGAACCTCTAAATGGCCTCCTGGCTTTGACGGCCAATCGGTAACTTACCCAAAAATATCCCTGTCCTCTCTTCCCACACATGCACCGCTGACATGTGGTGACATCCGAGACAATCATCGGGCCGCTCGGCTGCTTGTGGTAGCGTGGAGGCGCCGCGACGGCGCTGGAGGCGATTGTCCGCCATGGCTGACCCGTCGCAACGCCACATTTGGCAATGCGTGTAGGTGGCGATCAGCGCATCAATGACTGCCGGACTACCGTGTATCATAGTTCAGAGGTGCATAGTGTGTCCGATAGTGCGATCAGAAGACACAAATGTGAGCTAGTCTCGGCGTTGCGACCGCTGACGGGCGTTCGCCGTTGTGGCTGCTTGTTTCTTTTTATAACTTGATCCCGGACTGGAGCATGGGTGTAGGGCAGTCTTAGCGGTGCTGCTGATTGGAGCGCGTGTGGGAGGGATGCCCTCGTAAGTTCAGGTGCAGGCCTGTAGACGAAAGTTGTGGAGATGCCCGGATACTACCGGGATATACGGGGCGCAAGGCCATGCGGCTATTTTTATCAATCTACACGCTGCCATGTCGATTGATGTACGTGCACTTCAAAAGGCCGGCAGGGTACCCTTGGTAAGGCAGGGACATGGTGGGAGAAGAAGGAATGATAATTGAGCGATGACAATCGCCGTGGGGGAACCGAAGACATACGTTACATCTGATGTCATGGAAGCTGAGTGATGAACATTGCCAGATACGAGTGGACTCTCCACCTAGAGCCGTTTATTCGTAGCGCCTCAATCCCTGGTGTTAAACTGTTTTGATGCTCTTTTTGAATAATAAGCCGCCTATGTCACGAGGAAGCAAAACCTCGTTCGACACTCAGTAGACTGGAATTGGCATATCGCCTTTGAAATATCCGCTTCGACTAAGAGGTGAACCATACCAGTGAAATGCTTCCGCGGCATCATTTGAAGACTGAATTGTCTTTATCGGGTCTACTTTGTGCGCCAGAGAGTAGTCTGGTCTGAGCAAGACTACATGGATTGCGCCGACAGCCGGAGTTGTAAATGCGGGCGTGCCGTACGAGTACACCAACTGTCAGAAAACGGCATGAATTCCCCCGTTCTCGTGCAGCCTGCAGCGCATATACGTGCTCTTCAAACGTAAGCCTCCATTGAGAAACGGCTGTCAGCTCCGCAACACTATCATATACGACTCCGGAAAAAAGCCTCCAGGGACTGAAATGAGGCGTAGAACTTTTGGCTCGTGGAACGGGCATAGCGACGCTCTGGCCTTCAATACCGTTCTTTGCATGACAAGCATCATGCTCGGCCTAAGGCTGCCCTGACATGTAAAGCACGGATCTTGAGGAACTCGTCTAGTTAGTGAAACTTCTCCATTGATTCATAACATGGCAGTTATGAATATCTCTCTGTTCACAGAGATGCTACCCCAAAATCTTGTAGTAACAGAATTTATGGAATAACACCACCCTTGAGACAGAGCCAGATCGCACCAGATGCAACATGAGTGATGAAGAAAGAATAAGCTGCGCCGAACGCAGTCCGCCGTCTGCTTCCACCACCCTCGACATGGTCCCTGCAAAGGTTGCAAGTGTGATATGTGGCTCGTTATCATTTCTAGACTTGATTTACTAACGCTATGAACTTAGGAGTTGGAGTTGGAGTTGAAGAAGTAGTCAACCGTCTCCCCCAGCGAAGCCTTGCGTGTGATGCCGGAAGGCTGCCACCCGAGAGCCCGCAGCCTTTCCGCACGGCACCTGGCATTTGCTCCCCAGAACTTCGGCCCCAGAGACCATATCTCAGCAACAGCAGCCTGATCCAGCTTCTCGACCTCATCACTGCTAACAAGACCTCGCGCACGCAGCACCTCAGCCAGCTCCTTCGCATCGTCCGCAAACGACGACTCGCCCGTCTCGACGAAGTAGTACCCGTCCCTCCCCCACGACGCCTTGCTTTCGTCTCCCTTCAGGGCCTCGTCCGTCAGCAGCAGCAGCGCCGCCGTCGCGTCGGAGACGTGCGCCTTGCTCAGGACGTTGAGGCCGTCGCCGACGGCGAACGCTTGCCCGCGGGACACGACGGCGCGGAGGTACGGCTCGAAGACCTTGCTGTGCGGCGTCTTCAGCCCGCGGCCCTTGCCGTACATGACGGGCAGCGAGGCGATGGCCACTTTCGCACCGAGCGCCTCGGCCTGCGCCATGATCTTCTGCTCGATGGGCGCGTGCAGGCGCTCGAGCGGCAGGCTGAGCACCTCGGCCGTCTGCTCGTCGTCGCGGTAGACGCGGCCGTCTAGCTCGCCGACGGGGTGGGACGGGTCGATGAGCGTCGCCGTCCCCGAGACGTGCAGGTACGTCGCGCCCTTGTGCTTCGCGACGCCTTGCAGCAGCGCCAGCGACAGGGGCTCGTCGTCCGAGTTCGCGATCTGGACAACGACGTCGGCTGCCTCGCCTTCGCGGACGAGCAGGGCGTGCGGCTCGGCGGGCGCCACGACGCACTCAACGTCTGGGAACTGGCGGTTGAGGGCGCGCGCTTGCTCGGGCGACCGGACGAGAGCCGCGACTTTGTAACCCGGACGCTCGTGCTGGAGCAGCGCCACGAAGTCTCCCCCGACCCAGCCAGCGGCGCCGGTGATGAAGATGCGAGGAGCCATGGGGTGCTGAACGATGTCTTGTGTTGTGGGGTATAGCTGAAGAGAACCTTGGTTATCTGTTGCAAGACGCTTGAGATGTGCGGTCTGGGCCTTCATATATCCTGCATCTTCTTCATGTGGCGGCCGGCGTATCAGCACTTATACCCGAGGAGGGCATCATCACGACGAGTACGAAATACGACCAACGCGCGAGCGGGGTAAGCGTCTTATAAGATATATCAATCGCCGACTTCTCAGCCGTGCTCCCCCGAAGTCTCGAGCGATTTTGCTCTTCAAGCGAAGCGAATCGCCATCGAACCGTATCTTCATCGCATACTCCCCCAGGACCGACAGCCATGGCCACGCAAAAGGCCATCCGCATCAAGGCCGCCGGCAAGGCGGAGCTCGTCGCCGACGCGCCGGTGCCGCAGCTGCGCGACGACTACATCCTCGTCAGGACGGCCGCCGTGGCGCTCAACCCGACCGACTGGAAGCACATCGACTTCCTCGCGAGCCCCGGCGCCGTCGTGGGGTGCGACTACGCCGGCACGGTGCACGCCGTAGGCGCGGCTGTGCGCAGCGGCCTGCAGGTCGGGGACCGCGTCATGGGCATGGTGCACGGATGTGAGTTGCGACGCCTGGAGTTGCGCTGCGGGAGTCGCTTGCGGACTGTTCGCTGACCTGCTTCGTTGGGGCTGGCGGGTAGGCAACCACTCCAACCATGAGGACGGCGCGTTTGCGGAGTTCGTGGCCGCCAAGGCCGACATCCAGATGAAGGTCCCTGACGGCATGTCGTTCGAGGACGCGGCGACGCTGGGCGCGGGCATCATCACCTCGAGTCAGGGGCTGTATCAGTCCCTCGGCTTGCCGCTGCCCGATGCGCCTGCCAAGGAGCCCATCGCCGTGTTGATCTACGGCGGAAGCACGGCGACCGGCAGTCTGGCGATCCAGTTCGCAAAGCTGTAGGTGTACCGGAAAGCTTTCCGTCGTCTCGGAGGCGTTGCGCTGAACCACTGCAAACATAGGTCCGGGCTGCAAGTCATCACGACCTGCTCGCCCCGAAACGCGGAGTTCGTACGCGGCCTCGGCGCAGACCACGTCGTCGACTACACATCCCCAGACTGCGTGGCCGACATACTCAAAGCAGCCAACAACGCCCTTGCCTATGCCTTCGATACCGTTTCCACCGAGGACACCGCCCGGCTCTGCTGCGCCGCCATGGGGGCCACCGGCGGCAAGTATACGTCGCTCAGCCCCATGCCCAGCCTGCCGCGCGACGACGTGGCCAATCTAAGCACTATGGCGTTCACTGCCGTCGGCGAGGCTTTCCGGATCGGTGACCTGGACGTCCCGGCAAAGCCAGAGGATGCGGCGTTTGCGGTCAAGTTCAACAGGTTGGCACAGGAATTGCTGTCTCAGGGCCGCCTCAGAGTGCACCCGCCAAGGGTGAGGGAGGGAGGCCTGGAAGGCGTCTTGGACGGGCTGCAAGAGATGCGTGATGGGAAGATATCGGGAGTGAAGCTAGTGTACAGCATCAACAAGTAAGCGTTGTGGCAGTTGCCCTAACGTCACAAGTTCATCAAGGTTCTAGACGGGAAGGGTCATCAGTTTAGCCCATGTTTCAGTGTCAGTAAAGACTATTCTCAGTCGCTTTGGACGTTAATCCCATTCACCACACGATGCGGACCGCCAGCAACAGCTTCATATGATGTTCAGCGAGGAAACGAATGCATTGTTATCAGCCCATGATGGTATCGCTAATCAACCCCCATACTCCTCCCCCTTCATGCTCGACCCCCATGTCGAGAATAGCCTTGGTCTAACAGCAAAGAAACACAAAGAAAGTAGCAGACCCAATGTGAGGGGTTATGGTGGCGCGTGTGTAGGTTCGCGTGTCGTGTCAACGGGAGAGAAAAAGTCCGTGCAGATCCTATGCTATACAAAACTCCGAGACGCCTGCGCAAGACACGTCATACTGTGTGGGTGTGTGTGTGGATGAAGACATCTTCCCTCAAACTCCGGCTTTTGCTTCCGCTTTGTGCGACGGCCGGCTCAAGTCTGGGAGCCGGCCCAGTTTTCCCGTTGCTCATCCCCTGGTAGAATCAGGGAGTAGGGTACCATGGATGGGAGCTTTGTCTCCCTCCAACCGAGCGTTGCCTTGAAAACGTCGTAGGCTATGAGTCTTCCCGAGATTGGTGGTTGCTGCCGGACGATTCAGAGCCGGAGCTGTCCCTCCGATGCGTGCCAGCGCCATCTCGCACGGCATCGCTGTAACTCGGCACCGGTGGATGGGGCTGTTCGTTGTGCTGCGAAGAGTAAATCACCGTAGAAGCCGAGTCCCCACGATCGCGATTCATGACCCTTATCAGAGGCGTGTTCTCCTCGCTGTCGGTGCTGTACCGTCGATCCCTATCCGAGCCCGTAGGGCTGGCGTAGTCTGGCGGCGGGTTCGTCGCATCCTCAAGATGCAGGTGCAAGGGATTCTCGTCATGATGCTCTTCGTGGTGCTGTTCCCCCACCAGCACACTGCCACTGGCCTCGCCGCCCTCATCGTTTGGCACCAGTTGGGCGAGGGAGATATCTGTCGGGCTTCTGACGGGGCCGGGACTCGTAGGAGGGAGCACTCTAAAGTTGCCGCTCCGTGAGCGTCCGTGGTGGTGGGCGTTCAGGTTGCTTCCGACATGGTGGATGCTTCCGACATGGTGATGGCTCCCGACGTGGTGGACGCTTCCGACGTGGTGGTGGTGGACGTTATACGGCGAGCCACTGAATGACCGGCCATGCATCCGGCCCTGGACGGGAGTAGCCCCGTCCTTGGTCCCCGTCTCCAGCAGAATACTACCCTGCTCAGACCCGTAAGGCGGCGGCGGAGCGAGACTGCCCGTCACCGGCGCCAGACCCCACTTCTTGACGTTGGCCTCGATGAAGACGAAACCAGACTGGCCTAGGTTGACATGCACAACAGCCGGGCCGTTGGCTCCGATGGCCGGGAAGAAGTTTTGCGACTTGAGACCGTGCACCACTTCCTCGAGCCTCTTGCCGTTCCGCGTAAAGAAGATGGCTCCGGTCCGAGGCCGGTAGCCGACGCCGATCACATCGCCCTGCACGAGCTGCGGCCCGTACGGCGTCTGGCTGAACGGCTGGTTGTAATGACGCGAGCCGTCAGAGTGATACGCGACGGAGTACTTGTGGTAACCTGAAACCCACGTTAGTCGATGCAACTTGACGGCCAACCAACGCACGAGACTCGCTCACCAGGTAACCGGAACAGCGGATAAGGCTTCGTGGCCATGCCAATAGCGAGCAAGGTATTCTCGGGCTTCTCGTAGACCTTGGCCTCCCAGTAGTAGACGTCGTTTTGTTTGGGCACGGGCAGATTGCTCATGACGGTGCATTCGGAGTCGAAGAACTCGATTTCCGTCCGAGCCTCAACGAAACAGTTCGCTATCTCAAGCTCGGGCTCGAACTCCCACGCTGAGACACCCTTTTCTTGGATGGCGAGGTATTGCGAAAGTGAAATGTCAGTCTGCACCGACTCGGGGGGATTGGCGGTGACGAAGGCTAGGATCGCAGATGTTAGCACCCAAGATACCGTCTTGAACCTGCAGAGCGTCGGGCACTCGAGGCGAGCGCGAGTCCTGCTATGCGTACCTTTGGCTCTCATGTACTCTGTCCGTGCCATGTCATCCATCGACTCGAGCGCCTCAGCCTCCTCCCTCGCGAATGCCTGCTCATCGTCATACTCTCCCGGGCGCCCCAGGCGGTCGAGGAGAATGCGCCCAGAGCCCGCGCATCCTGAGGCCCAGAAGACGAAAACGACGAGAGCGATGAGAATTATGGAGCCAAAGGAGGACACGAGGCCGATGATGATGCCGGTAAAGGCAGATGAGGGAGCGGCGGCGACGGCCATGGCGGTGGCGATGTTGGGGGGCGGAGTCGGTCGCAGTGGCTGCCCGGTGGCAGCAGGATCGAAGGGTCGGAGGTGATAGACGGACGGGCGTCACCGCCGCAGCGGCTGCGGCTGGGCGTCTATCGCTGTCGTCGAGGGATGAGAGCAAGCGGCCAACGGGGATTGATAATCACGTCAACAATCGCTGCTGAGCACGAGGCAATCCGGGGAGCCCGTGCGTCGCTCGCAACGCGGATCGTTCGTCGTGCGATGCGAGCAATCGCCGCCTCGATGGTAGGACAGAAAAGAGGACCGCCAGAGGAACAGGATGGCCGGCCACGCGGAGAATCGTCGTCGTCGCAGGTGGGAGCCAATTGAGCACGAGCTGAAGATGGACCGCCCGCCCGCAGCGCAACAGCAGGAAACGAAGGTGGAAGCGACGGCCACGAGGGAGGAGCGGCACAGAGGAAGCGGAGGGAGCAGAAACAAACAATGGGCGGTTTCGAGTCGTCGACTGAGGACGGCGGAGGAGATGGAATGTTGGACGAGCGAGGACGAGGACGAGAGGAGAGCGAGCGTCAGGCACCCGTGCCCACCTGCTGAGGGAGCGCCCCAGCGCCGGAGGTACGTGCGGCGACAAGGCGGGCTGTTAGCGTCGCGGCGCTCGCGCGCAGCCGCCCGCCTAATGCGGCGGCGGGGAAGCCAAGGTATCGCGCAGGTCCCCATCCGGCCCGCTCCCTGGCAGGTCCGCGTCGACGATGACGCCTGCGGTGGTGGAGTGACTCCATGGCGGAGCCTCCCTCTTCTCCCATCGCACGACGCCGCCACGGAAGCCCCGGTGGTTTCTACATAAGGTAGCCTTACAACGGCCGCTGCCCATTGCTGCTCGCTGCTGCTGCTGCTTTCCCCTGCGTCCGGTGCTGAATCCCCGTCTGCCGTGCGCTGCTGGGGAGGCCCTTGCGTCTGCGTCCTGCGGCTGGCGCGTACTCGGCCTGCACGGGGCAGTGCCGCCGGCAGCGGGTTTCACGTCGCGCGAGCCAGTTTCAGCGCCGGGGCCGTACCGACCGACGCTCGGCCTCGCCGCCGCCTAAGGTACGCCGCGCACAGTGACGACGACAGCTACCCTGCGTTTCCGAAGCAGAAAGCTGGCTTGCATTGAGCTTCCGCTCTAGGGCGTGCATCTTACCAGGACTCATATGCGTCCGTTGCTTTAGGTTGGCGGCCGCAAGGCCTTAATTAGTGATGCCCTGCATGCGCCTAAGACAACGACTCAGAAAGTCGAACTACCACGGCAACCAATTTTGTTTGCGTGCTTTGCGAGCGAGCATGCAAGACTGGCTTGCCTGCAATTAATCATCTCTCCTGAAACTTCATCTGAAGGGGTGCTGCTGTTGCATCTGACGAGCACCGAAGATTTGAAGGGGCATCGACGATGATACATCCCGTCATCAAGCGAGTAGCGTCATCTACTTGTCATCAGCCGCCTAAACACCAACCAGCTGCATCGTTCACGCAAGGTGTCCGCCGTGACTTGTCATGTAGTATATTCATTCTGCTCGTGACAATTGTACATGCTAATCCTACCAGACCCAAATCCCAAACCCATCGTCGCAAGCAACCCAAAGCCAATTCTATTTCCACGCATCGCTTACAGCTCGTCGTCTCCCCGTCCCCGTCTGTACCCCCCTCGCCTCGCCCTCCTCTCCTCCCTCTCCCTCGCCCTCAGCTCCGGCATGGGGTGGTGGTAGCTCTTGGTGCCCAGGTCGCTGCCCTCCAGCAGGCTCTCACTCGCCGCGCTCTCGGAGCCGCCGGGGCGGTTGTAGCTGAAGTCGCGGCGCGAGGTGCGGCTCTCCTCGCGCAGTCGCCGCGCTTCGGCGCGGATCCGCTCCGTCTCTGCCGTGCTGCTACGGTCCGAGCGTGACTCCGTCGTCGAGTACACCTTGCGGATGGGCGCGGTCTTCTTGGTCGGCGTCGTCGTCGGCGTGCTCTGCCGGTGCGACAGCAACTCCGACTCGGCCGTCGTCGACTCGGTTGGGTTCGTGCTGCCGTCCCAGGTGGATCCCTCAGACTCCTTGTTCAGGCCGCCCACGCGCGCAGGCTTCTCGTGGCGGTAGCTGCGCAGATGCTTCTTGGCCTCCTTCTCCGCCACCTCGTCCGTCACGGCGCCGTCGTCGGCCACGTGCCTCCCGCTCCGCTGCTTCTCCTTGTCGCCGCGCCTCTTGCGTCGCTCGCGGTCACGCTTCTCCTGCTTCTCGCGGCGCTTCTCTCGCGCGCCGATGTCGCTAGCTCCTGCGGTGATGCCGCTCAGCGCCGTGCTCTCCGTCACCACCGTCGTGCCGTCGTCCTCCATGACGCCTTTGTACACGCTGCCGCCGCCGAGATTTGTCGACGGCGTTGCGCCCGACAGCAGCGTCCCGTTGGGGCCCTTGCGTCGAAGCACCGTCGACTTGTAGTCTTCCCAGTCATTCTCCTTGAAGTAGAAGCCTCCGTTGCGCGCCCAGAAGAAGAACCAGATGCCCGTGCAGACGAACGCCACTCCGATGAGCCCGAAGAGCACGAAGAAGCCGACATTGCTGATGTCGTGCGGGTCCAGCACCCCGTGGGAAGGGTTTTGCGTCGGCTTGGGGTCGTCGGAGCGTGCAAGCAGGCGGCTCGCCTCTGCGAGTGGTCCCCTTGCGCCGCCGAGGTTGGCGACGTCTTCTGCGGTGGTGGGGAGGAGGCTCCGGAGGTGAAGAAGGATAGTAGGAGCCATGATGGGCCTCTAGACGGTCGGAATGCGGGTGTCTCGCCGATGGAGTCAGAGAGAATGCGGGCCGACGGATGCAAATGCCCGGCCGCCCAGCCGAGCGCGAGAGGTGGAAGCCAAGGCCTTCGAGATGGGTACTACACCGAGTGGTTGACTTGAGTTGTGTCGCGCTCTATTTCGTTAAAGTGGTCACTGGTGAGAGAAGGATGCTGATATTGCAGTGTGCAGCGTGAGCTGACGTGGTGCGGATGGCTCCCAAGGTGTTTTGTTCCCCCAGAAACGGCCTCAAAAAGGCGTGGCTGGGGCGTGTCGGGATTCGCACGAGGCTGGGGCACCGACGCTGCGCAGGACACAACAGCGCTTGCACGACGGGAAATGGCCCGCAAACAGAACAGAAATGCTCTCTGCTACACTTCTGTCCTATTAATTTACCAGTCTGTTTCGCCCTTCCACTCTGCTCTGCGCTCCCCTTCCTGTTGGGCTGTCCTACTAGCGATGACGCACAGAGTAAACAGACGCGGCGCTGGCCCGGCAACCACTTGCACGCTACCAGCCACGCCAATCCCTGTCTTGGTCTACGCACCCCATCACTCTACATGAACACACCCTGTCATCATATCGCGCCTCGCTTTATGCTGGATCGTTTCGTGTTGCGAGTAGCATTGTGAAGCGAACATATCGGGAAGGTGTTGTGCACCTTGGGCCTGGCCATCACAATGCTCGATAGCCGCCTACGTGTCTGTCCCTGCGACTGCATCGCCTGGCAGTCTCGTCTCGCCTACCATACCACATCACAATCACAAACGTATTCGCCGCACTCGTCTTATCAAATTCATTAACGTCTGCATGCGAGGACTCTTCAACGCAGCTCACACAACCAAACAAGCTCTCCTGCATATGGTATGCCATCCACACCGACAAGCCCCTTCTCGTGATCTTTCCCTGCCGGGTTTCCTTGTCGTCTGCCGTTATAATCAGGTCATCATTCCATCCCACAGGAGTTTCAGTGCTCCAAGGCGGATTTTGGAATGTCCAGACGAGGGATCCCGGCCGCCAGATTCCATGCACCAGCCCATAAAACGTCAACCGTAGATGGCATGCCTGCTGCGCAAAGAGCACCAGGTCACAAAGAGTGAAGGGGCGCGAGCCCCGATGGCCGTTCAGTCTATATCGTTTGGTGATTATGAGCCGAATCAAATGAATTATTCCTCGCCGAGGGTCTCGGGAGCCAGCTGCAACACATCTAGAGTGGCAGCGGGTTCCAAGACCCGCAAGTCCACCTGAGGATGGAAGCGTAGTTAAGTGTGAGAAGAAATAAACCCAAAGTGAGACATCGAAAGTTTCGAGCGCCGCGCTGCCAAGTAATCGAAAGGGGAGCAACGCTGCCTCCCTGATAGATAGACAATCTGACCTGCGTCTGTCCTCCGAGTACTCATACAGAGTCTCTACACGGCTGTCAACCAGAAGATTGTTGCATGATGTGTACAGAACCGTTGCCAGAAAAGAAGAGAAAAGGGTCAAAAGAGCCTCCCTATGCCGCTAATTTGGGGGTATCAAACTTTTTACTGCCAAGTCGATAACGAATGCAGTATCGAACACCACCAGCAGAAGCACAGGGACATGAAAAGTACTGTCACAGGAGGATATGCGGGACTTCGAGCCTGATGCGCAGCTTCAGGCGCCAAAGCATCAACCATCCAGTGTAGTGAAGAGGAATCAATCCAGGAAAAGCAAAAAAGCGACGCTCGCTTCCATAATATGCCGTACCGATGAGAGGAAATCGGCTTCGGTCAGGAAATAAAAGAAAAGGGTCATCATAGTCGTCAACATCGTCAACTTCGTCCAATCATCATCAGAAAAAGCTTCCGTAGGAGTCATAGGGTGCGTGCGTCGGAGCGTACCCGCGGCTCTGCGAGTCCGCCTGGCTCGGTGCTCTGGGGCGGAGCGGCAGAGCCTTGCTCATCCGGCTGCGCGGATCCTCGGGCCTGCGTGAGTCTTCGGATCGGCGCCCGTCCTCGATTCGACGAGACTCGTCCAGTTGTTGGTAGATGGTGCTGGCCCTGTCGCTGCCGGCGCGGGAGCCGCTGGGCCGGCTCGTCCATGTGATCTCTCCACCCTCGTTGCTGCACTCGATCTCAGCACCCTGGAGGCGGACGACAGAGTTGGCAGGGACCTTGATGGTAAATTCCTCGTTGCCGTACGAAGACTGAGTGGTGGTATTGCTCCGCCTATACTCGCTCTCGTCGCGGCTGCCGCTGCTTCGAGTGGAACGGCTGCTGGGTACTCCGCCCCGCTTCATCGCCTTGCGCAGCACTTCTGCAGTCAGGGGCATCTGAGCGCCGCCGCTCACTTCATCCTGGTACTTGCGGGCGGCGTCCATCTTGCTCTCCATGCCGAGGCTCACACCTCCTCCACTGAGACCGCCATACACGGAGGACCGTCGTGCTCGACCTGCTGTCACAAGGTCGTAGTCATGCTGCTCATAAGCAACAGACCCGCGCCTCTGTCGAGTCATCGTTTTTCGCCGTTGCTCGTAAGGGACATTGGGCGATAGGTCATTGAAAAGGCCTCCATCGTCATAGTCGTTGTCGTAAGCGCCTCTGGAGTCATACATAGGATCTTCGTAGCCAATAGACCTTCTGTGCGATGGCGGTGGGCGTGACTGGTTCTGGCGAGGAGGATGTTGCTGCGAGAGTGGCGGACGAAACAGCGTGGTCGGTGGCAGCGCTGACTGCGGACGTTGCGGGATGTGCTTTGGGGGCGGCATCCTCATGGCGTCCTCGTCAAGCCTCTTGCGCTGCGACTGGCGGCGGGACACCCGTGGAGCCAGATCATCTGGATGGTCCTCCTGGCGATATTGTAGCGCAGGCTCGCCCCGAAAGGCCATGGCAGACGATGCCTGACTTTCAAATCGGTGTCTTAAGCGGCTCTGCGGCGAGTCATAGAATCCCGGTGCTCGGCCACCAGGCGACGGCGGAGGGGGTCCATAACCAGCTGGAGAAGGCCCTGCGCCGGACCACATCTGCGGCGGCGGGAAGCTGCCGACCGGAAATGGCGCCGGGGGCCGCTGACTCGACTGCCACCCAGGGGTCACCATATCTGGCCCGGCCGGCTGGCCGGCATAGTAGCTCGCAGGCCGCGTCTGCGCTCGGGGACGTGACGCCGACACCGCGGGCTGCTGCACGCCAAAGCAGGATGGATCATCGACGCGGCCCCTGAGGTACCCAGCCTGCTGAACCACGGGTTGGGTGGCGGAATGCTTGGGGGCCGGCGGCCTCGTCTTCTTGGGTGTTTTGGACTCTCGCTCCTTGGCGGCCGCCGCTTTGGCGCGCCGCTCCTCCTCGTCATCCCTGGCCTTCCTTTCCCGTCTCATCTGCTCGCGGTACTGGTGTCGTTGCGGCTCGGGGTCGACGATCTCCACCCGCGACGGACGCTCCGTGTCCTTGCTCTTCTTCCCCGAAGAGCGGGCGGTGGAGTCCGAGTCGGTCAGGCCCGCACCGGCGGACGACGACCCGGACCTCGAGACGGCGGGCCGCTTCTCGGAGCGTGACTTGCCCGTGTTGGGGCGCTCCTTGACTGGGGTGTCGGACTTTGCGTACTTGCGGGTGCCGTGGATGCCCTCGACGGAGCTGCCCGTGTCGTTTTCCGGGGCGTCCTCGACGTGCGCGATGTGGTCGTCCATGTCGCGCTGCCACGACGGCGGACGGGCCGTCAATGCTGGCGGTCGATCGTGGGCCTCGGGCGAGGCGTGTCGAATGGTGGAGGCGCCCTCGTCAGCGAGGAGAGGCCGCGCCGGGGCGGGAAGACGAGCGACTCGAAAGCAGTGAGCGAGCCAAGATTAAGTATTATGCGCTGCGAGTTTTTGGCGGTGGAGAGATGCAGTGGGCTGCTCCGGGTCGGGTTGGGGCAGGGGGTCACATATAAGTTCAGACAGGGGCGGAGGGGCCAAGCCAGGCGCCTGCCGTTGCTGGTGTGTGGGGGAGGGGAGGGGCAAGCAGAGGAACGGTCAACCAGACGGGAGAGACAAAACGTCGCAAACAAAAAGCAGGCGGACAGCCGCTGGCGACGACGATAGAGATGAGACTAAAGAGCCAGACGGGACGAAAAGAGCACCGGGGCTCTGTGCAACTTGGTCGGCAGGAAGGCTCGGGGAGCAGGAGTTGGTGGTTTCTCAATTGTCTTCGCAGCCGGTGCTGTTGTCGACGGTGTCGAAGGATGGAGCGGTTCTGGCCTGACGAAGCCACCGATGACTGATTACCGATCAACTGCGGCAAGATACGATGGCACAGGCAAGCTCAGCAGCTGGTAGACGGGCGTCGTGGCAGCGGCAAGGTTTTATTAGCCCGCGGTAACTATGCCATCGCCAGCCAGTCCAGGCCACGACAGCGTCCCAACTCCAGCTTCAGTGCAGACGCAGTCGCAGCGAGAGCAGCGGCGGGAGGGTGAGGCGTTGTCAGACAGAGGGGCGTGGGCATAGCATGGAGCAGCAGCCGGGCAGTGTCGAGCATCGGCTCGCTCAGAGGCTGCCAGCACACATTGTTTATCGCAGTCTACGACGACGTTGGGGTACGACGTGCGAACCCAACGGCTACGGCACTCTCACGCAGGCACAGGGAGCTCGCTTGAAGCCGAGGTACGTGCGTCGGGTCATCAATTCGCTGGTGACGGCGGCCGGCGCTGTGCAACGCGGCAACGGTCGTCATGCCCCGTCGTCCACCACCAGCTTCTTGGCGGGCACTGACGAGAGACATGCCGCTGAGAAACCGGCATGGGAAACAGAGGGGCGTGTCTCGCATGCGGGAGTCGCTCGAGTGATTTGGCCGTGCAGCGAGTGTGGGAGGGCAGGGCAGGGCAGAGCAGGCGGCGATGGGATGGAGGGATGGATGGGTGGTTGAATGGGCCGACGGAAGTGCTCGCCGTTGCTGGGTCAGGGATGGGCTGGGACGGCAAGAGCTTGCCCGTTTCGTCGCTTGCACCGCGAGGGAACAAAGATGCATGCTCGTCTCCTGGGCCGTCAGCTGGATGCGTGGGAGCAGACGTGCTTCGTCCCCGGGAGGAAGATGCCATCGCTACGGTGCGAGCGGCGAAGACGGGCCTCTCCAGCGGCCAAGACACTGGGTCCAGCATCGAGACGCCGACTCATGAGATGGATCCAGCGGACGACGAGTGGGCTCAGCAGAGCCTCCGAGGTGTCGCAGCTCGGACAGGCGAACGGCCGGCCCTCGCCAGCACCGGCGCCCAACTGTGGAGCCGCCCGAGCACCAGCGGCTCGTTTCTTCCCGCGCTCCCGACGCCTCGCGCCGTCCAGCGACCCCCCATTCTGTAAGAGGACGAAGAAATGGGAACCCAGTAATCACTGACACGTCCTCGCCCACGGGGTGCGCACCGTCTGGGTCTGAAACGCGCATCCACAGCGTTGGGTTCCGCCGCCGTGGGTGCCGTGACGGGCCTTGGGTTTCGTCGCGGCGGCGCTGGGCACTGAAGCGAGCTGATCGGTGCCGGGATGATGCCGTCCGCTGCTTATGATGCGAGCGACAGCGACACTACCGAGCACGAGCAGGGGCCGTCCCAGCAGAGCAACGCCGCGGTCGTCCTAGCCGAGACATTTTTCAATGCCCTCTGCCTGTCCGACAATCCACCGGCTCCATCTGTTCTCCTCCGTTCCTCCAGTTCGCCTCGTAGGGAACACGTTCTGCCAATTTCCATGCGTGCCCAACTCGGCGGTGGCGGCAGTTGGGTATCAAGCTGCGACGGACAGCCGTCGACTTGCTACGGTCGTCTGGCTGTCGCCACCAACGAACAACGCTCGTCGCCGATGGACAGGATGGACTCTGGACTGACTCACATCGCGACTTCGCGCGGGTAAAGGCGGCGGCACGGGCGACGCCGGAGGGCCAGGAAAATATACGTTACAGGCCACGACAGGCCAAAGCCAGCAGGGCAGAGGCGCGACGCTGGCGCTGCGTGCTTTGCTGCTCGCCAGTGGGGACGGTGAGCGAGCCCGCCAGTCTGCGATGGGCATCCCGGCGTCATGGTGCTGCGCTCGACGCCCAATCGACGCCGGGCCCGTCATGCAGCGCGTCGTCTCGGCTCCCCCATAGGGCAGCCCCCCTTCCCGTGCTGCTCCGAGTCGTGCGCCCCGCGGGGACGTGTCCGTCGTCTAGCCGCGAGTTCGCTGGTGCATGACGGACGCGATGACTCTGACTGAACTTTCAGCCGCCAGCGCAGGCCAGAATGGGGGTCCGTCCTCCACCCCCGTGCGCGCACTCGTGGTGCTCCGGACCAGCAATCTCGGAAGCAGAAGCCTGATGCTGACCTTTTCCTCGCGGACTTCGACCCAAAGGACCCGCACTTCTCCCGTCCGGCCTTCGCTCGCCGACCTCCGGCCTCCGGGCCCCCGCCGCCCTGGCCTCCGAGGGGCGCGATGCCCGTCCGTCACCGCCCGCAACGGCCAGAGCCTCTGCATCCGCCTCGAGGTCTCGCTTCTCGTTGCTTCTAAGCTTGCTGCTCCCCGTCCTCCCTTGCAGCACCCTGAGCGAGTCTGCATTGCTGTTTCAGCGCCTCCCATCCTCGCCCAATCGCGCCTTCACCCCATCCCCGCCCACCCAAGGCTCTACGCACAATTGCACATGTATGGGCGGACAAGCCCGTCCACTCGTGGCCTCTTCGATTCGCCCTTTGCCCGGCCACTGTGCATTTCGCATATGCCTTGCGTTGCTGTAACCTCGAGAACCACCAAGAGCCACCACCCTCTGCTACCTTCTGTACATGCTCACGGATCTCCATTGTGCAACTGTCGAATTCGGTCTGCCCATGCCTGTTGATTGGCAGCCTCGACGCTGCGTTGTGTCACACGACTACGACGACCGCCTCCGCGTCCTGCTGTGTCCCGCGATCAAGCATGCAGACTTGTTTTCCGGGGTCTTGTGCCACATGCCAGCACCTCTGTGGCGGCGGCGCGACGACGACGTCGACGTACATGGGGCGCGGCAACTGCCCTTCGCGGGCGATCAAGTAAGCTGCATTACGGCGAGAGAGTGGCTTGCAGGATGAACCTCGCTGCGATTCCAAGCTGCATGACATTGGCGAAGCTGTCGTTGGCGTCTCGTATGCCTGCAGGAGATAAGGTCTAGCGGTTATATCTGCGCAGTGTATAGTCACTAGCATCTAACTAATCCGTTTAGTCTAATCTGTACTCTGTACATGTATATCGTTCCTCCATCAACAACGAACCCAAGTGGACTAAAATCAGCTCCACGTTCATGTTCCTCAGTCCAGCCGCTTGGTACGAGACTAGTCTCAAGCCCCCAATGGCAGCGACAACGCCAAGCACCACAAGGATGTGGCTCGATGGTGCGCATGTCGTCAACAGTCTCTGTCGTCACCCTAGGAGCCTAGCGATGACGAACGTCGTCCTGGCGGCAAGCTACCAGGGCCCCCCAGGTCTCACCGTCCGTACCCCGTACTCTGGCTGTCTTTCCTCAGCCCATCATTCTTCACGGGCATCTCGAATCACCTCCGTCTGGTCTCGGAAATCGTCTGATGCGCTCGCGAGGCATGCTGTGCTCTTAAGATGCCGTGGGTAACGCATCCTCAGTTGTTTGCTGAGGATCTCACGACCTGGACACCTCACCGCCTTTTGCATCAGCCCTCCTCTGCCGCCTCCCCAAAGTCGAGCCCTCGCACTTTCGCACCATCCGGCAAGGCCAGCTCCGCAGCGACAGTCATGCACTAGTCATATCTTGCCAGTGACAGATCGGCCACAGACACGAAGGTGCAACGATTCGGCAATGCGGGGCTAAGCACGGCGAGCCAGCCGCAGAAGCCAGGACAGAGGTAATGTAGGAATTGAGAATGCCGTCGGCGCACATCGTTGTTGCATTTGACGACCCTCGTCAGCACAGGGCACCGGGCGAAGGGATGGAAGTACACCCGCTGCCAGGTGCGGGCGTGGAACTAGTCATAGCCAGAACCATGCCTATCGAGGACTGATGACTCGGCGCATGTCGTCGACTGCCAATGAGCCATGAATCGTGGTGGAAGATCGGGCAAAAGAGCGTTCGTTTGTCGTTGCATAACAGCCATTAAAACACCAAGGCGGTCGGTTCTCGCTGCTCTCCTCGCCCGTAGAAGTTTACACGTGGCAGGTCAAAGCAAGCGAGACCTCACGCCGCCATTCGTCACGAGGCCTGAGTATCCTCGCCCAGCGGCTCTTGGCACTGTCTAGACCTTGATTTCGAGATCGGCCACGACAGCCCGATGGTCTGACACCCTGATCTGGTCGTCGAAGCTATTCGCCAGCACGCCGAACGTCTCGATCTGGGCTGTACGGGGCTCCCGAATGAAGAGGAAGTCGATGCGGCTGGGAGACTCATCCGGTTCCCCAAAGCTTGTGTAAGTCAGGTGGTTTCCATATTTCTTGCTCTCCGGTACCAGGTCCGCGATGTCAGACATGCCCGACCCAGAGGCGGTAATCGTCTTGTAGGCCTCTTCATCGGGCGTGCTATTGAAATCGCCCCCAATCAGGACGACCGAAGGCTCTGCCTCCTCTCCACTGCCCCATTCCTTGGCGAATTTGATGAGCAGTCTAGCGCTGTTGTTGCGCGCAACGACTCCCATGTGGTCGAAGTGAGTGCTCATCACGACGACTCGGGTGTTGGTCGTCCTGTGAGCGAACTCGCCTATGGTCACAATCCTGTTGAGCGCGGCATCCCAGCCGCGAGACGGCTTCTCGGGAGTCGGGCTCAGCCATCGGGTCTCGCTACGTATGCACTTCCAGACGTCCGTGCGGTAGAAGACGGGCGAGAACTCCTCGTCTGTCTCGCCCTTGCCGCGGCCCCGGCCAATGTGCGCCCACGACGAGCCCAGCTCAGCTTGGACGTCCTTGAGCTGCGAGTAGAGGACTTCCTGAAGGCACACAAACGGGCTCTGGTGTCCTGTTGTGATGAAGCGAAGCTGGGTGCACAGCTTCGGGCAGCGGACCTTCCAAGGCTGCTCGCCCAGGACTTGGCGGGTCGTCGCGTACCTGACGTTGTAGCTGACGAGTCGCAGCGGCATCGATTTCTTGTGCTCCGCGATGTTCGTGCCGTGCGACGAGGCCAAAGCCATCGGCTCCTGGGCCTGGTCTTGGTTTACCCTCATATCGACCCCGTCTGAGACACCTCGACGCGGGGTGTCCAACTCGGAAGCCTGAATGGATGCTCGAGAGTAAAAGCTGCTGCTGCACCAAGAGAGAAACAGGCAGAGTAAGAAACAGCAGGTTAGAGCAAGATGGAATTCCGAGGAGGACCTTGTCGTGCGTCGTCGGGCAGCGAATGCAGTGCTCGCCATTGAGCGTGACCGCCAGGGCAGGCCTTCATGCCTCAAAGCGGCTGGCGGGGGTTGAAGGATGCTGGTTGCGCGGCGCTATCACGTGGTACCCCGCCTATATTTATGGCCCAGATGGACCCTCGCAGCGTCATCCGTTTCATCCCGAGGGCTGCAACTCCACCAGGGTTCTCAATGACGAGTAGCGTCTCCGTCGCCGTTCTTGGCGAGTGGCCTTGTCAACAAGTTCCCAACTTGGGATCCAGAGACCACGTTACGGGATTGGCTGCGGCTGCGGCCTCGAACTCGCAGGAGCCGCACTTGGGACCCATGCAGTTGTGGGATGATGGAGACGTGGCGAACGCCGACATCACCAGATGACCAGAATTTTGGGCCTTTGACGGCATAGAGCCATGGATCGACCGTGCCGTAGAGACCCGGAAGGCCTGTAGTCAAACTAAGCGGGCGCTCTGTTGAAAATCATATAGGCGGCACCCGCGGGATGTATCCAATAACCATAGTGGCAGGTGGCAACCATGGACTCCTTCCGGAGTATTTGCTACGTGAAATGGACAGATGGTCTTTCATCGATGTTCTCCATTTGCCATGTTGCCACCGACCCAAAGCCCATCTACCGAGTCGAGGGGCTTCTTTTTCTCAACGGTCTCGTACACCCGCCGGATCACGGCCGAGCTTGGGTAGCATCGAAATCGCATTCAACCGCAGCACGAGGCGCGCTTGATAAAAAGCCGAGACAGTTCGACGAGGTGTGGTCCCCCCAGATACAATTCCGGCGAAGGGAGACCCCTTCGTGGCTACGAAATGCGCTGTGGGCAGGCGTTGCTTCTCACTACTCCCATCCGCCAGCTATAGCTTGATCCCTCACACAACCAAGGGAGACAAGTGACCGTTGTGCCAAGTTCATTGGATCCGTGGCCAAGTTGGCGTGGCGCCCAGGCGGAGCATGGCCGAAACTCTGCCTCTCCGGCTTGCCAACCTGAGACTAAGCGAGCAAGTCGATCCTGCACCGTCCTCTCCATGAGCGCGGAGAGCCGGCCAATATATGTCGAGCCAGGCTCGCGGCCGGCTGACGAGGCTGGGAGCCTTGTCGCGTGGTGAGTCAAAGGCGTTGCATGGTCAGCTACGCCAGTCGCTAGATCGTTCAGCCCTAGCAGCCTCAGCCTGGGATATTTCAGGCATACTGCGTCTATTCCACGGTGACTCCGGACCTATGACATCTGTCCCCATTCTGCTCGTATCTGGGCTAGAGAGTGCGAGAATGGGCTCGTCCCGTGTCCTATGACCCGCAGGCACACCACCGCTGCCGGGCCGTCTCCTTGCTTGTCAACGTGATGTCCCCGTTGACTCAAGTCGGCTTCGTCCCGCCGCGCGATGCAAGGCACGCTGCATGCGTCTCGAGGCTCAGATGCGTTTTGCGGTCTGGGAGCGTTCCGGTCCAACAGAAAACCCAAAACGCAGATCATGCAGGTGGCATTCGCACTTGCGCACTGGCCTTCTGGGCATGACCAACATTCCCCGCAGCGTCTGCCGCCACTCACGGTCATTTTGCACCATCCGCCATGACAGCCATGGCGGGAGTCAGATGCTCAGCACCGTCCCCCCATCCGGCGCCGTGATGGTGTCCGTGTCTCAGCTTACGAGGCTGCCGGACGGCCGCTGCTAGTGACGGACCTGATGGCAGAAATAGGCCAAGGCGGGCGGAGAGGGCCAGCCAGCCGCCCATACCGCGGCTCGTGCCTCACACCCACTTGGTTCCCGCTGCGGGCCATTCGCGTCCGTCGCCTCCCAGCCTCGCATCCAACGGATCGACGGACCCTGCTTTTGAGCCCGCCGAGCAGTTCATGCTGCCGCTTCTGGCAATCCGGGCAAGCTCATGACTGCGGCGTCGGTATGGTAAATGTGATGGAATGTAGGCTGGTGCCGGGCTAGGAGCCAGTGCTGATCGCTGATAGGCCCCTTCACGTGGGCGCAGCACCCTGGTTGGTCGCTGATGACCACCGACCTGGCTCACTCACAAGGCCACCCTTTTGACGATGTGACAGGGAGTCTGGCGGCCGCCTTGCGTGGATGAGTACGCAAGTCCTAGACGTGGGGGGCGCGCGCGCTGCAGCGTAGGGACTCGCTCCGGCGACTATCATTTCTGGGTGCCTGCGGACGACCAGGCAGCCGGTGTCTATATATGAACTCGACTCCGCCCTCCGCTGCTCGAGTCGAGGGTCCTGACTCCCAGGCTTATCCGTCGAGACTGAAAGGCTTCCTCAGACTGGAGTTCTTCCAACGCTGAGATAATCATACGTGCCGGCCTTGCCGGCGGAGGGTTTCTTTCTTCCCATCGCTTTCACACATTTTGTCCTCAGGACTGGCCTGATTTCATTCAGTCGATACCCTTTGGCTTAGGCCTGCCACTTGAGGATCCCATCGGACAGGGCAACGCAGCTTTCTGCAAGATCGACACACACAATGCCGGCTCAATCAAACATCTGGTCTCACAGAGACTCATGGCCACCAACCCAGGTTCGCCTCAACCTATCAACATCTCGAAAGGATGGCGAGCCGAGGCCGCTGCTCGAAGACATCGACGACATCGATGACAACCCCCTGACTTACTTTCTCACGCCGGCGGCGGACCACGATATGGGCGACGTGGATGATGACATGGACTTTGATGCTGGCATCGAAGACTCCAGCCATCCCCGCGAAATCGTCCGGAGCGTCAGCCCGTCCAGCCTCGAGGGCCTTAGCAAGCTCAAGGGCCGCGCAACATCCCCAGACTTTGACTCTGACGGTCTCACCACCGACGACGACGACGATGAGGACTACATTCGCTTCTCGCCCGGCAGTCCGTCTCGCCTCTCGACACTGCGGAACATTGGCATCGACGGCCTGAAGCTGCGCACCCGGAGCCCCGTCTTCGGCTCGAGCGCAAACGGCCTGCTGTCGCCGGCATCGTACCCTGCACCTCAGGCCCGCGGCAGGACCTCCGCTCGGGCACGCTTTGGAGGGCAGACGAGGAGCGTGTCGGCGAGGGCACGGCCCGGCCATCTCTGGAGGGAGCCGAGCCCGGACGTGTGGTCCATCGAAGAGGAGACGGAGGAAGACGTGGTAATGAGCAAGGAGAGCGAGGTGGCGGAGGCGGAGGTAGAGAAGCCGGCTGCAAAGCCCAAGAAGAAGGTTCGCTTTTTGCTTCCGACGAAGGAGTAAGTGGTCTTGCTGGATTGGATCTGCATGGGTTGGTGTTGGCGGGTTTTCACTCTGTTTCTTATTCGCATTTGGGCGGCGTTGCGGGACATTTTTATGTCTGCTCTGATTTGCGGGTGCCCAGCTTCGCTCCCTCATCATAATACGGGTAACATGGCCTGGACGGCATTGTAAGATGGGGCTGAGGCATTGCACCGTGCGTTACAAATAGCCATCATAACAGGCAATCATCAAATGTGTGTTTTCAGACCCTCGATCCTCGGAACTGGCCGATGTTGGCGACCTGGATGTGTCGTGTAAGTGGCCTAGGGTAGCGCCGCAACTCCCGACGCGCAGCCCGAGAAGCTCCATTTCCCGGTGCATCCGGGATGCAGCCAGATCTGGAGGCAGGCCATGCATACCCGCCTTGGCTATTAGCATTTTGGAACGAGATATCTACTTCGGGCGAAGGTTTGGAGCGGCTGGTGAGGGTGTGGAGGCTGTGGCTGCGGGATCGTTGCGGACGACCCCGGAGTGTGGAGGGTGGGATGGGAGTAGTCAGCTGAACGTGCTGGAGTGGCGGCGGGAACCTGCACACAGCAACTCGAGGGACATGAAAGATCCACGTTTGTTTTTGAGTGGACATGCTATAATTTCTGTTTCCTTGTAGAATAAATATGTCCATACACACGCATCTACACGTGGAACCGTTCGACAAGGACTTTTGGGTGCTGCCCTTGCCGGCGGCCAAACGCATTCATGCTGACCCTCACGCCAGCGATATACAACCATCTCCGTGGAGCCTCGCGTGAGCCGAACCACCCCCACGGTGCGGAAGGCGTCGCGGCGTGCGGCAACCAGTGGCGGCACCCGGCGGCATCTTGTGACCTCGTGAAGTGGTTACGAAGCCTCGCGGGGTGTGCGGCAGCCTCGCTCAGCCTGAGTCACCGGCACGCATCGGTCCGTTCGCCTCCGAGACACCTGACTGCCATCTGGGGACGTGAGCGGCTCGTGCGGGCGCAATGACGGCAGCACTAATAGCATGAATCCCGAGGTAATAAGACAGAGCGCGGTGCATTGAGTGAGGCACAGCTACCGGACTTGGAAGTGGGCGGGGAGGGACGAAGCAGGGAAGCTCGCCGCCAGCGGGGGGTATTTGAGTGCAGAGCTGCGACGACGTTTCGACCTGTTGTTGCTCGTTGGGTCAGCGGGTGGTGGGGTATAAGCACAAGCTCTGATATTTGGGGGTGGCGCCCAAGATGACTACCTTCGACGGGACCCTTGGACCCAATAACTTACTCTCCTTGAGAACTGAAGATGTCGATTGTCCTAAAAGTACGAGCTCTCTAGATCAAGTCTGAGGCTTGGAGGTATGCGAGTGCCGTAGCGAATCAGGGCAGATTCTCCGTATGGAGTCCACTGGTGATTCGTTGGCCGTTATCTGGCATGTGCGGCTACCTTACCCATGGATCTCGGTATGCACATCATGCTATGCGCAGCACTAGCCGTATCGTCAAATGTCAAGAATCAAGACAGCCCGTATCGAAAGTTGGACATGCCGGGAACAGAGCAAGGCTCGCGATGGAGACCCCCGGCTGGGGAGCGCCACAGCGGGCCTTGGCGAGGGCGATGCGATGCAGTCGGCGGAGGGGGCGTCGCTGATAGGCCGCGCCGCTCGCGCTACAGCGACCTAGCTAAAACCCGATGCCAGTGGAGACCCGCCCGTTACGCTCCACTGTGCCTTTGTTGTTTACCCTCGAGCGTCACTAGCGGGTCCCATTGGTTACTGCGGCATCCAGATGTGCCTGGGACAGCTCGAGTGAGCGGCCGCATTGTACTTGTATGTGTGCGCTGTCACTATCGCAATCACTGCTTCCACTGCTGCATCTGAGATCGAGCATCGCATTTGGTGTCTTTGCGCCCGCATTCACAGCGTGTCGATCGCTTCGCGCATCTTGCCTTTTCACTGCTGCCTGACGCAATCATCCGTCGCGGCTCCCTCAGCCACCGTCGTCGTAAACAACAGCTCCCAGCCTTGGCTCGAGACTCCGCGGACGGGCACAGATTGCCATGCTGCGCTGGTAACACCGCGCGCCTCGCCGACGGCTACCGCAGCATGCGGCTCGCACAAGGTAGGCAATGCCACAGAAGGAGGAAAGGCGCCGCGCCAAGTTCCCGTCTCGTCCAGCCCTGCTCTGCCCCTCGGACTGTCGCTCTGCGCTTGCCTGGCTCATCGTGAGAATCCTGCAGCTGATCCGCTTCGTACAGACCGAGCTTCTGAGGTACTATGCCGGTAGCACACCCGCCCAACAACGACGGGGCGTCGTTCGATTCTACCTCCTCGCCCAGGAAAGAAAACAATGCCAGCCTCAACCGTCACGATGCGCCGACGACCCCGACCGCGAAGGGGCCTGGCCTCGGATCGACCCCTCAGTCGGCTCCCGCAGCTGTGGGAGCGCGCCCGCGACCCAACTCCAAGAAGGCCGAGCCCACGCTGCTGACCGACTTCCTCCTCGGCCGCCAGTCACAGGCGCGACTGGCTGCTGACCGCAAGCATCGCAAGAGCGTCGAGGCCGTCAAGGCGGAGCTGCGCCAGGAAATGAAGCAGAGCTCCGTCAGGAGGCTCCAACCGCCCGGCGGCGTGCGGGACCGCGTGAGCGCATGGCAGCGAGCGAACGCGAAGACCACAGCCAACGGAGACCCTGATGACGCAGCCACAGAACCGACCGATGTCGCGTTCAAGGACGACGACTTGGAGAGCGTCACCGAGGAGGACCGTGTGCGGATCAAGATGAGACAAAGGAAGAGGAGCTCATCCAGACCACAGCCGGTGCTCCAAAGCCCTGCTGCTGGTGCCTCGAAGCAGTCCAGTGACGGCACGGCAGACCACTCGCCGCCCAGCTCGCCTCCGAAGAAGAGAGTCGTGAGTGACGAACACTGGAGAAAGCCCAAGGGCCGGAAAGTCTCGCCTCGACGACCTTCACCCAAGGCCAAGCCTGTTACCCCTAACCGCATCCCGCCGGACTTCGTGCTGCGATCGGCCCCGAACCCAAACGTCTCAAATAAGATCAAGGAGTGGGCTGCCAAGGTCGACGCCCCGGATGCAGCGCCACCGCGAAGCTATCGATCCTCCAAATCCAGAGCCAAGAGCTCACGGTCCGAGGGCGCTACGAGCGAGGCGGAAGACACGTCGAGCCAGGCCACCGCGAGACACGCACCGAAGTCGAGGACAGGTGATGATGATGGTATTCGAGTCACGCCGTCACGGAGGAAGCTTGACGATGATGGCATCAGGGTCAGGCCTATGAGTGAGCCAAAGTTAAGCGTGGACATGCCACGGATCTCGCGGCTGAGGAGTAAAACGACGTCGGCGCCTGGGCGAGAAAAGTCGCCCTCCGACAGAATAGAGGTTATAGAAGAGCAGTCGGAACTGTCGCAAACCACCAGGTCGCATCGAGAAGGCAGCTCTGACCGGATCGAGGTCGTCGAGGACCCGGAGTCGGTGCTTGATACGCCTACGAAGCGTTCAGGACCGAGAAGACGACCCCATGTGCACGGCAGGCTGAGGATGTCCCACCATGGCGACTCCAGACTGTCAGATGACCCGACATCTTCCCACGACGAAGGTTCGAACTTGAGCAGCGCCTATCAACAAGGGTCCGATGTCGCCTCCAGCGTAGCCAACAAGTCTGTGGCGAACATACCGGGAGAAATTCCTTTCGGTCAGTCTGCTTTCAGTGAGCTCGATCTCTCCTTGAATAAGAGCAGGCCGAAGCGGCCCAAGGTTGAGCGGAACTCGAGCCTCAAGACCATGCCAAACGTCTTCAAGAAGGTGGTGGAGGAGGGCAAGAAGATTATCCACGACATACAAGAGCCGCCGAGGCAACAAGCAGCAAACAACCCGCCGAGCATCGAAAAGTGGCTCAACAATACGGTTGACCCATTCGTGGATGACTCCTCAAAGGCCTCTACAGCCTCCAAACAGCAAACTGCCGAGAAATCGACGCTCGAAACGCCTAAGAGGCACCGGCAGTCGTCGTACGAGACACGAACTTCACGAAATTCCACGCCCAAGGTTGACGATACTGAAAATCAAGAGAACAAAGCCCCTCTTATCGAAAGCAACGAGTCCGAACCTATGACCCCACAAACGGCCAAGGAGGCCGGCAGCCCGTCATCGGCGGGCTTGAAGAGGAGCCGGGCCACCAGAGGGCCTTCGTCGCCGATAAAGCCCACCGGAAGACGCCAATTCCTAGGTGTACTCAAGGAGGCTTTCATGGGCGAGTCGACCGGGCATACGACCCAGCCCAAGACTTATCAAAGCCAAGAACAGCGAAAGTTTGAGGACTATGACGACTTGTCCGAGAGCTATCACTCGTCCGACTACACGTCAACAACTGGGCTCACCGAGGCGCCTCCTGCGGCAGGCGAAAATCACCAGCAGGGGCAACCTCCTCCAATGATGGCTGGGCCCCGGCACCGACCGCCTACTAACGGGAATTATGAGCTCTCGACCATCATGTCCGAGGACGATTCTAGCGTTGTCGAGTCAGACCTGACATATGGGACGCAATCCACGCTAACTCAATCAACAACTCTCACAAAGGACAGCGAACCTGAAAAGCGACAGAACCAAGCGCCCGGGCTCAAGAGGCGGCTGACGCGACACTCGGACCTGGTGTCGGTCCTCTCGTTGCCCGACAACTCCAACATACCGAGCGGGATCAAGAACAACCGATCGAGACCAAGTTTAAGAAAGACTCGCAGCACCTCAGAAGACGTCACCACGGAGGAGCTTTTGCGAGAGTTTGTCGACGACGAGAACCTCTACCAGCGAGAACTCAAGACCCTCGTCGACGGTGTTGTGCCGGTCTTGCTGTCCCATGCCGTCAACGGTACGAGCGCGGTGGACCTCTTTAGCAACGGGCAATCGAGCTCGACCGCAACTGGCCTGTCCAAGTCTGTCGTGAACATGGGTGTGGCTCTGGAGAAGATCAAGAACGCGCACAGAAGGGCACCAACCTCGGACATTCGCCGCTTGGCGAACTGGGCACATGGCGTCGTGCCATTCTACAAGAGCTACTTGAAAGCCTGGCGGCTGGGATTTGAGGACGTCGTAGTCAACCTCGCCCCTGCAGCAGGCGGACTGGACGACGACGACTCGCTTCTCAACGCCCTGCCGAGGAACGAAGGAGGCGATATCGTCAATGCCGAGGGACAGCGGGTAGCCGTCTCACACCTTCTCAAGCGGCCTCTTATCCGCATCAAACAGATGACCAAGTTTGTCAAGTGCGCAGACGCCATTATCGACTCCAACGATACTCATGACCTGCTCCGGGACTTTGAGAGTTTGCAAGAGGATGCCCGCCGCCGCCACAAGGAAGAGTCGGCGAGAATGATGGACGAGGACGCCAGCAACACGGACACCACGAGGGCTCGGGACCTGAGAACCCTCGACACCGCAGCGTCAGTCACCATCGATCCGAGCCGCCAAGTCAACGCAAAGGACGGCTTCTCCCTCGATTTAGCGCACTCGAACGGGCAGAGGCTGGAGTGCCAGGTGGAATTGGTGCACAGAGACAACCAGAACTACCCCGACGACCAAGGGGACCTTCTCATTCGCGAGACTGGAGAGGGCCGCAAGTCTTATCTCTTGTTTTCGCCGATTTCAATGTCCATGGTCTCTGCACGAACCGGCGTCGGGCACCTCGACATGGTTGTCATGGTCCGCGGCATGCACGATGGAAAGGCGTGGCATGAACTCCTCACGCTGGTCGCGGAAGACGAAGATCAGATCCTCGATTGGCTCGACATCTTACCCCTGTCTCCTGTGCCGCCACATAAATCGGAGCCAAGCGTGGTCGGTTTGGGTGGCCATGACCGCACCCCATCCAGGGGAGTGCTCGATACTCCAGCCGGAGTGCAGGTTCCTCTCCCAGAGTCCCCCAGGTCGCCAATCGCCAAAGACCTTTCTGCCGCCAGCCCGGAACCCAAGAAGCCCCTGCCATCCCGATACAGACCCCAGCGAGCGCCCGTGCCGACAGTGCCATTGGCAGCGTCCGTTGAGAGGGAGCACCAAGAAGATATCCGGGAACAGCAAGACCGAAGCAGGGAACCGAGAAGTCGCCCATTGAGCGAGAGCATGCGACCCGACCCGCGCAACCTTCGTAACGAGCGTCCAAATAGCACACCCTATCGTGGAGACGGCGCGCCGCCTCCGCCGGTGCACCGGACGCTCAGCGTCGGTCCTCAGCCTGCCGACAAGTCCTCCCCGTCCCTCCAGCCGCCCGCCGAGATCCAGACCAGCGAGCGCCTCAAGCGACGCGGATCGTCTCCTCTCAAGCACGAATACTTGCCTTCAGACATGTCGTCCGGGTCAGAAACCTTCTCAACGGAAGTGTCCGATGCTGATTCCTCCGATGACGAAATTGAGAGCGTGGACATTCCCGAGACGGAGCTTGGCGTGAGCATCAAGAAGGAGGTCTCCACGCTTACCGAGTCCTTCGTCTCAGAGTCCGAGTGCAGCTTGACACCGTCCAACTCGGCCTCTCAGGCGGGCATGCATGGCCACAAGACTGCGCCAGAGGACAATGCCGAGCGATACATGGCATCGATTTCGCGGTGGTCTGAAAAGGGCACCTGGAAGGACATCTCGGGTCCGCCATGCTCCATCATCGTCACGGCTGGTCTCATCGAGGCGTATCCCTTTGGCAACGGCCAAGACAAGAGCAACGACAAGCCACTCGTCGCCCTGGACCTCACTCCGCTTGTCCTGATCAGACAGAGCACAGCCCTCGACCTCGAGATCCGATCATCCGTCCAGCCGCACTCTCGGCTCTATGAGACATACAGCGGAGGAAACTTCCGCTTCCGATGCGGCAACGCTCCCGACTGTTTCGGTCTGTACATGTCGGTTCACCACGCTCGGCTGCAAAACCAGAAATTCATCCAGCTCGAGAACGAGGCGCGATTCAAGAGCTTCGGCGAGCGGAGTGCGGCGCCGAACAACGACGAGCGCAGCTCCAGCAGCCGACGACGTAGCTGGTTCGGTAGGAAGAACAGCTACCGAAGTTCCGTGAGGGCGCCCTCGCAGTCCCACGACGGTGGCAGCACAACCCCGTCCTCGACCCCATCGGCGTCGAGTTTCCTTAAGAGACTGAGCGGGGCCGGTAACCTTTCGTTCAACATTGCGCGCTCCTCGGTCGACAGGCAGAGCATGGGCGGTGGCGGCAACAGCCTCTACACCTCCGGATCTTCGTCTGCCAGCGGCACGCCCCCGCGCTCGCCCTCCGTCAGCGTCGAAAACAGCGGACGAGGCCCCGCGAGCCTCGGCACGGAGAACATACGCATTAGACTACATCTGCTCGTCGGGGCGGCCAAGTGGGAGGACTACGGCAACTGCAGCCTGCAGATCCGGCAACCGCCGCCGGGGTGGCGCCAGGCGCTCCGCGCAGACCACGGGCTCGAGAAGCGGGTGACGGCGACAACATTGCCGAAGAAGGAGAGCGAGACGCCGCGCATCGTGCTGGACGCCGTGCTGGGCAGCGGATGCTTCTCGCCCATGGGCGCCCGGGGCATCGTCTGCGGCGTGTGGGAGGAGGTGCGGAACGGAGAGGGCGTCGTGGGCATGGTGCCCGACACGGGCGCGACGGGCGGCATGATCAAGAAGTGGTGTTTCCAGTGCGCCAACGCTGCCGAGGCGGCGTGGGTGCTGCGGCTGGTCCACCAGGAAGTCGTCAGGGCGTAAAGACCGCAATGGCCTATTATTTATCTTTGTTACTTCTATTTCCTTTGTATGGGGGGAAGAGTCACGGGGGCAAGCGTTCTGGATTTTGTTGATATCCCCATCTTGCATTTGCATCGCGCACTATGCACAGAGCAGCGAGAGCGTTTCTTGTAAGGTAATAGAGGGACGGGCACAGACCCAACTACGGTGGACGCCTCTGGGAAATGTGTAGATAGGTAGATGTGGCATGAATGCGATGAGGTTCCGTTGCTATTGGAAACGCTGTTCGTTTAAGAAGTTGAAAATTGTCGCACATGAGAGGATGTCCAGGAGCAGTCGGCTCGTGAGCGTTTGGTCGCGTTACTGGAATAGCGACTCTGGGTGGCACAACTACGAGTAGACGCTGCAAAAAGAAAGACTCGCGTCAAGCCTTGACGCAAAGCCCCGAGGAAAAAAGTGCCGGGAGGCAAAAAGAAATGGAACTGTCCTCGGTGAGACTCGAACTCACGGCCTTTGGATTGCTCGAATTTGACACTCGATCACATTCAGTGAATATGAGACCAACGCTCTAACCAACTGAGCCACGAAGACTGACCAGGGTTGATGGCGGGCTTCTTATTTCGCTCTATGCGGGTTTTGGCGATATTTCGAGTTGTGCGGTGGAGGCGGCGCGGTTGGAAGTGGATGTCGTCGGGGCGGGGCGGCGGAGCGTCGGGCAGCGCTAGCGCCGTGCCCGGCTCCGCCACGCCAGCCCGCCGCGGCGTGCCGAGCTGGACATAAAGCAACATATAATATTGGAGGACAAGCAAAGCAGAGGAGTGGAGAGACTATGTGTTCCTAATTACAGATCTGATTTTCTCGCTATCCTCGCTCTGGCTGACCATGTCAAAGAATGCTCCCTGCTTGGCCATCAATTCGACCGGTGACCCCAGCTCGGCTATCTCGCCGTCGCTCAGCAACAGGAGCATATCATAGTCAGCCACGGTCAACAGCTTATGCGCGATAACCAAAATCGTTGCCTCGGAGAATTCGTCCCTTATTACCTGCTGGATCGCCGCGTCGGTCGCGCTATCTATGGCGCTTGTGGCTTCATCAAGAATCAGTATGCGGCAGCGCCCTAGCATGGCCCTCGCAAGGCAGATGAGCTGTCTCTGTCCGTGGGAGAGGTTCGCACCGCCTTGAAGGATGGCCATGTCGAGGTCTGCGAAATCTCCAGCGTCGTCTTTTGAGAGAAGATGCACTCGCCGTAGAACGGAGCGGAGCTCTGAGTCAGTCTTGTCGTTATTGATGTCCAGATTGGAGCGTAGAGTGCCTGAGAAGAGGAAGGGGTCCTGTGGGATAATGGCTACTGCATTCCGGAGGTTTGATAACTTCAGTGTCGAGATATCGATTCCGTCTATAAAGATCTTTCCCTTGGTCGCATCAACGAACCGAAGAAATGCGTTTGCCAGGCTGCTTTTGCCAGCTCCGGTGCGTCCAATAATACCGAGCTTTTGGCCCGGCTTAAGCGAGAAGGATATATTTCGCAGCGCTGGTGGCAAGCAAGGGTCATAGCGAATTTCCAGATCCTGCACCTCGAGCCCACCGTCTGCAAGCCACGACGCCACGGGCTCCTCCCCATCTGCGGTCTCCGTAGGAGTGTCGATCAGACTAAGGATCCGGTCGATAGCATTGGAGCCCATATCTAAGACGCCAACCTTGCTTAGGACACCAGCTAGCGCAGACTTGAGCTGGAGTGCCAGAGTAATAGTGAGTCCCGCTGTCGCAGCATCAGCCCTGCTATGTGCTAGGGCTGCTGCGATCGTTGTGACGAAGATGGCGCCAAAGAAACCGAGACGTATAGCCATCCATCGTATGCCCAAAGCCAGATGCCAGCCCACCTTCGTGCTGCTATCCACGAGGTCATACATGCGCTCCACGTAGAGCCTGGTTCTGCCAAAGGCTCGAATTGTCGACAGTCCTGCTATAGTAGAACTCGAATGCTCCAGCATAGGACGATGCGCGGCAGGTATGAGCCGTTTAAGCTTCTTAGATACTGTAAAGTACTGCGAGGCGACGTGAATATACAGGGTAAGCAGGGCAATACTCGAGATGGCGATATACGGAGCTGTTACGAAGCTATACATAAAAAAGTCAGCATTCCTCGGAAGTTTTAAAAGGAGAGGAAGTATTACCTCGTCCAGATTATCAGGGCGAGACGTATGACATGGTCTAAGAGGTTACTTATCTCTGGCGCTGTTCGATGATCGACGGCATACATATCGCCGCTTAAGCTCTGTAGGACCCGGCCGATTGGCGTGCTATCAATCCAGCTCAGCCGCGCGGTCAGGACGCTTCCAAGCATTTGGTGGAATAGCGATCGAGAGGCTCTCAGGCCTATGCTGCTGAACATAAGAGATTGAAAAACGAGGGCCGCCCCGTTGCCTATTGAGAGCAAAAAGTATACGCTGATGTTGAAAGCCAGCGTATTCGTATTAGTGTTCTGCGGCGCTGTCCATCTTGCGAGCCACCATGAGTGACTGGTCGAGAGAAGTGAGCAGCTTAGAGCAGTGAGGACGCCTAGAATTAAGGCCGTCATGCCTCCACCGACCCAGAGATACGACAAGAAGATCTGCGCTGTGGTACGACTGCCAGTTTGTCGGGAGCCTGATTTCGTCGGACTTTGTGTCGTTGGCTTGCTCTCAGGGTTCTGGAAGCTTAACGCCTGGTCTTGAGCTTCCTTGATACTGGAAATTAACTTTGCCGCCCTGCGGGATTCATTCTTCTTGAGACTGCCCCTGGCAGTGCCGTCCTGAACGACAACCAAATAGCTCGCCGCGTCAAGGCAAAGCTCTGGGTGGTGCGTTGCTAGTATTATTGTCCTCCCCTCAGCGATCCTACCCGTCAGGGCAAAATTACAAATGTGCCTGGCCACAGGCGTGTCAACGGCACTCAGAACATCCTCGAGAAGAAGAATTTCGGCGGGTGAGTAGAGTGCCCTGGCAAGGGCAACTCGCCACTTTTGGCCGCCGCTTAGTATACCGCCGTTGACTCCAGCCTTGGTCCTATCTCCGTCAGGGAGCATACTGAGATCTTTCTCCAGGGCACAAGCATATAATACATCTCGATATCGCGCCTCGTCTAATGGGTATCCGAATATTATGTTGTCTTTTACCGTGCAGTTTTCGATCCAGGGAGGCTGAGAAACCAAGGCTACCGCTGCCGACCTTCCGAGTTGTCCAGATTCAAGCCTAGCCTCATCAAGTATTCCAGCGACTAAGAGACTCTTACCAGAGCCAGTCTGACCAGTGATAATACTTAGCTTTCCCTTTGGAAATTCCAGATTCACGTTCCGTAAGGAGAAGGTTGTTGAAGACGCTAGTGAGATACCGTCGCTGCCGTTCGGCCAGGCGAAGGTTGCATCTCTCAGGTAAATATGATGGGAAGAAGTCGAGCTCGGCTTTTGGTCAGGTTCAGTTAGATATCTTTGGATCCTTTCACAACTGATCCAAGACTGGTGGATATTCGCCGCCATGAGCGGTAAGTTCCTGAATACTTCATGCAGGTTGTCAAATAAGCCTAATGAGACAAAAGCCACGGATGGGCTAAGCTGACCATTTTCGAATGAGTATACGGAGAGCGCCACGGATGCGAGAAGGACGGGACCAAGATTAGCGACCAGTGTAAAGAATCCTAGAGCAACTATGGTTTTCCATATCTGGTCGAGTTCCTTTGCTCTCTTATCCATAATTTTGCGTTTCCATAGCATCTCCATGGAAGATAGACGTATCTGACGCAGTCCTTGTAGTGCTTCTGTCAGGAGGTTGGAGACTTCGTCGTGCGCCTTGGATAGGTCCGCCTGCTGATTTCTGTGCCATTTAGATAACCTCGTCGAGAGAGGAACCAGAATGAAGGACGAGACCCCGCCAATAAGAATGCTTTTGACTCCGATTAGTCGTGCCAAGTACACTACATCGAGCAATAATTTGAAGGCGGCCATCGGAAAATGATGGCTATACCCGCACGCCTGTGAAACTGTGCAACTGAAAATCTTATTAGCGGCCAGGTGAGGCTTCGAATGATCAAGAGCAAATACCTGTCATTGGATATCATGTCGGTCACCGATGGGCCAGAAGCCTGTGATCCCGTCTCATGAACAAGCTGCCTCCGAGTGGCTTTTTCAAAAATGAGACCGTTGAGTAGTGCTATGATGGGCATCTCAAGCTTCATCTGAGTGACCCAGCTCAACCTGCCAGCTACGAGAGTCTCGCCTAGCAGACCAATACCGAGCCCAAGCACCCATAGCCAAGTCTCCTTGTCCCTCGACGACTGGCTCTCCAATTGCCGCAGCAGCTGGTAGAGCGCGAACCGACTGCCGAATTCGGCGACAGCTTTGAGCAAGACGAGGAGCCACTGGTGGATCAGCTGGGGCAGGAACATGCGTGCAATTTGCCTGCAAAGGCTCCCTTTGCGAGCTAGGGCGCCGAATCGCTGTTGCAAGGTTCGAACTCGTAGGCTGTGGGCAACAGAGGGCAAGTCGTGCAGGGTAATCTTCTCAGGCACGATAACTCGGATCTTATGAAAAGGGCCCCACGAGAAGGATAACCAGGAAAGTATGGAAGCTCCGCGCTCAAAATCAACTCGGTGGCCCTGGAAGTAGACTACCGGTCGGCGAGGAAGTGAGATGCAAGCAGAAAGTATCATCATGCTCGCAATAACTTGTGACCTCATCGCAAGGGTATTGCCACCCAGGTAGATTGCCTGGTAGACAACCAACGCGGAAATGACGGCGCTGCATATTGCTTGTTTAATGCCATACGAGTACCTTCTGCGAAGGCTTGGCTCGCTTGAGATTGCAATTGCCTGAATACACATCATGGTCTAGCGAGCTGACATTAGTGCGCACAAACCGGCGAATCTGACATGGAGAACGGACCCAAATCCCATATGCAGACCATCTATTTGGCGATTTCCAGCTCAAGGTCGAGGACCCAAAAGGCGGGGCGAGAAAAGTCGATGCCAAGCCAACAGCCGCGCCAATGTTAATAAGGAGATTGGAGATGGTTCCCGCATGATTCTCCATCGGGATTCGAGCGGCCACTCCATCTTCGTCTTCATATTCCTGAGAGGTTCTGACTCCGCGTCTAGTATTGAAAGAACCCTTGAGGCTAGGAAGTGCGAGAATCGTCACGCAAGCTAAGCTCAAAAGGTTGATTGTAGGAAAGTCGAGATTAAGAATAGACGTTGTCATCCTGAGCCAGTTGTAATATGTGATGGGAGTATGGCTCAGCAGCCGGCATTTAGCTATCGATGTGGAAGAAAAACTGCTATGGGTACGGCTGGCAGATAATATGCGACAGCCACCTTCCATTTATGGCAAATCACGTATGAACCAGGGTAGGTGACTCATTTGCAAATTCTGAGACAAATCCGGAGCACTGATACGCATTGTCCATGGATTTCAGTATGGAGAATTTGTCGAGAGCTATCAAGATTCTACTGCGAACATGTTTCGTGCTCATGGGCAATTCTGGCTCAGCGATGAAGGCTTCCCCGCTGAGAATACGTCGTGCTACAGTTCGTTAAGCGTCAATGGTTTCCGCTGACGTTAGCGGCTGCCTACAGGGCGAATCACTTCGCTTATATGGTGTGCAATATGGCCTAGAATATGGGATAATGGGGTCATTCTGAGTGATATAATTTTCGACGATTACGCTATTCGGGCTAATTTTCAAGATCGCAAATCCTTTTAAGAGCAAGAACAGGTGTCAACCTCCACCCAGGTCTGGTTCTGCGTCTCGTCATTCAGCGTCGGCGACGGGTTAGGTGTGACACCGTCCGGGATGCGTAACTCCTTCCACATCTCGTTATTAATAGACTGGACTCGGTGCTCGTCCTGCCAATCGAGCAATTGTTGAAAGTTCCAGCACTTGCGAGTGATATCAAAGTCCGGAAACGGTGCTTCATGCTTCTCCACCCAATCGAACGTTAGCAGCTCAAGGCTTGGTTGGCACATGAGCCATTGTACTAATGCCTCTTGGCAATGCGACAAATGGCTTCTATAAGCTGCCGAGTGACCCTTTGGATAGTAGTAAGGGAAGTTGTAGTGTAGACTTTTGCGCATCATGTTCAGGCAGTGTATGAGATGGATTCCATCAAACTGGCTGACGTACGCATCATTGCCCACGCCCCAGCTTGCTGGTGCCTTCGCGACAGTGGCCGGATTCTTTCCAAGGTTCAACACTTGGTCGTGAGTTATAGTGATGACGCCTAAGTCTGCAATGCGGTTCCATGCCGCGTCGACTGCTGGGCTGGGATCTTGACGCAAAATAGAGTCGTTGGATGTGATGGGGTGGGTTTTGAAGTTATGAAGCTCCCATTTCGGGGTGAGAGTGTCTATAGGTGGTGCTACTCACCTTTGTTAAAGGCAAATCATTGCAAAGGGTCGAAAGGGCCACTAACAGTAGAATGTTGTTTTCCTGAGGACATCCGTCTCGGTAATTTTCAGATGCCGGCTGTAAACGAAAAGCGACAACCCGAGACAGCAAACCGAGGCGGCGAACAGGACAGCATTGCACATCACAAGCCTGTTGCGTGTCTTCAAACCTTTTGCCGCTTTGTAAAGACTCAGCTTTCTCCGCGATCGAAACAATGAATAGTTATAGGTTTCTTACTCTGGAGTAGGTCTTCGTCGCTCTCTGCAAATTGGCTATCGTTTTCTGGCAAACGTGCGTATATGGTTTCCGCCTTCATTGACTGCGAGAGTGGTATGTGTGAGGATAAGAATCGGACTTAAGCGCATGGGAATTCCTCACAGCCATCGTACTCGGTCTCGTTGGAAAACCTGGCATGGTGCGCCTTGAAATCTCTGGGTTCAGATTTTGTTCCAGAATGTCAATCTTCTGTCCACAACAATGGAAAGAAAGGGTAAACAACAGGTGGTCAGAGAAAACAGGAGAAAACGGAGGGAATGGGATGACCTTGGTTTGTGGAACAAGGTGATGTTGGTTGGAATCCCCGGACCCTAGACCAAGCGGGGGAGCTCGATGCCGACGAAGCGGTGTTAACGATCGCATGCAGGTCACCTCATTCAACCCAAGCATTGCACAATCTCTGTTTCGAAATACTCACTCGGTGAACATGCCGTGTAGCCTAGATTGTTGGATGCATGCTCTGGTAGTACAGTACGCAGCCTCATCTGGAAGGTCGGACATCTGATTTCAACTTCTTACTTGATGCTTGCATCGTTGCCGAGCGTGCCGTTCATGCCACACACGGGCATGATGGCACGGAGCCTGATCACCAACGAAGTGACTGCCAACTGCATCAAAGCTGAGGCTGTCATGCTCAGACCCACTTAGAAAGTGACATGTTGGCCGCGTACATCGCCACAATTGCACCAACAGAACAGCTAACCTGCCGTTTGCGAATAGTCTGATTTGTAAAGCATTCGATTGAGACGTGGGTAAGCATTTCCGAGCTGCACTTTTGCTTTTGAAGAGGTAAGTACGGCTATGCCGGCTCGCAAATGCTCCGCTTTACACGAAGGCCATCGAACGCGGTCTGGGGTCATTGAATAGATCATGATATCTATTTAGTATAAGTAAGCCGTGTGTAGGGCTCGTTTCTGTCAATTCAGTCACATTCCACTCATACAAAGCATCTCTTATCCATTATTGAATACTGGCCCCTCAAGCTACGAAGACTCCTTGCACTCGGTTCATTCAATACTTCCAACATGCGTCTTCAATCATTTGCGTCCCTGGCTGTTGCCTTCGTGTGCATTGCTAGTGCGGCTCCAGCACCTGACACTCACCTCGTGGTTAAGGATAGACGTGAGGCGAACGTCAAAGAAGGTTACAGCGACTGGTATGAAGACTCCGAGAAGCGCAATCTTGGCAAGAGGAGTGCCGAGGGGGAACATACGGAGGCAGCTTACAATGATTGGTATGATGATAAGAAGCGCGATCTTGGCAAGAAGGGGGAACATACAGAGGCAGCTTACAATGATTGGTATGATGATAAGAAGCGCGATCTTGGCAAGAAGGGGGAACATACAGAGGCAGCTTACAATGACTGGTATGATGATTGAGAAGCGCGGTCTTGGCAAGAGTGTCGAGGAGGAAAAGGTCAAACCTGTTTACACTGACTGGTATGAGGATCTTGAGAAGAATGAGTTGCCGGAAAGCTTCTGTTCACGTGCACTGAGAGTATCACAATCACTGAACAGATAAAAGTCTCAGGCATGTTCGGTTTCACCTCAGGGGATTGAATCTACTACTTCTACACTCGTGCCAATCTGTGAAACTTGATATACAGATAAGATCAGGCAGTTTGCTGTCATCTTAGAGACAAACACAACACGACAGGTGTATATAATGGGGCCCCTCCCCATAGGCCTTGAAGAGGGTACGCTTGCGCACGGGTGCCTTTGTCTTTCCCCAGTCGTCGCAAAAGAGTAACACTTGCAGCTGAGTGAAATGTTTGAGCAAATCTACCGGTCCTAGAGGAGTGTTTACAGCAGCACTATGGTTCAGTTTCGCTGCCAGTTGTGGTCAAGCTCGGCAGCAATGTTCTATTTCCAGCACGCTCGCACCGGGCCGTCTTGCAGCTGCAGCCATCCGTGGTACGGGGCTTTGGAATTGGAATTGGCTTGGGAGCATTGCGCCGCGCTCTCTCTCTCCTCACCGCCCGCCGATCCATGCTCTCGTCCCGTCGACTCTCGATTTTGACAACGCGACGCCGTTGTGTTCCCGCCGTCGCTCTTCCTCGTGGGAAGCTTGCACTAGGTTCGTCGCGACAGATCCCTAGGCCCTATGGTTCGGTGTCTCTAGGGAGCCCTTCCAACATATTGTTGCCTCACGGCAGACGGGTGATAGGATTACAGAGGTATTGGAGCAAACTAAGTTGATGAATATATTAACTATAGATAGTCTGCATAGTATTTTTGTCGGCATGGCTCATGCCACTAACGCACACCGGCTCACCGTGGTCCCGCACGGCGATGCTCGTACATGGACTGCAGGTTTAGTTTCGTGGGAAGCCGAGAGTAGGCGCCGGGGTATTGACGATTCTTCAAAACAGCACGCTTCCGAGCACCAGACGCCTTGCATGCCAAACGGACGAATCCCTCGCAAAAGCGGATCGAGACAGAAACCGAAAAAAAAATTACAGGAATGAAAGCACAACGTAAGCAACGAAGGCAACTACACCGTTCCCCTCCGAAGTAGCCCTTTCAAGCTGTCCACCCTCTCCAGCCGCCCCTCGGCGAAGAAGCCCTCGTTCTCGTACATCTCGCACAGCTTGGACCCCGTAGACAACACCTCCTCGTCGTCGTAGAGCTCGCGCGCCGACTGCTTAATGTGTAGGACGTCGAGGTATAGCCTCTCGGCCTCGCGGAAGGCGCTGGCGCGGTCCGAGGGAGAGGACGCGGCGGACGCGGGCACGGACGGCGACGAGGGCGACGAGGGGTCCGGCTCCGGGCCTGGAGGCAGGGAACCGCCGTGCCAGCGCGAGCTGAGCGCCAGGTTCTCCATGGTGATGGTGTAGAGCGGGTGCGCCCTGCCCAGGCTGGGCGCGATGATGGCGAGGGCGCGCTGGTACTTGTCCCTCGCGGCGGGATAGCGGCGCATGATGTCGTCGATGGCGGCGAGGTTCTGGAGGGCGTGCGCGGTACCGGGATGGTCGGCGCCGAGGGTGCGCGTCTTGATGTCGACGGACTGCTTGTAGAGCGCCTCGGCCTCGTCGATGGCGAACGTGTCCTTCGAGATGCTGGCGAGGTCCTCGAGCGCCTCGAGCGTCATGGGGTGGTTCTGACCGAAGATGTTCTGGTACGAGATGTAGACGCGGCGGTAGAGCGCCTGCGCCTCCTCGAGCTTGCCGAGCTTCTCGAGCGTCGAGGCGAGGGCCTGGACGGTGCCGACGGTGGCCGCGTCCGCGGGGCCGAGGGCCTGTTCCTGCTCGGCCTCGAGGGACTCGTACTGGTCCCCCGCGTGGTCGAGCTCTCCTTGAGCGGCAGCGACCGAGGCCTTGGCCAGCGCCACGCGGAATCCCATGGCGACGTCGAGGGACGCGACGTCAATCTCGGAGAGGACCTCGCCGCTTCTCTTGTGCTCCCCCGCCTGCTGAAGCAGCGTCGCCAGCGACAAGGACGTCTGCATGCGTTCGATGGCATCCATGCTGGAGCGTCGACGCAGCGCCAGCTCGAAGCAGCCGATGGCCTGGTCCGTGGAGCCCTGCGTCATGCACACCTTGCCAAGCACATGCCAGGCTACGTCCTCGCCGTCGTGGCCTTCGAGCACGCCCGACCAGTCGTCGTAGCATGTCTTGGCGTGCGGAGCCATGATGCGGCCGAAATCGTGAATCTCATGCAGCGTCGAGGAGCCCGACTCCTTCTGCTGGATGCCGTCGACGCAGACGCTGCACGCCAGCCAGGCATGCTCAATCTTTTCGTCCGCGGTGAGCGTCTGTCGAACGTGATCACGGGCGTCAGGGTCCACGACAAACGAGTCAAAGGAGGTTGAGCTGCGTGTCGAAGGCGACGAGGACGGCGTCGAGCTGGCCGTCGAAGAGTCGGACGACGGTGTCTGGATGAAGTTTTGGTCCAAGAGGTACCGCAGGACGTCTTCCAGATGCTCTGGATCTTGGTACGCTATGCCAAGTCAGTATGATATGTAGTGCCTCAATTGCCCTACATACCTTTCATCTCGGCAAAGATGTTTTCGAATCGTGCCGGCACGTTTTTCAAACGCGACGTCGCACTGAACAGCGTTATGGGGATCATGGAAGTTGACAGCATGGCGCTAATGCGCAAGACGGTCCTCGTTACCGGAGACTGGTGAATGGTCGAACCCAGCAGGGTCAGCGGCAGTCTGGCTTGGAGCTTGCTCTGATACTCGGATACCGCCAAGCCCTTGTTTCGCATTGTCGAGGCCGCCAGAGCGATGCTCTGCGGATGGTACCCGAGCTGTTCTACCGTCCTCGCTGCTGCCTCCTCTGGTAGATTGTCAGCATTTTCACGTTCTGCGCTCTTGATTGACTGTGACATACGTTGCACGGCGTCGTTCGAGACCGTGCCCCCCAAGACGGCATCCAGCAGCTCGATAGATTCCTCCTCATTCATGACGTCCACCTGGAACTTCGTACCCCAGGAGCAGCAGTCGCTGTCCCTCGACGTCAAGATGACTTTGCCAGATAGGGTCAGCGGAATAAAGTCGAAAATGTCGTACGACGAGTCCACATTATCAAACACGAGGAGCCAGCTTCCATTGTCCGGCCGCAGCAGCCAGTTCCTCACGGCTCGCACAATCGACTTGACCCTCAGCGTGTCTAGCTGCAGGACGCTCTTGACCTTGAGCATATCCTCGACGCCCGTCAGCCCCAAGTCGTTTTCAACCTGGCTGCGCGGCGTCTTCTTGGAATACTGTGTGACCAAGGCGCTGGCGAACTCGAGATAGCTCGCCACCACCGTCTCCCAGCTCTCAGCTCTGATCCAGAACACAAAAGACAGCTTGCTTCTGTTGATCTCTGCATAATGTCTTGCCAACGTGGACTTGCCCGTCCCGGCGAGGCCCCAGAGGCTGGCTATCCCTAAGTGCAGAGTGAGGGAGTCGGGCTGAGGATGCAAAATCGCATTGAGGCTGTCAAGAAGATCTTGGCGTGTGACGAGGTGTCCAGGCTCAGGGGGAAGATTGTACGTGATCAAGGCTCCCGTGGATAGATAATCAAGGTGTTGCCCTGAAGCAAATGTCAGCTTTCACATCCATTAGACGAACCACCGTAACTAACCTCCCGCAACGTCAAACCCCTTGCGCTTCGACTCGAGTAGCCCTGAGCTTCGCGCCTTGTCGATCATCTGGCGAAACTTATCGATGAAGATCGTATAATTGGCGTCGCGGCCCTGAAACGAGACCAGACCCGAGTGCGTCGCCTTGAGGCCAGTCTGCGAGCCGTCGGAGCCAGCAATGGAGTGCCTCTGCTCGACAATGAAGCCGTCATGCGACTTCAGGGTCTCGTAAAAGGACAGCCTCGGTAGGCCAGCCGCAATGGCCTTGAAGGCCTCCATCTGGCTCTCTAGCCACTCCATGTCGCTCGCATGGGGCTGCATGGGAAAGGCCTCCCGGCTGCGCGAGTCGTCTTGCAGGCTCGACGTCGTCCGCCGGATGACATGGGCCAGCGGCGACGGCGACGAGGGTCGGCCAGGGGAGAGGGTGCCGAGGAAGGCGACGCCGCAGGTCGACAGCTCGATGTCCTTGAGCTCCGGGCCGGCGGCTTCGCTCGATATGATGAGGGCACGCTTGACGATCCAGCCGCCCAGGCTATGCGCTATGAAGAAGAGCGGGCGGCGGCTCGAGCCGTCACGTTGCCGCTGCGCCGCGAGCACTTTGGCGAGGTCCAGAGCGCGCCCATAGACGATGTTGCGTACAATGTAGCGGTAGCTAACGCCGTCGGAAATGTACCCGTACGTCATGATACGCGCGCTGGGCACGTCGGCGGCGAGCAGCTCCTCGAGCCACGACTTGGACTTGCCAGCCTTGGGGTCCCAGGTAATCCATGAGCGGAAGCCCTGCCCGCCGAGGCCATGGACAGCCACAATGCTACCTTTGTCAGACAGACTGCGAAGACACGGTTCGGAGTCCGTGAGAGGAACTCACTCAATCTCGGCATCGCTTGGGTCGCGCACCACGCGCAGGCCGCTGCTCTCGCTCTTGCGCTGCCTTGAGACGGCGCTTCGCATGCGATGGAGCAGGCCTCTGATGGGGCCCGGCGCATCCTCCATGCAAGCGACTGCGGTTTTCTTTCAACGTAGTTGTCGTCGTCGTTTTTCGCTTACCGCGCTGCGAGATGCATTATAGTCGGGTGAGATGACTTTGAGAGGTCTACGTGATGCGTGAAGCCAGCCGCAACGGCGGAGAAGCGCATGCTGGTGGTGACTGGCTGACAGGTACTGCCCAGCTGCGGCGGCGAGCTTTGTCGGCGCCAATGGGGCGGCCGGCAACTAACACTCGGCGCTCTTGGCGGGGCGTTTTAGGCCGTTAGCGACGGATGCGGCCGCTTCGGGCAGTGGCGCCACCCCGCACGGTCGCCACAGGCCGTTGGGGTGGCATTCACTGAAGGGGTGGCCGTTTGTTCGGGCAGGCCGAAGGCTGTTCCGAGACGGATTGTTGGCCAGGATCATGCCATGAATCTCTCGAGGCAATGCAAACAATCCCAGTAATTTCCGAGTTGGGACATTTTATACTTTTATTTCAATGGTTTCCCCCACTTGAATTCCGTATTAAGGGAGCGCGTAGAGCTAAGATATCATGAATGCCGTTCCAAGCCTCTGGCTCGTGGCGCAGCGGGGTGGCGCATAGACGTCACCTGTGCCTGGCCAGGCTCCCTCACCGAGGCTGTGGCTGACTGTCATCTCGCACCCTCGCTCAGCGGCCCCAGACGTCACGGCGAGACGATAAACACATAAAACCTGAGGCCGTTCACCTCCCGAACCTAGACTTGAGCCTGCACACTCATACACCCATACATACGGGAACGCATACAGCAAGCACATAGAGACCATCGACGACGGAGACTCTTCTGCAGAGCCGAGGACTATCAACAACGGAGACGGCAGCGCGCGTCGCAGCTATGTCGCACCGCGAAACGAAGCCCCTGTGGCTCATCCAGCCTCGGCTAGACGCCGCTGAGTATCGCGACAAGCTTATCGGCAGCGTCGTTAAATACCCGGACCTACCTACGGAGCGGCGCATGCCGTATCGCTCGCCGAAGATGCCTAAGGAGCTAGTACCGGACCTAGACCCCAAGCCGATCCAAGTACACAACGTTAAATTCTGGACGCGCAATATCAAGGACGCCAAGGTCAGCGCGTCGGTTAACGAGCTGCTCGAGGCCTTTGTCGAGCGTGCGCGCGAGCATAGTAGCGATAGCCTAGCCACGGTAGCGCGAATGTGGCATATGGATTCGCCCGGCGAGAAATTCCGCGAGCTGCTACGCAACAAGCAGTACTTTGAGGAGCTCTTCGACCTATTACGCAGCAACCACGACCACGTGGGCTACTTCGTTACCGATATCGTAACCCTAGTTAACCTCGAGGTTACCGACTCAACGGGTGCCAAGACGGGCGCAGGCGCGAGCGCTCAAATTCCCGTAGACCCGAGTACGGGCATCCGAATAGGCGCTGGCGGGCGGTTTCAGGTTGGCCGCGAGAACGGCTTCTCGGCGAGCTACGAGGGTGAGACTATCGTCTTCCTAGGGTACCGCCTCGTACGGCTAGAGAAGGTGGACGGCACGAGGGCCCGGCTGCGGCGTATAGTGCTCGGGCAGAAGCACGGCTTCGCGGTGCGCGACGGCTTCGACTACTGGCCAGACCTGGTCGAGAAACCCGTCGAGGGTAATGCAGAGCCCTTCCTGGCGGCGCAGACACCTAAGGCCGAGGAGCCACGGCAGCTAGGTGAGCAGGAAATTGTCGAGGAGGATATTGTGGACGAGCTAGGCTTTGACATCCAAGTGGTGGGCTAGTATAACAGCTATACTACAAGCTGTACGCAAAAGGATTACATGCAAAATATAGCATGCGCTCGATATTCGTATGTAGTGGTATATTTATTACGAAGATAGAAGAGTCCGTTACAGCTAGCATAACGGAGTCGGGCATAGCGATAATTCGAAGAGATACCATTTCTGTCTTATAAGGGGAACGAACAGGTCAAAGGCCGCGTGCAACGACTGTCGTGGAAGACTGGATCCAGAACCCCGCCAACGCTGTCGGATGTATTCGATGTTCGTATATGCAGACGTTCAAGTCCCGTGCTATTCAATGCCAATGCTATTATACAAAATCCCCCTCAGCCGTTGCTTCATCGAGCGACACGGGCTTGCCCGTGCGTGGAGGCAAAAGTGCCAGATCCGGCGCTCATATGCAAGCCCCCTATTCTAAATTGTAGCGACTGGTGATATCGACTGTAGTGTGACACCTCCCCGATGCTCCGACCAGGCTTCAAACCAAAACGAGTTATTTGTCCGGTACATATTATACTTTAATATTCATTAATCTGGCCGCCCGGGCGGGAACGGTGGCGGCGGCGGCGGAGGAGGAGGAGGCTGCCCCTCGGGCTGGGGCGGGGGCGGGGGCGGCGCCACGGGTCGCCCGCCGTCGACGATGATCTGGTCGTCGAGGCGGGCGGCCGTGTCGCCGTACTCGACGCGCTTCCAGGTGCGGATGCGGGCGTTGTTGGTGTCCACCTCGAAGAGGCGTATGCGGCGGACGTACTCGCCGTAGCCGGCGTACCCGCCGAAGCCGACGCCGCCGGCGTAGCACATCCAGAGGGCCGGGGTCAGGGGGAGGTTCTTCTCCGGGTCCGGGTCGCCCTGAAGGGAGAGGGAGCAGTAGTCGTTGCAGTGGTCGCTGCGAGGGACGTCAGTGAGTGTCAGGGCGGAGGGGTTTCGGGGGAAGGGCATACTGTCCAGCGCTGACCATGACGACGCCCTCCTCGACGAGGGCGTCCCGGAAGCCCGAGTTGAAGACGGGGGCGGTGACGCCCTCGCGCCACTCGCCGACGCGCGGCAGGGCCGGGTTCGCGTACTCGGTCATGGGGATGTGGATGAAGGCGATGTCCATGTGGCGGTGCGTGTACTCGGCGTGGTGGTGCTTGAGGCCGGCCGCCGTGCGCTTGAACCACTCGATCTGGTTCGGCTTGACCCAGTCGTAGCCGGGGTACTTGCGCTCGTTGGGCGAGTACGAGTGCGTGTCGAACAGGTAGATGGTCAGCGCCGAGTGGTCGGAGCCGCCGCGCGCCAGGATCTCGACGTAGTAGTTGCCCACGCCGTCGATGTCCGCGGGCCCGGCCTGGGAGAGGGAGTACGGCAGCGTCTCCATGAGGGCCATCTGCCGCGCGCGGCTCATGGTCTTTTCGTCGTCGTGGTTGCCGAAGATGCCGACGTAGGGGATCTTGCGGCTGATGAGAAGCTGCGCGTACTTGAATATGGCCTGCAGGGCATCGTCAGCAAAGCAAAGCGAATGCGGAAAGGGGCCAACGCACGGTGGGGGCGTCGGGGGCCGTGTCGCCGTTGATCTGGTCGCCGCTCAGCACCACGAAGTCGGGCTTCTCCTCGTCCAGAATCTTGTTGACGAAGTCGAGCGTCCTCGGGTCCGCCTCGCACTTCCCGTCGTTGTAGGTGTTGGGGATGGCTTCGCGGCACTCGCCCACGCCGTTGCTGAGGTGGAGGTCCGCGATCTGCATGATCTTGAACCGCCCGTTGTCCGGGATTCTCGGCTTCGGCTTCTTTCGCTCCTTCTGGCCGCCGCCTCTGTGGACCGTGAGGTGCACGCTGAGCAAGGAGCCTCCCGTGTCGAGCAGCAGCGGCGTCCCCGTGATGGCCCAGCCGTCGCGGACGTCGACGGCGTCGTCGCCGAAGAGCACGTCCACGTCGGTCACCACCTCCTTAGAGTCGCTGGACTGCTTCTTCCTTGAGCGCTTGATCCACAGCCCCCCCGGGCGGGACTCCCACTTCTCGATGTCGTTCGGCTCGTTCTGGACGCTCGGGTCCAGCCGCCCCACGCTGACGTCCATGACGACGGCGTCGTCGGCCGTCAGGTCCTCCTCATGCTTGCGGCTAACGTACATGTAGGCGCTCGTGGTCCACCTGCGGCCCAGGTACAGCTCCTTGTCGATGCGGTGCCACACATTCGGGTCGAGGTCGCACGAGGAAAAGACGTTTACGCTCGAGCACGTGGCGATGGTGACATCGGTGATGACGAACCCCGGGTGGTGCGTGGGCATGTAGCCATGGATGGCGTTCGGGAGGACTCGGTAGTTGCGGTCGAGGAGGAAGATGACGAGGAGGGTGAATGTTAAGGCGGCGGCGAGCTGCGAGAGCGTGCGGACCTGCGAAGGGGGCGAGGGTTAGCTGCTTATCGAAGCTCACTGAGAACGAGGCGACGTTTGGGACTGACAATGCGTCGGGTCATCTTGAACCGCCAGCCGCAGACGCTCACTCCTGAGCGGCGGCGAGAGATGCGAGCGTAGACGAGAGCTGCCGCGAGGTGCGCGCGGTGGATGGGAAGCCGTCGGAGGAATCTCTGCCCTCAGGATCGCGCTGTTGGCATCTTGCGTCCGCAGGCGCCGCTATCGCATGGTGTAGACGGCGACGTGTGTAAGGGACAGGATACAAAGGCTGGCGTGGCAGGCGGAGCGTCGATACTGCTGCTGCCTGGGCTGCGACGATGGACGAAAGCGACGCCGAGTTGAGTTTGCGGATGATGGAGGTCTTCCCAAGACGGCCAAGGACGGACGTGGCAGATGCATGCAAAAGCTGCTGTTAGTGGCGACAGCTAAAACTCAGGGGGCGCGCTATGAGCGGGCTCGCTGGTGGGCTTGGGTGCGGCCAGCCAAGGCCCGAGCACGTACGACGCCCGTCCCAGAATCCACACGGCATGGCACCCAGATAGACCCGGGAAATCAGGCTGTCTTCAATCGTAGGGAGTGCATTATCCGAAGAGATGGAGCAGGCAGGGAGCGCGGGTTTCCAGGCTTGCACGTTAAGGTATGGATGAATGCGGACGCCCAAGCCAAGGTACTTTGTACGCGCCAGCTGGCGTCGCGTGCCTGTACTCCGTAGGTCCTGTACGAGTACGTGCTGCCGGCAGCAACAGCAAAGTGCAGCGCGCCAAGGCAGACACTTGAGAGCATAAACAATACGCCTCTAAATGCTGAAACCTTGTTCGATTTCACTCCTACGTTGAGCATATACCAGAGTCGTCTCTTCTCGCGTCTCAACTCTCCAGCATGTGTGGCGCAGCTGTCGGGATGTGGTCCGTGCACCCATCCGCAGCCTCCAACACCAGCCACATCGCGAGCCTTGTTCCCATCTCGCGCGCGCGATCCAGAGCTCCTACGGCTCCTTTCAGCTCATCCTTCGCACATCTGCGTCTTTACGTCTGTCTGGTCCACGCCGCTTGAGTCGTTCGCTTTTCTTCGGCGCATCTTCTCCCTCACATCCATTCTCTGCGCCGACACGAGCGACTTCGCGTTTGCCACCGCGACGTCGCCCTCGTCCCCCCACGCCGCTACGCCCTTCGCGATCGCCGCTTCTAGACAGTATTTCGCCAGCCCACGCGCACAAGAGGCGTGTTCAGCGTAAATCATGGCCGAGTACTCGTCGCTCAAGGTCCCGGAGCTCAAGAAGCTGTTGGCCGAGAAGAAGCTCCCTCTAACTGGCAACAAAGCCGACCTTATTGCCCGTCTGCAGGAGGACGACAAGAAGAACGCGGACGCAACCCAGCCTGGTGAGTGATAATGCCGACCAGCGGCTCTCATCCCCTCGATGCGCAGCACTTCGCGCTAACGCCCTCGCTAGCCGCCAGCAAGGAGGACGAAATCACGTACACCGACGATGATGAACCGTCCGCTGCAAAGCCTGCCGAGGAGAAGCCCGCGCCCGCAACCGCGGCTGCCGAATCTGCCGTGAAGGAGCCAGCTCAGGAAGACGAGGCATCCAAGGCCGAGGCCGCCGCGCCCGCCGCGCCCGCCGAGAGCTTCGCCCTGGGCCTCGAGGCTACAGCCGCTGAGGCCGAGGCCAAGAAGCGCGCCGACCGAGCTAAGCGCTTCGGCATCCAGGAAGACGAAGAATCCGTCAGGAAGGCCGAACGCGCCAAGCGATTCGGCATCGACGAGAAAGAACTGGCCACCGGCCTCGACTCTGCCCTACCCGAGCGGCCGCTCAAGCGCGGCCGCGGCCGTGGCGCGGATGAGGGCAACCGCCCCGGGAAGCGACAGAGCCTCGACCGACGCCCCGAGCGCAACGCGCGCAACGGGAAGCCTGCCCCTCGGCAGGCTGGCGCCCCGAACAAGGGCAGCATCCTCGACGACCCCGCCGAGAAGGCCAAGGCCGAGAAGCGGGCAGCGAGATTCGCGGCAGCCTAGGCTCTGCCAGCGTCTGGGAGCATGTTGATCCGACTTGACGGGCTCGACCGTTGGACCGAAGGAAGCCAAAGGAACGGAAGAGGACTGGTTTGCTTGTACACTACTTGCGTCTCAGAGTACACAGGAATGGCGTTGGGGAGAGAAAATTGAAGACTTTCGTACTACCAAGTCAAGAACACAGTGAATCGAACACGAAACGGACAACTGACTGGACTATTGGAATTCCCGTTTCCCACTGCGCGGCCGACTGGCCTACGCCTGTCTCCCGTCCGAGACATCGTCGCATGGCTACGCATACAACTTCGCCGGATCTCGAACATAGAAGCCGGTACGACGACGTAGACTTAGACTGTGAGTGCCTCGACCTCGCCGGGAGGACTGCGTGCCGAGTCCCTTCCAGCCATGGGCGGCCTTCTAGTGCCGCCCTGCTCGAGCAATGCACCAAGCTTGGGCTCGGAAGCCAGAGTCCTCGACTGGTCGCTAGATCGGTGCCCAAAGTGTCACGCAGCATCGAGGTGTCGGCGTTGGAAAGTAGACAGCATGCGGAGAGGCCCGACGCCGCCCCGCCTCGAATGCGAAAGACTCAAGTTGGCCATGTTGCCCGGAATCACTGGCTTTGACGTAGCACTGCCGTGTCGCATCCGCCACGACACGCCCGGGCCGCCAGAACGGGCCGCTTTTCCCACCAAACTCGACCTATCTGGAAAATCCGAGCCCGTTACCATCGGGCCTCATCGACGTTTCTCTCCGCTGAAGCAACGAGGAAACAATGCAGGCCCCTTCAGTCATCATGCCGAAGCCGAGCATCGCGACTTCCCCGGAACCAGCCGCGTCAGCTGCACACGGGAGGCGGCGGCTTTGCATCGGGCGGCACGGCTGCGGCCATCTCCACTGCGTATTTTGTCTCCTGCATCAATATACGAAGTAGACGTGGAGGCCCTCGGGCACGTAGCGCCAGCGGCAGGACAAGGCGCAGAGGCACAGGCACTTGCAACGACCAGAAGCCCGTCGTCAGTACTCGAGGTCATATGACCCAGGTAGAAGGGATGACGACGGCGGCAGAGTGTCAGTGTGAGGCGCAGCTGATGACTCTTGGAAGGGAATTAGCTGGGCCAACGCGCTTATCCCGCGTGCCAAGCAGGCATCTTGCCAGCAACGGATCCTTGCCGTCGACGTCGCAGCTTTACGATATGCCGCCAATGGTATAGTCCAGGGGCCAACATACCGAGGCACGTGAACGGCTGTTCTCGCGAAGGAACGCTACAGAGTCTGTTGCTGGGCCAGTGCTTCGGCCCGGTTCCTGATCTCGTCCCGTTTCTCCAAACACTTCCGGGGCAGCTCAGAGCCAAGCCAATGGGAAAGTCGAAGCCCCTGCCATCATATATATGAGAGGCGGGAATCGGCACGTAGGAGGTCAATGTTTCCCCGGTTTCCCTTTTCGACCGGTCGCCTCCTCGACGTCGACCACAGTCGTTGTCGTCATCTGTTGCCAGAATTTGCCGGGCTCTTGCGAGACTCAGTCAGTGATGCGTTGTCAAGGAGGCGAATGCCTTGAACAAGGAAGCGCAAGTAGCGAGTACTTGGATCTGAAGATCGAGTGACCCGGCAGGGATAAGGGTCCCGTTGTCTCCATCTTTTTGCCATGGCGCCACAACAGGGGTCGACCGAGCCGGCGCTCCAGCCACGCGGGACGTGCCACGTCAACAAGCCTCAAGTCTTCACCTTGCCTCCAACTGGGTCCGGCGTGGCGGAGCACCTCGGTCTGCGTTGCCAACAAGCTGGTTGCCTCCATGACCCTTGGCCACGACGGCGGGCCTTGACCTCTGACCCAGAGCATGCGGGTCTCGCATGAATACTTGGGCATCTTAGACGCGAGGAGGCGCATGCTAGTGGCTACTTTGACGCTGCAGCTTTCAGCTTCGTTGCCCTGGACTCTGAGGCGACGTCAGCCCAACAGCGCCGATGTCGTCTGGGATTGGCGCGCTCTTATCATACTCGTACCGAGGATGAGCTATGCGCCTACGATTTCCGGTGTATTATGCTAGTTTTTCCCGCTTGCGTGAGGCGTTTTTTGACAGCTGACCCGGCGGCCCGTGGGCCTACGGGGAGGCTTAAACTCGAGCTTTACTTACACAGCGAGCTCGGAGCCAGCAACATAGAGATACCCAGCTTAATGGCGGCTACTTTGAGCAGAGGCGAGAGGAACGAAACGCCAGGGGACAAGTGAGAGACAGGCTTATCGGAGAGGGCGGCGGGAGTACTTGTTGCAAGGAGAGACATGCATGTTGGTTCAGGCAGTCGGGACACCCCGTTGCAATGATGGCCGCAAGAAGAACTAGGCTCGGGGTCGCGCAACATGATTAAGGGCTTCTCATTGGCAAGAAAATGAAGTGCGTGACGGCCAATCAATCGAAGCGAAACAAGGGCTCGGGGCTGCGCAAAGGCATCACCAGTCGATGCTCGGCGAATGGCCTTTCTGAGAATTCCTCAACAAGTCCAGGGATTGCACGTGGGTGCACGGCGATGCGAGCGAGGAGAAAGGAGGTGTGAAGCCAGGGAGTCCTGGAGGGCCGTGAACTTCCAGAATGTCTCGCTCTTTTGTTGCAAGGCGCGGCTGGGCCCGTCCCGTCCCCGACGTCGCACACAGATTTGATACGAGACCGTGTTGGGCGTGCTGAACAGAGACCTGTCCAACCGCGACACCTCAAGCCTGTCGTGGCAATCCTTCACATTCCAAAGCCCTCAGCTGGCTGCACGCGTGGAGCTGAGTGTTTAATACTTGTAAGGAGATGATGCTGGGCCACGGTGCGATGGCTGTCCGAACCCGCCGGTACGAAGCGGAGACGAGGGCTGATGAGCCCCTAAACGCCGATGCAAACGGTTGGCAGTAATATGCTGATCCCCGGTAGATCATTTTCTTTCCGTCGAATATGACGGACGACCAGGCAGCTGAAGAGCCGCTGGTTGACGAAGCCATACACGCACGCTTTCGCCGTCACGGCCATCTGGCTCGGTCACTAGCTGCAGCAGACCCGTGATCATGTCGATGACTGCCGCCCTGTCGAGCCGCTGCTTCGCCCTCGTCCGTCTCGCTGACGAGAAGCTTCACCGTCACGATCCAATGCACAACGGCGACAAGCGCCGGGCGCGGCAGGGGTCCAAGGAAGTGGACCCCGGTGGCGCTCCTCCACGCCGGTTTTGAGACATGCGCCCCAGATCGTCCTCTCGGAGTCGGTTGAATGAGACATGCGCTGCAGACGGGCATGTCTAGGACACGATGCTCGACGAACGACGTCGACGGACGTCGTATGGCAGAGGCAAACTAGGCACCTGCGCATCAGACTCGTCGCCCTTTCCGCCTCACTGGTCGAGACCATCTCAAGCAGTCATGGCAGTCCACAGGGCAAGCGTGGACGGCCGGGATGCCTTGGCCACTTGCCCCCGAACAGCCCACAGACCAGTCCCTTTCTTCGGTAGTCTGCGCTGCACTTCGCCCGCTTCCTTCATGCACTAACACTCGTAGGCTTTCCGCAAGTCGTCGCTGGCATCACCTCCGGGCCACTGACCGCTCACCACCCCGTCGCTACCCCTGCTCCAGCCATCCGCTCCGCAGGCGCCAGCGTTGGTGGTGGGTGCTACCGCTCGACGGCCGCTCATTCGCAAGTCCCGCTCCCCGCAGTCGACGGCTATCCGGGAGCGGACGGACGCCGTATGGGTCGTGCCTCGTCGTCGTCGTCGAAGCCGGGAGGCAATACGCCCACAGAGATAGTTGACAGCTGGTACCCACGAGCTAGCCGGCGCGCGCTGGCCAACCCGGGCGCTCTGTTGGGCGACGCCATCCCCGTGGACCGGCGCTGCGCAAATCCGGGCCAGGGGTTGATGCCCAATCGCCGCCTCAACCCTCCGCTGGCCGGCTCTCACTGGTCGCAGACATATGCACCTTACAGGGACTTTCTCGACACGCATGGCGGCGCAGTTGCAACCGCGGGCTCCAGTACGGCGCCGCTCCCGGTTCCACCGCGACGGCTGGGTCGTCCAGGAGTTGCTGCAGTTGGCCCAGTCCGTCGCCTTTCGATCTATGCTCACAGGGCCAATCCCGTGAGTCGGCTCGAGCAATGCGGCATGCAGCGCAGGATGGCCGATTCCATGCAGCCGGGGCCGGCGCCACTGGCAAAATATAGCAACTTGGATCAGGTATCCTTGCCGCCTGCTGAGGTACCATTGTCCCGCTCTCGGTCGCCCAGTCGCCTTCGTCTTTTCCCGCGGCAGAGTTATCTAAATACTATGGCCCCGTCGACTTCGTGAGCCCTGTCGCCGTGTCGTCTCCTCCTTCTGCCTTTTCCCTTTACCGGAGTTGATCTCCCAGTGTCATTTCTGCCAGAGACCACTTGGCATCGCCTTCTTCTGCCAGACGCCTCACTGCCACTGTCGCCACTACTACAAGTAGTTGCATCTCGTCACACACGTCTCACTGCAACGTGCTGAGGACAGGCGGCTCCCCAGCAGGCGCCGAGAGTTTGTCACTTATTAGTCGCGGGCGATCCCACCCTCCATTTTTGCAGTCACCTCGGAATCGGGCCTTGCCTAGCTCTGCTTATCACATTAAAGGAACCTTGTCCTCGAACGCGACTTTCGCACCCCACCACCAATCCGACCCTTGAGTCCGCCGCGTAGCCTCCGCGCGCGGCAGTCCTTTTCCTGGTCTCTTACGGCCGGGCCCGCAGCTCTCTTTTCTTCCCTCCTCTTCGTTGCTACATACCTTTTCTTGATATTGTGCCCGTCGTGCCCACTATTTCTGTTGGGCTCCAGAGGAAACGATTAATATGGTGAATACCCGCTGACACGACTCCGACCGAGCGAGTGCCGGAGCTTGAAGAAGACCAATCTTTCGCTGTCGAGATATGGGCGGCGGGTCAGCTTGAAGGCATGTACGAAGTCCGGATATCTTTTATCGGGCTGGATCTATATGGCATCCCTCAGGATGGGATATGGTCTCCCGTCTAGACCGTCAGACGGGTATCGGCCCTTGAAACGGGAAGAATTGGGATCACGGGCAGCGATACCGAGACCGATGATCCGTCCAGCGGCTAGGGAAGCAGATGGCCCTCGAATGGGAAACATAGAGACCCGGTCCAAACCTGGGTCGTCACACAAGGCCACGCAACCTGGGTCTGGGTGGCGAACGGGGCTCCCTCAACCATCAGCTCGATCGGTATCGGATTCACAACCAAGCAGATCTCGGGTACTGGCAAGCAGAGGCTCTTCAAGTGAGTCTAAATTTCATACGCAGAGCGGATCATGTTCCTCTTCTTCGGGTCGATCCAACGACGACGGTCTCAGGCAGGGTCAGACGGCGTCCAATGGGGGCACACCGCCCATTTCCCGCGACGCAGCATATTTCCGCAACGACTCCGTCAGCGCAAGACTATCATCGCCAAAGAGCCGATCTCAAGCCTCGCTCGATGCGGGCTTGGGGATACAGTATGATCGAGTCTCTACTCGGAGCCCTGCCCCCATCCAACAGGCCGAAACGGTGCAAATACGCAAACACGCGGGCCGTCCTCCCATAATTTACCCTGAGCTGGACCGCTATCGAGACTTCCAGCGGCCGCAGCCATCTTCCGATCGCCCAAGCATCGACGTACCCTTTCCCTTGGCGACTCATGATCTCCCGCCGCCAACTCCCGCGTCGATCCTGTTCTCGGGGAGCAGCAGCCAAGTCAGCGCCATCACGGGCAGTCCTTCAACGAGATTTTCTGAGTCCCCGGGCCCGGGACCGTATAGTCGTGATACGACGCCGACCTCGATGTCCTCGCAATCCCCAGTTTATGTCGCTCCAAACCGGGTTAATGCTCCAACGAGGATCCGGCAAATCAGTCCTGCCTTGAGCAGGCCGCCGGTCACGCGGAGGCGGGCTGGGAGCATAACGAAAGCAATGGACGCCATCAGCGCCGATCCCGTTGGGCTTGCTGCAGTGAGGGAGTCCACGACTTCGTCATCCTCAAGCTCTACAGTTCGCGGTGGAGAGGCGAATGCAAAACCGGGCAAAAAACAAGGTCCACGGTTGGCCCCTCCGCCGCCGAGTCCACCTCCGCGAAAGTCATCACAAAAGTTTCACAAGGACAAAGACGATGGTAAAGTACCCTTAAAGACGTCGCGAGAAGCAAGGGAACCCAGCCAGGCTGCTCGATCCTTGCCTCAGCCTGGCGTTTTATCGCAAGCGCAGTCACCTTCGACATCGAAGCCCGAGCCGCCCTCTCGACCCAGTCGTGATGGTACTCCCGATATGCAGTCACGGCTCTTTGACCCAGTTCCAGTCATTCAGAGTAACCTGCTGTGGGCGTCGCGGTCCCCTGAACGACGAGGAAGCGAATCTGTTGCCACCCGATCGCTTCCAGGGTCTACGACATCACTGCCGCCGACAAAGAAGAGTGCGTCCACGTCACATCTGCCTGTTGGACGAGACTCGACGATGGGAGTCAGTGCACCGTCGGTGAAGCTCGGCTCTCCTGACATGTCCCGGTCTAACCGCAAGGCCAGCCCCAAAATCGGATCGACGTTCAATTCGCGATTCCCCTTCTTTGGACGGAAGAAAGCCGTGCCGGAAAGCCTCAAGGCTGACAAGAGCGAGGGTCAGAAGAAGCTGGCCCGTAAAGGTCCGGTTGCCGGCACCGGTCACGAGGGATACGGCAGGATCGGCGCTGTCCGCAGGCGAAGTGGAACTAGCTCCCAACTTGGGAGAACCCTGCCTGAGCCGCAGTCATCGCAAGACAGCCTGTTGATGGGTGATTCATTCTTCGCAGACCGTGTCAATCCCATCATCATCGCCGGGGGGGAGATTGTCGAGAGCCGAAACGCCGGCGTGGAGCACAGATCGGTCGATGCCGACCGGAGCATAGCGCAACCCCGTCCGAGCACAGAGTCCAAGGCCTCGTCTGGATACTCTTCAGCGTCCAAGAATCCATCAAGGACAGCTTTGTGGCCGTCTGCTCTACCTCGAGGGCCTCATGATTCCTCACGCTCTCGTCGGCCATCAGATAGCAGCGTTGAGAATGCCCCCATGGAGTCGACGCTCGCCTTTCGACGGTCGATCCATCGTCTGAGGTCGTCGCCTGACAACCCACTGGTACTTCCACAGCCCATCATCACCAGTGACCGCGCTCCATCGTCATCACCAATGACGAGCTTTGACACGAGCATTTTGTCCGATGAGTCCCACATTGAGCTGCGACCAGAGATATCACGCGAGTCCAACGGTCCTCACCCTGCACCGAAAAAGCTTCGAAAGAGAGCCCGCTCGCCTCGTAAATGGAACCTGTTCAGCCGATCACAGAGCCACTCGAGAACCAGGGAGAAGAGTGAAGAGGTGCAAGCTACAGTGACGACTGTCGACAAGAAACTCGTTGCATTCTATGCGATGGTTGAGTCGACTGAGCAGGACGGGGGCGAGCCGATGGATATTCAGCAGGTCCTCCGGGACGCGGACGTCTATTGCCCATCGCCTCCGCCGATTGATGCCTCGGAAGATCTGTCACCTGGACTTCAGACAGTCGAGAAGCCGCAGGCGGCAGGGATCACCGGCGGTCACTCCCAACAGTCGGCGGGGCACAGAGCACCGGATAGGTGTACATCACCGATGGCCCCGCGAGAAGCCTTCGGGATGCTCGCACAAGCGAGGGCGGAACACCAGGACTCTTCGGGACATGGTTCTCTTTTGGCGTCTCGTAGACCAAGCAGGCTACTGCAGGTCGGGAGAATCCCGCAAGTCGTGAAGCATCGCCACGACAACGACTCCCCCCAGAGCTTCTCGCGGCCTTTTCGCTCCAGCTTGCAGTTGGCCCCGAAACCAACGACCAACGTCTTCGATCCGGACTCAATCGCGACAGGTCCTACTCCGCCGAGGCCTTCCACGCCAGTTCTCGACTTGCCACTGGAGGGCCCACCCATTGGCAACGCGACCAGTTGTTCACCCGAGCAAGACTCCATCACAAAGCTGTCTCCTGAGATCACTCGGGGCGAGCGGGAATTCCTTGTTTTCTCCCCCCGAAAGAACTCAGACGGGACGATCGGTACAAGCTCCAGCAGCTCTGGCGGAGTCCGTGCCTTTGCAGGTGCGACGGCTGTCATTCCTGAGGCTGACGATCCGCCAGCTGAAGACGAGGTTTGGGACGAGTACAACGATCTCCTCGGCGATGATAACGCAAAGGTTTCTCGATCCGCCACATCCTCCAAAGGAACTCCGTTTCATCTTGAAACGTACCAGTTGAGGCTGTCAAAGGAAAAGGCCATCGAGTCACCCATCCTCGCCGTGGACAGTCGCAAGATATCCACGCACTCAAAGGCGCCGACGCATTCCACATCCTACAGTGCTGACATGACTGAGAGAATCCGCGCGGCCTTCCAGCAGCGTCCAACCTCTTCGACAGCATGCTCTCAATCGGGGATTGAGTCTGACTGCAGCAAGCCAAGCACTGCTGACGACGTGCAAAGTGTGCACAGCATAGCAGTGAATAGGAACAGCTCCTCGTCCGATAAAACAGTCTTTTCCGATTGCAGTAGCAGCACGGCGTCATCGGACGACGGTTCGCCCTTGGCCCAAGTCAATCTTCGCGTCGGTTCGATGACTGTCAGCAAGTGGCTGACGTTTGGGCATGTTCTGTTCAGCGATGTCCGACACGAGCTTGCCCCTGTCAAGAGTTCGCTCAAGCGTCATTCGATACTAGTCGTCGACGGCCTTGGAAACGATGACTGGTCGTTCTATGCCGCCGAGACGTATCAAGCTGCGTCATTCTACAACCTTTCACCGAGAGCACCGCTGCCAAAGGAGGCGCAGAGTTCTCCAACTGGCTACCCTCTGAGTCCACCAAACCACCATCAGGTGCAGTACTTGTCGCATCTGGACAAGTTTCCTTTTGCGCCGCAGAGCTTCGACTGCATGGTCTACCGCTTCCCCGTCGCCGCCCCTGAGTCACACTATCGAAATATTGTTAGCGAGGCGCGCCGCGTCCTCCGCCCAGGCGCATACATAGAATTGTCGATCCTGGATGTCGACCTCAACAACATGGGCAACCGTGGGCGTCGCACAGTTCGATCTTTGAAAGAGCGAATCAATGACAAGGCCGAAGACATCTGCTTGGCATCGACGGCGGATCTTATAGTGCGTCTGCTCGGCAAAGCTGGCTTCTCAGGCATCAAGGCAGCCAGAGTCGGCGTCCCGGTCGCCAGCCCCATCGCTTGTTCAGCTAGCCATAAACCACAGCGCAACGACGCGACGGAGAGGGCAAAGGATGCCCCCAGCCTGGCAGACATGATGAACGACAACAGCCCAGTTGCAGATGAGAGCATTACGAAGATTGTTACCAGGGTAGGCCGCTGGTGGTACTCTCGCTGCTACGAAAGTGCTGTTGGTTTAAGTGCGAAGAGCGTCTGGGCCGACAAGACTCTTGTTTCCGAGTGCGAGGGTCTCGGTACAAGCCTGAAGCTCATGGTGTGCTGTGCGCGCGCCCCGGACCGCATCGCGAGCGTCTAGGTTTGCAATTCACTTGCACTCCTATAATTTGCGCAACGATATAGAATTTCCTGGATCGCAGACGACAATGCGAGACCTCGGCTCCTTTTGAAGACTGATATGCAAGGCGCGAGCCTACAGCGATGCTTCTCTTGAGATGTGTTTAGCTAGCGGCAAACACGAGAGAGCCTATTCCCGGGCTCTAAATTCACCGAAGTGGCCACAATAGTGGTTCATTTTCGCTCGCATATTACAAAACCGTGGGCTCACGCCTAAGGTGTTAATGGTTATTCATGATTTTTCTTTTCATTCAATCGAGTGTTCTGCATCCCCTCCAGATTAGCCGCCGGACGGAAGGACTTGGGTATACGACACGTTTTGGGTACATGACACAGAGTTTCGGGCCACTGGTGGTTTGCCTCTTGTTGCTTGGGGAGACGCACTGCTGGCCTTTGCAAGATTGCTTTGCCTTTACAGCCGGCTCCCTCGACCCTTGCATGGAAAGAGGGACAACAGCCGTATTGACTGGCAGCTTACGGATGACGAATGGGTACGATTGACGCTACGTAATGAGGGTAACGGAAACACGGGCGGCATATGCATGAGAGATACCCAAGATCTTTCTTTAATAGCGAGGCCATTAATAGCAAATGCACATGATTGTCTACCGTTGCTACTCTTATGGTGCATGTTTGATATTAACAACGCTTCTTGTTGCCGCTTATGTGGGCCCGGTGAGTATAAGCACGGCGCCGTGCCGCCGTAACTGTACACGCGTCCCGGTCCACAGCTCCAGTGGCGGAGTCCCGTCTTCGTCCGAAAGACCGACCTTCCGGTAGGCCGGGCATAAAACAGAGCCAGAGACGTCGTGACCGCTGGTTTTACTCTTAGAGACTGTTTTCACCCAGTATATGACGTATTGCTGGCATCGTGGGCGTCTTCATTGCCTTGCATGTTGTCGCAAATAGCACCGCGCCGCCCGGACAACAGGCCATGAAACGAACTCTAGGGCCGCTCGACAAGAGGAAGAAAGTCAGGCGCTGCAAGGCATGCGCGAGGAGACGCATCAAGGTCCTAGGAGCTCAACCTTGATGTCCTCGTCAGAACGCTAAGCTGACTGAAATGCTGAATAGTGTCAAGGAGGCTATCCATGCGAGTACTGCGTTCGAATGAACAAGACGTGCCAGCAACAAGAGCGTGCACAGCCAGCGGTCAGATTCATCGAGTTCAGGCAATGCCGCCCAACGTCACAGGTGTCCATGCTTGTGGACCGTCCCAGCGATACTATCTACCTGGACCACTTCGCTTCGTTTATCCGACGATGCCAGTTCACGCGAGAGTTTGCCGCCACGGTGAGCACAGAGCTGGTGCCGCTCATCTACGCCTCCTCGTCCCTCCGTGACGTGGTTGTCGCAATTGGCGCGCTGGATGCTAGCAGGAGAGGGTCCGTCAGGGCGGAGCGTGGATGCGAATCGCCGCGGTGCGTTGCGTTTCGCCGTCATGGCCGGTCGCTGCGAGCCCTGCAGTCTAGGCTTGCAGATGCGGGTGCAACGCGTGGCGATGATGTACTTTGGAGCACTTTTTTGCTTGGGCTCTTTGCGGTATATGAGCTAAGCTTTCCCCCAGAAAATGTGAATCTAACGAACTTGTGCAGCTCCTCTCCGAGACATCGGGTGATGGCTGGGCCAAACACATGCTCTACGGCACAGCGAAGTTGCTGCAATTGGCTGGTCCAGCGAAGCAGTTATCTTCGCTTCATCTGCAGCTGTTTGAGGCTTTTCGGTTGTTGGAAGCCAGCAGAGCGATTCTCTGGGGGGAAGACACTTTCCTGTCGCAGGGCGAATGGCTGCATCTCGAACACGGCCGAGCTTTCACACATAGTAAGCTATATGATCCCATGGAGAGCATTCTTACCCTCATAATTGAGATGTCTTCATTCAATAGGCGGTATGTCTCCCCGGATTGCGATGACACGAATTTCTTACTCACTGTTGGTAGCTTCTTCAGCACTATTGAGAGTGTACCTGAGCCGTTGAGGTGCATCGACCCTTCCATTGACGAACTAGCCCGTGAGGGCGTCGACTTGCAACAAAGGTTCTTTTCATGGCACAAAGAGGGCTTGCCATATCTGGATCCAAAGGAAGCTTATACCCAGCTGGCTCTCACTTTGTATCACTCACTTCTACTCTTCCTCTCCAAGAACTACACCTACTACTCATGCTGGCTTGGCAAAACTATTCCGTCATTGGCTCTGGCTGAAATCAACGCACATGCCGCGGCTATAATAGATTTATCTCAGAACATCATAGTGGCGTCCAATATTCCAGGTATAACGCTCATGTTTCCTTTGCGAATGGTTGGAGCCCACGCGGTGGAGGCACAGCAGAGATGCGAGGTTTTGAGTATACTACGCCAGGTGCACCAGACAGGGTTTATTGTTTCGGATAGGATAGCGGAGGATGTGAGAGAGTTGTGGGAGTATCAGGCGCTCCAGAGCGCTGACACAAGAGACATTGCATACTTGGGCGCATGAATGTAGCATTTGCAAAGCCACCATTTCCAATACTCTTTTCTTATCTGATGATATTCTTCAGAGAACAAAGAAGGACCCAAACAATTTCCCGACATTCTAGACGTCGCCAACTTCTGTGTTGAAGTAGTTTGTAATCACCCGAGTCCGAAGCCCAGGCGAGAAGTATTCGTATCCAACCATTACGTTGCAATTGCTCACGTAAACCGTCACAGGAATCACGCCTTCATACATGATCTGCCACTGGACCAGCTCTGTCAGCATCATCCATTACTATCAAATGCAGGGATGGGTTTGTTCTTACAGAAGACGCGAGACCGTGCACAAATGGCCTCTGAGACAGCCCACCGAAGACCGCACCCGACTTGACAAGGATGTCAGCCGCGAAAAGCGGGAAGTTCGAGTTGACGTAGCCCTGCCACACATCCGGCTGCTCTTTATTGTCGCTGTAGGTGGTCAAAGTGTTGTCTACGAGGCCGTCTTTGGTTACGTTGGCATAGTCGAAGATGGAAATAGACACCCGGCCATCGATTGCTTGGCCAGCGCGTACAAGGTTTTGGGAAGGAGAGTTGGTAATGTATCCGGTTGTGACGTGCGAGAGGTTCTGGTTCCTGCATCGCCGGGTCAGCGGAGGTAAGACTACAAAGGTCCGCTCTGGATTTCGGCTCACCATTTGTGCTGGATGAAGCTGGTACTGAATTCGGGCTTCAGCAGGGGCGGTAAAGGCTGGGCTAAGTCGGCCGAGAACTCCACCATCGACGGTGGGAAGGGAGGGCAAGCGACTGTCTTGCTTGCCAGTGCGGCTGTTGCGACAGCCAAGAAAGCTCCGAGCATAAGAGCTAGCAATTGCATTTCGTGTACGGAGTAGTTTGGGAGGGCTTTTCAAGTTCAGATGAGGTGATGAGTTTCTCTAGAGTGTCAAGTTTTCAAAAAGAATATTATGTTCTCATTTTACACGATGTGCACCACAGGAGGTGTTTGGCTTTTATACATGCCCGCAACGTCGAGAAGCAACAAGGCTTCAACACAGGCGCAGAGGAAATACGCGTCATCTGGGAAATTATTCAAGTCAATGACCATGAATGCGTTCAATAATTGCCCAAATTGGACGCAACGATGGTATTCCAAGTCCAACGAGGACCTCCATCGGCACCAAGAGCTCTCTACCCTGTACTCCGTAGATGCGTTCAATTATTTCCTGTTTAGGGAAGTGGGTCGGCCCGCCGCCCGGATGCATGTCCTTCGGAACTTGCCGAGCACCGAACCGGCAGGCAGTCGAGCATCCGTACTCATAGGCGAATACGAGTCGTCGCCGCATAAAACAACGTGGATTATACGAGTCCGTGCGGCCCCTGAGCGAATGTTTTGACCGCAGCCCATTACCGTGCTCCGTGAGGAATAGCAACAGTTGACGCTGGAGCCTTCCGTGCCCAAAGCCACATTCCTCAAAACCTCCGCCTAATGCATCGTCCGTGCTCCTGGTGAAGATGCCTTCCATTAGCTAACTTGGCGGCCAGCCTCCCTGGCACGTCTCAGCTAGCCCAAGCGTGTGGATGCGTTCGGCACATGAGAAGATGTTGTACTCGTACGAGTACGCCGGTGCAGCCGGCACTCGCGAAGCGGGGACAGTGGAGATTTCCTTGAATGCCCAGCGGCGTGACGTTCTGTGACCAACGAGACCGAGGCAGCAGGGTAAGGATGATGAATGCATCACATGCTATCGTGAAAAATGCGAGGCGCCTCATGTCAGGTATGTGAGCCACACCAAGGCGATGTGTGGACCGAGTTTTCTCCGCATCTTACATATTATACAAATGAGTTTCTACAGTTGTGCCGGTGTCTGGATAGAGCCATCAGCATGCAAGGTTCTATGACTCTCCTTCAGGTTTCTCAGGGTCTTCCTGAGCCTTCGCTTCCTCAACTTCGGGAGCCAATGTGTCTTTAGCCGGCCAGCGGCGCAAGACAGCCACGAAGCCGCCACCTGCAATGCGGTCCCCAACCTTGGGGCGCATCACCTGCACCATTTTGCTCGCATCCCCTTGGTGTACCTTTGGCACGACCATCTTGACATCCCAATCCCTCCCGCCACCGGCATCGTGGACGCCATCCGTCGTCGTCGACACTGGCAGCTCCAAGACCTTTTCAAGCCGCAAGGGCTGGTTCGTCTCCTTGAACCACGCCTGAAAGTCGGCGATCTGGCTGATGGACGGCTTGAATATTATGAGGAGTCCGTTGGGACGCAAGGCCTGCACGACACGCTCTGCGTTGTCGTGCGCCGATGGGAGGTCCAGAACGGCGCGAGATAGAAACGGCTCGCCACCAGACTGCGCGAGTCGCTCGGAGAGATACTCGTCTACGGATCCGACGTGAAAGTCTATCGATGGGAGGTACTGCGCGCGACGAAAGTTGCGTATTAATTTGTAAGCGGCGTGGAGGTGCTTGGCGTTGTGGTCCAAGGAGTGGATAATGGCTCGGCGGGAGGCGGCGTAGGTGTCGAGCGCAGCTTGGTCGTCTGGAGAGAGGTCGACGCGCGTCGCGGAAGGGTCCTGGCGAGACCTGAGCTTCGCCTCGCAGAGGGCCCGGCGGAGGGACGGAGATATGGGAGGATTGGCGGCGTGGATGGCGCGAGAGATGTGCAGCGTCAGGCTGCCCATGCCCGTGCCGGCCTCGAATATCTCAAAGGGCGGCGTGTCATGCTCGTCCTCCTCTTCCCCAGGGCGCGGCAGATTCAGATCTAGCAGGGAGACGATCGTGTTTGCGTCGTGAGGGTATATCGGCGTCGCCATCCGCTCCGTGTTGATGATGTAGCTGGCCAGCGTGGGCTCATGCAAGACGACATTGTTGCCGCGGTTGTCGCGCACGACATCGAGGAGGTTGCGCCCTATCAGCTCTTCCGCGGGGACTGAGGCCCCGTAGGACAGTTTGACGCGCGCATCAGGGCGCAGCGGCGCGGTGAGGTGCCATTTGGGGTACTTGGCGCCCTGCTGGCGGAGGAAGAGGACGTCGTGTTCTGGGCAGCATTGTGAGTCGGACGGTCGCCATTGGGGCTCAGAAAAGAGAACGCTGAGTACCCTTGATAGTGCGGCCCGACGACAGCGATCTGAAAGAGCGGGCGGTTGTCGAGGCACGGCTGAGGAGCAGGCCGTTGCAGGGACGCATCGCGAGCATCCTTGCGTTGGGTTTGGGAGTGAGGGAGGTTCCCTTTAGCTTTCCACGCTTCACCATCAGCGCCGGTAGATCGTCGGCGAAATTTGCCGGGCGCACTTTGCTTTCGACGGCGCACCAAAGACGGAGGTTGAATGGGACTGTGTACTGTGAAAATACGATTTCGAAACCATTGTGCTTGTATGTGTGTTGTTTAGGGGTTCTTGTACTCCGTAAGGACTCAGTAAAGCATGCCAGCGATGTTGATGGCGAGGGCCAGCCAGATTCGGCTGATGCTCGTGGCGAACGTGCTGCCCTCGCCATGGCAGCGTCGCATTTGTTCGTCTTGGACCCAAAATTGATCCTGGACCGCCACGTGGTCGTGTCTACGGTCATCCCATCTGTCTCAACTCTGGTGTCATAGGTCCAATTCTGTGTCTTCATATTACTACGAGTGTCGGCTCGGGGGCCAGGTGGGAGGCAAGCTGGATAACGCAACTGCCCCTTCCCGAACAACGCCCCTTCGGAACCCGAGGCAGCCAGCGACTCTTCGTCTGTCTTCCTCTTCTATCCTCCCCTCTCTCCTCCTTTCACACCCGTCGTCTTCGTCGTCAGCGTCGTAAATTGCGCCTCTCTCATCTCCTTCCCCTTCGCCACCCCTCCTATAGATACTCTCTCGGTATCGTGCACAAACCAAGCGCTAATGTTACACAGGTGGGATTCGTCCCGACCCGACAATGTTGAGGCTCCCCCAAACGCCAGCCAGATGATGGAATAAGCACAGCATGATGGGTAACACCACTAGTAGTGGTTGAAAGGAAAGGGGATCAAAATAACAACAAAAAAAAGCACGACTCCTGTGCCGAGACTCCAGGCTTCGTGTGCGGCGATAGCAAGCCCTGTTTCTCCCTGGATATTTCCACCTCTGGCGCGGTACGTAACGCCTCGCCTCCTTTGGTGACATATGTTCCCTTGGTATTTGCTCAAAGCATGTCGCTAACGCTTTTCTCTTATTTTTCCCGGCATGTAAATCATGAACAGAAAGTAGATTCGACTGTCCCATCCGAATGCGCTCTTTCGGACGTCCAGTTCAGATATAAGCACCACCCCACTTGGACGACGGAATGAGGTTCACTGCAGCCGACCACGCCTCTTGAGCATCCGGCGCGTGTGCAATCGTGTGGAAGTCTTCTTCGAAGTATGGGTGGACCTTGACGCCGACGTGTTCCTCCAAAATGGCCACGCCGGAGTCGTATCGCCGTCGGCACCGCTTGGTCCATGGGTCGACCTTGACTGGGCTGTGGTAGCAGAAGACGTTGGGCTTGGAATCCCTCACGGGAAACACCGTACGCAAGCTCTTCATGTAGCTCCACATGTCGACCGCCGCCTGCTTCGCCGCGTCCGACTGAGGCGCGGCGGCATACAGCAGCTGCATGACGGAATACCGAATGGTGAGCACCTCGACGCTGTCGACTCCATGTCGCTGCTCGAGCTGTCGCTGTTGAACGCGAAGCTCGGCAGCGAGCTTCTCCAGCCGGTCCGGGTTGACGTGGTTATAAAAAAGGGCCAGGTCGATCCACGTCCGCGCGACGTATGGATGGCGACGGCTGTATATGGCCTCCAGCTCCTCTGCAATGGTGGGGACGCTTCCCCATAGCAGCTCCGAGAGCGTGCTGGGGCCGTGCTTCTGCTGAACTTCGTACAGGCAGGTGAAGATTTGGCGAAGCGGGTGCGATCGCTCAAAGTTGGTCGTCGAGTACGCGGCCAGATACTTGCAGAGGGCCGTCATCATCCCCGGATCTCGGTGCACCATGCCCAAGAGGAGCTCCTTGATGCCCAGCGGAGAAAGCTTCTTCAAGTCGACCTCGAGCTGCTTGAACGCCATCATGAGGAAATTGCCACCCTGGTCGGCATCCCTGGCTTCAAAGTAGAAGTTGGCCTCCATCAACAGGTCGCTCGACCCGGCTCCCCACACCATGGTTACGGGCCAGCCAATCTGTGCATCCGTCTCCACTTCAAATTGCCGGCAATGCAGGAAAGCCTTCCTCATGTTTCCGACGACGAGCTCCTGGGCTCGCAAGAGGTCTGGTGACCGCAGGTAACCTGGCGCCGGGGGTGGCGTTGGCGTTCGACACCGGACGTGGGCCGGTAGGTCGGCCGGCAGCTCGAAATCGATCAAGTCGTATTCCGTGACGCCTTTCCGCTTCAGATAAGTACCCAGGTTCACTACCCTCCCGTTTCGAACAAACTCGGAGACTTTGCCTTCGGCGTCTCGCTGGAACTTCATCGACAGCAACCTCTTGACTTCGTCCTCCGTGTTGTTCTTGACGAATCCCCATTGCGAAAATCGCGTCTTGTACATCTTTGGCCTATGACGCGTGAGATTAGATGGACAGAGGATAAACAGCGAGGAGGAGCTTACGTCGCTTGGAAGCTGTACTTGTCGGCCATGACGGCCATGACTTCCTTGAGCGGTCTCCTCTCTTCAAGGTAAAGGGTGCGGATTGTTGACTTGAATTGCTCCCAAGCCTCAGCAGGAACCTGTTCCCGTGACGGTCGAGTTCCAGCTTGGGCGCGGTGAGAAATCGATCCTTGCCTTTGCGCCTGCTGCTGCCGGTTAGGGTCCCCTTCGACCAGGAACCGTGGACGAGAGAAACTTACCGGTAGAGGGGTAGATGATGACGATGACGCATCGAGTGGTTGCGGGGTGGTTGGTTCCTTTTTCACCTCCGGGCTGAACGGAGGCGGAACGGGCGGAGGTGGCCGGGGCCGCGGCGGCTTGGCCGGGGCCTTCCCCTTGGCCTTGCTACTGGGGTTGAATTCGAGGATGAACTGGTTCCCGGCATTCATGGTCGGTTTCGGTGTGGTAGGTACGGGCGGCTTGAAGTATCCGTCTTGGGTGGTGCTGGGATTCGGGGTTTGCGGCTGTTCCGACTTGACGGTCACCGAGCCAGGTGGGCGCCATATTTCGAAGCCCGGCGTCCCCGATACTTGGGGCGCTGGCTGGGCCGGAGAAGCCACCATCGGGGATGCTATGTTCGGGGACTGAGGCATGTGAGACGACATGGGAGAGGGTGCCATCGGACTCTGGACGCGGCCCCCGGATAAGAAGTCGTCTAAGCTCCCGAACTGTCCGGAAGAAGAGCCTGCGCCGGGACTCGCGACACGTGAGGCATGCTGGAAGCTGGCAAAGGGCACGCTCGGCGAGCTGGTTGCGATCGGGCTCGTGACTCGGGATGGCATACCGAACGAACCCCACTGCGACTCGCCCGGGATGGCGATGGGACTCGCGATCCGGTTCGGGTTGAAGGCAGCACCGCCGCCGTGGTTGCCTCCAAAGTAGCCCAAGTGCTCGAACTGATGCGGCCTGCCGACGTTCTGTGGTGTTTGGACGTTGTGGACGTTGCTGCTGCGCCTGGGCGGTAGCGGAGGCGCGTAATCTTTGTTCTCAAACGGGTTGAATCCTTTGTTCTCGAAATGCGCAACCAGGCGCCCGACGCCACCGCCTGCTTGCACGGAGTTCATTGACTCGAGCTCCACGTCGGGGCCTCCATGGCTCTGGTGCTGATAGCTCTCCTGGACGTCACATTGAGTCGGAGCCCAGTCCATGTCGGAGGGAGCGTTGAATTGCTGGCCGACGCCATGGTGAGACTGAGAGTGGTCGGCCGATGACGAGGACGCCGCCTGGTCGATGTCGAACCTGGCCCAAGGTTGGTGAGAGAAGCCATACGGGTCGTTGCCGTACTCAGAATCGTGAGGCTTATTCGACTGGTGATTAAACATGACGACGGGCAGCCGAGCAGACAGAGCAGAGGCGCCCGGTCTGCTGGCTCGAGGTCAGTCACTTGGCGGGACTCGAGCGAGTCGAGAGCCTCGGCTAGATGCTCAGTCGCCAACGCAAGGATGCATAACTCGTGGCAGTGGCGAGTGTTGGGTGATGGATCACTCGAAAACCAAGGATGAGAGGACAGCCAGGCGGGCAGGCATGCCCATAATCGCTGCTACGGTGTGAAGGAAGAAAGCCGCGGGCGTCAGACACGACGCAGGCGTCAATGCAAAGGGAAGGGGCGATATCGATATCGTTCCCCGGAATCGACTGATGGAGACAAGTCGTGGCCGATAGGGAAGGCTCCGAGAGATTTGGCAGCGTCGCAGCGCCGTGGCCAGCGTCCGATGTCAAGGCGACCGACGAGACTGAGCAGCTGTGGAGGCCAAGCCACGCGCGGAAGAGGGAGAGAGAGGGAGAGCAAAAGTTCCCTCGCCTAAGTTTCCCGGAAGGGCAAGCCAATAGCCAGGGTCGACGGCGCGTCTGGGGAGGGCCTTGCTCGAGGGTTCCGCCGTCGGTGCTGCTGGCGCCGCCGAGCTGGTGCCGCCTGAGAGATAAGAGAGGGAAGACGAGCGGTCCCCGTTCACAGCTCCTGCAAGATGCGCAAGCCAACAGCAGGAGAAAGGTCGGGGTGGAGAGGGAGACGGGGGGGTAAAGAGGTGGACGGCGAGGGGGATGTAACCTAGTGCGGGCCAGGCTACTATTGCGACAGGCGCTGGCGAAGCAAATAATTAATAGACCGCGGAGCAGGAATAGGGCTCCGGGGCTCTGGCCACTGAGCTGGACGGCCTCGGAGGAGAGGGGGGCATGGCGGCATGTGTGGGAATGCGACCATCAGCCTGAAGAAGAAGGTGATATGGCTCCGAGCCACCAGACACGAGCGGACGGCGCCAATCACGACGAGATGATACGCCCCCCTGGCACACCCTAGGGCTCCTGGGCCGGGGACAGCCCCAAGGCATTCCACGCGCCGACAGCCCAGGAGGGCTCTCGCTCTTTGGCTGGGCCGCGACGGTAGCGATTCCAGAAGGATTTCGGCGCCCCATGATTCGCCATTCGGGTTAGCAGGCACGCCACATACTAGCCAGACATGCGCCGGCGAGCCCGGGAGCCTCACGCGTTGCGACGTGAGGCATTACCGCTCGGGGCCAATTCGCCAAGCATCAGAGGGGCGCCCGCCGGACGCTGCCCCTACGAGCTCGACGGCAGTCATTGACGGCTTCAGCGCGAGCCGTGGTCGCACGGCGACGTTTTGCGTCGTCTGGCCTCGCCGCGAGGATGAAAGTTTGTGCCTGGGAGCCGGTCGGGTTGTGGCGGCGCCACGGGGCGGATGATGGCCGGAGTCAGCGTCGCTGAGTCTCGACTACTCGAGCCGCACTTTGCAAAACGGGCCGTTGTCTGGACCGCAATTGTACCTCGGGTAAACGCGCAGGGCGACCATCGACGTCGCCGGCCCACGCAGCGGCTGCGCTGCCGTCGATCGCCGTCGAAGGGCACACGAGCCTTGCTGCAGACCGTCGCCCGCACGCGCACCCTGCTCCGCCTTTTGCGACACCGCGCAGCGGCTGAGGAGCGCGCAGGCTGCTCGCCCTCGAGGTATCACCACCTGAGTCGTCGCTCCCACCTGCCTCGGAGCCAGGGCGTCGGATCGCGAGCGCCAGTTAGAGGCCTGAAGACTTTGGGAGAGCGGGTGTGGGGTCTGCGCGACTCATTGCTGCGTGGGAGTCCGGCGGCCGCCGCAGCGAATCGCCAAGCCGACCAGCCCCTGGACCGCCTGGGGCTGACCACTGAGCCGGACAGTGACATCGCCTCGCAGTGGCTGGTGGGACCGGCAAGGGTGTCGGGCAGGGTGGCTGTTACCCCAGGCCAGACACTGCAGCCGACCCAGTCTCGCATGTGCTGTCACGACTGACGACGGCTTCGACTCATATCATAATTAATGCTCGCTCGCACCACGGCGGCGCAGCACCAGGCGCACTTGTTCCGGGCCGACGGACGAGCCGGCCACGGGGAGATGCCGTCGTCGCGCTTGGGCGCCAGCGCGAACCGGCGCCCTCGCCGGAGGTCTGTGACCTGGAGACCGCGCAAACTACCCTGGCGCCAGTGGTCCAATCGATGCTATGTTGCATTCTCAGCTGACTTGAGACCCGGTCTCAAGGCACGACCAACAAGACGGTTCAGAAACCCACGTTCACGCAAATAGCATCTTCTCCTCACCGGAGATCTGCCATTGTGCGCATGTCGTACAGTGGTTCTGCTGCGGGTCGAGCGATTGAGGCATGCATGCCATCATCTCCATCGTCAGCGCGCTGACCATGCTAGTCCACCGAAGATCTCAGGACATTGCCTGATTTCACTCACAGAGCGTCCTGCGAGCTGCACTCCATTGGCCAGCTCGCCATGCCCCCGGTGCGGGGAGACCCTGTCTGAGCAAGGCCGCCGAGGGCTGGGATGGGCCGGGGCACGGGAGGTGGGTTTGCTCGTGACGTCTGTTGCGGGAAGTCTGAATCTCACCGACGAACCAAATGCCGTCTGCCATCACCAACACGATGTGTCCTGTACGTAACGAATACAGGTATCTGACCGTTGGTAAGGCACGCCCGATCACTGGTCTCCTGAGACTGGACGGCCCCAGACCAGATCAAGAGCAAAGGGACAAAAGCGGCATCAGTCAACACTCGCGCGGCGGTGTCTCTGGCGCGGTTCCTATTGTGCATACTGGCCGTGCATCAGCGTCATTGCCATGACGAATTGCCGGCTAAGTCTTCTCGGCGAGGTTTCAGACATACTGCCCGTCATCCGTTTTTAAAGCTGCCAGAAGCTCACCAGTTAACCACCTGCATGATGCACCCGGCCGGGATCCGAAGGATGTTCCACGCGAGAATTTCCAATCAGAGCCGGTACCAAATCCAACAGAATGCGCGTTGCCAGCATTTGCCTGGGTCGTTGCTCTACAGTAATAACCTTCACTTCTAGTTGCTGGTGGCGTCTGCCAGTGAGCCCGAACGGGAAGATGGGTAATTGTCAACCAGGCGCAATGGCCAGGCTAACGTTCCAGGTTGGGAGGCGCGTGGCTCAGTGACCCAGGACGACACGGCAGTGGCAGGACTGGACTTCGTCACCTTGGGCGCGCCACTAGGCACGAGGGTGCAAGGTACTTGCTCTTGTTCCTGGCGCAGTCGGCGCTATTGAAGGTTTACGCCTCGTACGTATTTGCAGGCTCTGCGCTCTGCGTCGCGACTCGCGGAACCCAGCACAGCCAGCCGGGTCAATCTGGCTGTGTGAAACAAGCTCGACCGTCGCTCAACGAAACGGACGGCGGTGATTGACGGGCTCGTTCAGGGCTAAGGAGCCAAGCCTTCGGCTACCGATTTGGCGTCCTCATCGGCCTCAATGGCTGGCCGCCGAGCCGGGGGCAGATCGACGCCGTTCCCTGGGCATCCTGGGGTACAGGGCGAGAGAGCCAGCGCCAAGTTGGTTGGCCTACCTAGTGCGTGCAGGCTTCGACACCGGCAATAGCCATGCATCGTGATTGGCCGCCCAATCGACCTCCTCTTCTGGGACAAGGTCGACCTCCTCATGACCAACGTGCTCATTCTTTGCGAGTAGGGGCCTCATTCACAAGAGGCATGTAGAGGCGATGCTGGATTGCGAGTGCGCTCACCATGTGTCTCGGGACGATCATGCAAACGCAATCCCCGGCGCAGGGCGTACCCCCAGGCGGCCGAAACTTGAGATGCTTCAGTCGTTCCCCGTCGAGTCGATCCTCGATGCGCATCTCACGGCCGTAGCTCTCACGACGGAAGTTGATCGCCTCGGCTGCGCATCTCACTGCCCCGTCGTGATCCACCTGCCACACCTTCAATTCTCCTATCGTATGGTAAAAATGGAGACTCGTCGCCGCAGCAGGCGAACGTCATCAATATCACGACGCCTCTTATACCTCCGAAATCGAGTTGGAAATTTCTGCGTTCATTACGGAGTACTCACAGCGCGTCAGTTCCGCTAATTACAAGGGGGCCAACTGGGACAACGCGCCCTTTCACGACGCAGTGATGACCGGGACTCTGGTCCTGCGGCTTCCTTCCCGACGATGCCGACATGTCGGCAGGCTCGGTTCAACAGCAGGATTCCGGCGGCTCAACCCATTTGTTCTAGAGCGCTGCATGCCTTCGCGGACCCTGGTTATTTACCAAACTTACCTTGATCAGGGTGCGCAGATATTACATACGAGTATCGTACAAGTATATGCCTCGTGTCGGTCCCGTATTCCATTAGCCTCTGTCTCGAGGGCGTCTCGATGGCGCTGACGATAGGCTACTCTCCCTGTCTCTCTTTCTATATCTCTAAGCTTCGCTGGCCGCTTCTTCACATTGATGGAAAACTGCATGCCCAGCTCCTGGGACGTGTCCACGGCGATCGCCAAGTCTGGGGTTCCTCGCGGTCTCAGAGCTGGTTCACCTTCAGCGGCCCACGGTGAAACTGCGTCTCACCCATGTACCTTTGTGCAGATGCGTCACTCATGTTTCTGCGAGCTTGTTAAGGCATCTTTCTGCCTCTGCTCGCCGGTGCCGTGGCTTGTCGTCGTATTGTAGGGCCAGACACCCCGTCACCTTTTCTCCCCTCCTGGGGAACCACCTTTGGTAGTTCCGGAAGAATCGTGTCAGACTCACATCCGCCCGGGACGGGAGACCCATGCGTGCCGTCCCGAGCGATGCAATGTCCGAGACATTGGAGGCACCTCCCCATGGGGGTAAACCCGCGTGGAATGTGGAATGTGGAATCACGCGAAGTCGTGTCGATGACTCTGCCAAGTCACTCAGCCATGCCGATCGTGTTCTTTGACGACACTAGATGGATTTGGGGGCCTCGTGCTCGCTGCTGCGAGTAGCTGTTGGCTTGTAACGGTGCTGGTCGCAGACCCTTCTTCTCTCGCAGGGGAATGGAAGCGTTCCACGTCCCGTGAAGGAAGATGGATGTAAAGGATGTAAACCCTGCGTCTTCAAGGCCGCATCCTGCCGGCACCATGTCACGTAGTCTCCGCTCCTTTCACAGTTCACGGCTGCACGAGCAAGCTTTTGACCATAGTCTGTATTCAGCCTCGGCGTGCGTTCAACGCCTCAACTTGAGACTGCCTAAAGGAAACTCTTCGAGTAGATATCCAGTTTCCTTCTGCCATATCCTGGTCCTTGAATCGATTCCGTCTTCCTTCATCCATTCTCCCATCCTGCCCAGCCGTCACCCTCTGTTGTTACGTATGTCGTGACTTCTAACACCCCATCGCCAAGATAAAGAAAAGAAAGCAAAAAGAAAGTCCCACTGTTAAACAGAGCACGCAAGGTATATATGTAAACAAGCGCCGCCTCTCATAAGAGCGCCGACGTAGAAACGAAGGTCCGTCTCCGAAGAGAACAAGGGGAAAAGAGACGGAGAGACAAGAAGTGATCGTGCGCGTCGCTGAAAAACGTAAAAGGAGGAAAACAAAATACAAAGCCGGCATCCATGATTAGACCTCTTCGGCTTCCTCCTCCTCTCTGAACTGAAGACCGCCGTCGATTCGGATCGCGTCTTGCACCCAGGGCTGTTCAGCCACCTTGCTGACGCTCCAGCGACTACGGGCGCGCTTCAGGAGACCCTCCGTGATCTCCATGGCGCCAAGGAGACCCTTCTCCTCGAATTTGGCCACGCTTGCCTCGTGGTCGCCGTCGTCTCCGGCGTACTCGACCCAGCGCCACTCGACTCTTGCGATTCGATGGCTCGTGCGACTGCGCATGCGGTGGGCGTCGCTCATTCCCGGATGCGGGTCGAATGGTAGGCGGGCTTCGAGGAGGGCATAGAGCAGAACGCCGAGCGACCATGCGTCGGTCGCACGGCCGTCGTACGGCTGGCCCATGATGACTTCGGGGGCTGCATAGTCGTCAGAGCCGCATCGAGTCTCGAGCTTCTCGTCATCGGCGACGCGGCGGGAAAGGCCGAGATCAGCCAGCGTGATGATGGAGTACGGGAAAGTGACCCAGTCGATGGTCGGGTCTGCGAGCTCCGAAGGGGTAAGATTGACGAGGACGTCTGAGAGTGTGGTCAGCCAAGAAAATCAGGACAAAAATGGAGCAACGTACTCTCGAGCTTGATGTCTCTATGGACGATCCGCCTCTCGTGCAGATAGCCTACTGCGCCAACCACCTCCGAAAATATCCTTCTCAAGAGGCTCGCGGTCAAAACATGTCGGTGCGCCGTTGCAACTTCGAAGAGGTCTCCGCCAGGACAGTAGCTCAGCACAAGAATGGCCCTAGTGTGCTCTATGCTCCAAGCCTTGAGATTCACCAGCGACGGGTGATGTATTCCCTGCATGATTTCCAGCTCTCGCTTCAAGCTCATCTCCACGCGCTCCTCAGAAGCCCCGCCTCGAGGGCCATGCTCGCATACCTTGACAGCCACCAACTTTTTGCGGTCGACGTGGCATTCGGTCACGGGCGACATTGGTCCCCTACTTGGCTCTCCTGAATCGTTTTCAGGAACCATCTGGCTCGTTGCGAGCATGACTCGGCTGAAGGTCCCCTGCCCGAGGTAGCCAAGCGATCTCCAACGCCGCTTCTTCTGGTCACCTCGCGCTCGCGCATCAAAGTATTCGTAGCTGGCGTCCCTTGACTTGTTGACATCGGCAGAGTCTTTCGAGGATTCGCTCGGAGGCGGAGTCGGGGGCTGGGTGACGGTTGGTGTCAAGCCTCGCGACTCGGCAAAATTCAGTTCCCTCCTCATACAGGTGTCCTGACTCTCCGCGATATCGATTTTGGCGTGGGATCCGGATACCGACACGGGTCTCTTGGGCACAGCCTTTGGGTCCGGGACATATTCGCTGATGCTGCGGTTTCTTGAGTGGTGCTGCTGCTGCTGTTGTGGGTGTGGCTGCTGGCCGTGGGCGCTTGGAGCCGGTGCATTATTGGTGGCACCGTCGATGGTTGCAAACATTTTGCGCCGAGGCGCATTCACCACAATACCCTCACTCGATTCGTCCTCTTTGGTGGTGAGCATAGAGGGTTCTCCGATACTCCTCAATCTACCACGAGACTGGGGAGGCGAACCTGAGCCGGAGCTCAGCATCTTCCAGGGGCCGGGAGAGTCGCCAGAGAGCAGTGGACTCGGCAGCGGCGTCAAGTCTCCCATTGCCGCAATGACAGGGCTCGGAATGACACTGTTGGCGTCGCCCGTCGATCCAAAGCTGCTTCGTAGGGCGGCCTTGAGGCTCGGGGTCCTCGAGACGGGCTGCAGGCTGCTAGCAGACGTTTTGTTGTTCAAGACCTGAGTCGGGGACAGCGTCGTGTTGCGGCCGAGCGACTCGCGGCGGCCGGGCAAGGGAGACGTCGATATAGGCGCCGGGACGTTGGTGGATATGCGAAGACCCGACTGGGCGACGTGATGGGCTCTGTCTGCCGCCAATGGCGTCCTCGGGCCGTCGCCATGATTGTGAGGCGCTACCTGACACGGCGGAGGGGATGGCGCAATGGTGTTGGTCTGGAAGCGGATGGGAGATTGTGTCGATGAAGAAGAGGCATCGTTTCGAACGGGGCTGCTGCCAAGGTTGCTGCTATCGGCCTTGGACTCGTCGCGGGATATCGCCGTCATTCGGGAGGACGGCGCGCTACTCATGGTCGATCGCGGGCAAGTGCGGGTGCGCGGTGGACAGGCTGCGTCGAGATTCTCACGTCAGTCCGTGCGTCTGCGAAGCGTTGATGGAGAGAGAGACACACGTGTCGGGAGAGCCTCGCGAGGGTGTCAGGCGGCCCTGCACGCGGCGGCTGTGTCTCGACGGGCGGTCGCGATGACTGTTCGTGAATCACAGCGCGGCGGGAGAAGGTGTCAAAGGAGGGTGGGGTTGGTGGACGCGAGGCTCCTCAGTCCTATAACAAGGACATGAGAGCGGTGTTGTGCCGGGGCGAAGGCGGCGACGAGGGCGGGAGCAGCGTAGCACAGCGGCGTGCTGTTGTTGGTGATGATTCGAAGTCGACGACGGAGCGAGGTTCATTGGAGGCTGCATTGGGACCCGGGCGCCCCCCCGTGGCAGCTTCCCTCGGTGGGGCCAACAGTGGGAGCTTGCGCTGCAGCAGGCGCTAGGCTTGTCGCTGCTCCTGCCGCAATTGGGCGGCGTGGAAAACCGGGGCAGATTGGCAGATTGGAGCCGCCGCAGGGCGTCTCACGACATCCATGCAATCACGGTAGCGGCTCCGAGCCCGTGACTACTGTAGTTGCGCCCTGTGGAGGTGGCTGATCTCATCCGGCGCGCGCCTGGGGGAGTCGGGCACGGCTCGTGACGCGGTAGCTAGCTTGGTATGTATGGAATGCCCCCGATGCCCGTCCGCCGCGACAGCAACAGCGCAATCCGTCCCCTCAGCTGACCCGGCGAGCCTCTGCTGGCGATGCCACGCTGCAAATTACCGGTGGAGAGGCTGCCATGCCTCGTTCGGAGGGCGAGTACCGAGTGTGGAGCACAGGCGCTTGCTGCGATGGGACTGTCCCCCGGGGCCCTAGGACACGAATGCTACGTTCCCTCACATTCATCCACCCCGTCAATCCATGCGCCCGCAGCGTCGCGACTGGGCAAGCGGGCTCAGACATGACGAGTCGCAAGGGGGGAAGCAGAGACAGAGTGAGCTGTCGTGAAATGCCATGCTAAATCGACAAGAGGCATTGAGTTTTACTTTGTGGCAGATTGGGCAAGCTCCGAGCCAAGACGGCGCCAGCCGTCGTCAAGCCGTGGCCGCAAGAGTCAACGCCAACAATGCACCATGTGAAAGAGTGTGAACGGGTGGACTCCCCCAATGCTGGATTGAGCCGCGGCAATTGACCGGGGTTGGCCTGTCAAATTACCCCCGGAGCCGCTCCACTCTCGGGCGGGCCGCCGTCCAGACTGCCGGGAAGCCATCCCGGTTGTCAGTCGCCTAGCTACCAACCATCTACGGGACCTTGAACATATTGTGGGAGAGCAGCACAACTACTTGTAGCTTGTTCCAGAGCAAGGAGCTTGCCAGTGTGCAAGTGTATCATCCAGCCCTTGCATGGTTCTTCTATAAGCTAACGAAAGGGAGAGGCAGCTGGTATGACAGCACTATGGGCAAGTCCGCTCGTTAGCAATTTCACCTATCGATAATTTTCCATCCAACAGATGGCTCGACAGCTCAGCCTTGCTTTTGCTCGATGCAGTTCGTCCTCTTGTCGCCCGGAGATTCTTCGTGGCTGGTACGTTGTATCTTCTGCCATTTCCTGCCTCCACCACGAAATCCTCAAGCCCTTCACGAGCTAGACCCTCAACAGTCCAGGATGCGTAGCCAACGAGGATGAATTTGACCCTGACGGCGGTATCATGCTGGCCTAGGATCCTCAAGAGTGTAAGACAGGCCGCAGGGAGTGAGATTGCCGCGGCTAGACTGTTCGCACTCGGAGGACATAACTCGATATCTATGATATTAACGGCTTGCGCTGAACCCGATTAAGGCCTGCGCTCAGTATACGTAGCCAGTCATCTTCATTTCCAGCATTCTGGATTTGCGCGGAGAGAATTGTGTCATCAGTGGCTGAATCAGAAGTCTTCGCTGCGCGTAATGCTTGAGAAGTAAGTGACTTCGAAACGTGGATTACTGCGACGTGCTTCGATTCATCGTCAGCAGGCACTTTCAACGCCCAAAAGATGGCGACTCCGGTTCGGTCAAGGAACCGATGGCTAAAGGTGCTTTTGATCACTATGAGAGAAGAACCCTGTTCGTCTTTCCAACGTTGTAATTTGGGGTTCAACCAAAGGGGTGCGGTAGGAGGCGATGGCTTCAGTCTCCGCCGATTGCGAAGGGAAACAGCGGATCGTAGACAGGCCTCTGGTGAGAGTGTCGCATTTAAGACTGGCGGTATGGAGTGTGTATCCTCTATTGCAAGACATTCTTTCTCGGTTGTGCGGTCAGCATCCTCGTGTATGGGATCGGTATCCTCGGGCCTGGGCTTTGCATCGTCTGATTGGGACACAGGGACGGCCAGTGCAGTCCCTTAAGGTGCAGTAGACGTAATCTCAGGAAAGTCTTTAATTTGTCAGCCCTGGATAGGGACCTCGGTGTTGAGAGAAGGGCGTTGTTCGTACTCAAGTCGCGGGAGAGTTTGCGAAGCGCGTCTTGTAATATCCTGTTCTCCGAGTGGCTGAGTCCTCGGCTCTCTACTATTATATTTATTAAACCCCTACTCTTTAAGTCCGGTAAATTCTAACTGATATTAGAATGATAATAAGGTTAATCCCGACCGGGTGTTTCATTTTAAATAACCCAGTTATCTAATACCATACGCGCCCTGGATCCGCCGAAGGAGGTCAAGGCCTGTCCATCGTCCCGAGAATACGGGGTGCATAGAGTCAAACAGGGTCAGTTCGTCCGCCGATCTAAGGTAATTCGAAATGCCGTTCCTGGGCATTAGATTGAGAGTTTTTTGAGATTCTCTCCTTAGCCGCTCAGCCCCTGGCTTGTCTCCCTCGCCCTGTCGTTCCATCACGATGGCCAGGTGATGCTGCACCCTAGCTAATGCATAGTCCTGCCATTTGTGCGGGCTTTTCTTATATCGATCGATGCATGTTTCGAATTTGTCTCTGTTACACTTTTTGTGAGCTCGAGCTCTTTGACTGAAGGTATTCTCGCCCTTAACAACGTCACAAAAACGCTTTATAAGTACTGACCTTGCTTTGTCTAACTGACCAAGGTGAAAGTGCGCAGCGCCAACCGTGTACAGGCTCTGCAAAGTGACCTCTGCGGTCTCACCGCAGACCTTTTCCCGTCCCTCAAGCACGCGCTGGTGCAAGTCCAACGTCTCTTGGAGACGTCCTGCCTGCAGCAGGATACACGCGAGGTCGTACTGGAACCACAGGCAGCGGGGAGAGTCCTCTCCGTCCGTGCGCTTCTTAATGGCCACCCCTTTCTCGGCAATATCTATTGCTGCCGAGTAGTCGTGCTCATACATGAGAACGATGCTGGTGTTGCGGTAGTACTTGCCATACTCGAACGAGATGTCGTTTTCGTCCCCCCACTGCCTGTATTTCTTGAAGCACGTCTCGAATAAGATCTTGGCCTCTTTGAACTCGTTGTTTTGTAAGTAAGACAGCGCCAGATCGTTTGCCGCGTTATAGTAGAGATGCTCCCTGAGTTTGAAAGTCCCTTCCATGATTGCTATAACCGGGTCATTCATGAGGGCTCGCCTCATGACGAGGATCTTTTTGCGTCTTTCAAGAGACTCCGGCCACTTTGATGGCCCCAAAAAGTCCAAAAAGAAGGATAGCAGGCATGAAATGTCGGCACGCAGCTCCGGTTCTTCGGCTTCGAGGGTATCGAGGACTTCCTCAGCCTTCCCAAGTAAATTCATCCCGTCAACAGGACTGGGGTTCCACCGCTCCAAGATGTGGAAGCCTGCTCCGTAGAAAAGCCTTGCTAGGGCGACGGTGCCTGGTATAGGAGGGTCTGCCGTTTGGAACGCTTTGCACAGGCTCAGCACATGAAGATGTGACAGCTCAAACTGAATCTGCTTCGTTCTTGGTATTGGAGAGACCCTCTGGAGGATAGCCATAGCGTGATTAAAAATTGCGTTTCGCGAGCTCGGCTTTTGGTCGAGTTTGTTACGAAGACTCATTTGCAGGGTCTTATGGACGGAGAACAACGTTTGGGTCCTCCCGCCCTCCACCTCTGTCGACTCAGTGTTAATTAGACATCGTTTGTTAAGCGAATTGGTCATATCCACCAAACTATAAAGATCAGAGTCAGCCCGCACTGTTCAAAAAGTAACAAATGGCACGTGGTCCGAAATTAACCACAATTGTTAACCAACCATGATCAGAGATTTCGACTTACTCAACTTGCTCAAGAGCGCCTGTGAAATTCCAAGTCTGATCTTGGGGTATTTCTGGAACCAGCCACTCTTCAGGTACCCCATCTGAGTTGAGATAAGACATGATGTCCAGCAGCCGGCGAGCATTTGTGGGAAGCTCCCCGAGAGCTAGATCCCAGACTATCTCGAGCCGCTTTCCATACATCTGGATTACGTTGTTCCATCTCCAGGCGTAGCGATGCCACTTCCGATCGAAAAAGTCTTCGAAATAAGCCAGACTCCGATGGGACTCGCTAATATAGCCACCAATGTGAAGAAGGGCGAGTGGATGGCCGCCGAACATTTCTGAAATTTCAAAAACCAGCTTCTCTTCCGTTGATGTCAGGTCCTTCAGATCACGCCTGAGGGGTTTGAGTAACAGTTTTGCGCCATCTTCATTGTCCAAAGACCCCAAAGGAATGTCATGATCTGTGTGGTGCTTGAATTGATTCAATTGAGAAGTCAAAAGGACTGACGATTCTCGTCTGGCAGTCTTCGGCCATGCTTGCTCGACCGCGTGGAACGTCTCTTCCTCAACATTGTCAAAGACGAGCAGCCATGACGCATCAGTCGACTCCATCCAATCGCGAACGTGATCCACGTACCGATCCACAATGTCTCCGACTTTTGCCTTCAGGCCTAGGACGTCAGCTATATCGCTGTAGGACCTCGTGAGTGCATCAATGCTCTCGGCTTGAACCCAGAACCGAAACTGGTAGAGTGATTCGTATAGGTGCACGTATCTCAACGCCAACTGGGTCTTTCCCATGCCTCCCAATGCGTGTATAAGGCAGGATCTAGGGCTGGCCTCTAGCTTGCTCTCCGCAGGTTTCAAAGACGCCCTGAGAATCTCAATGGTACCTTCGCGCCCGACGAAGAACTTGTGCAGCTTGGGTATCTTGTTCGTGGATGGATCGCCAAATCTGCGGGTATCTGATGCAGGTGGACGGTGACCGAGGCGGCGAGCGATGACTTCTAACTCAGCAGCTTCCTTAAACTCGTCTCTAAGCTCGCGCCACCGTTTCACATGTCCCTCAACTTTTCGGCGTGATTTCGATGATATCTTGTCCAGCATGACATGATCTTTCAGCGCACTGGAGTGAGTTAATGTGCTTAGGCAGGATAAAAGGCAAAATTCGACGACTGATGCCCGGACGGCGCCGGCATCGGGGCAGGACTCACAAATAGTTCTCTTTTGCATATAATCCAGCATGCTTAGACAAAATTTGACGTATGTTTCATAAAGCTCACACAGTAAGAGAGGGAGCCTCTGGCTCCCCGGAAGAATCTCAAGATAACCTTCAAAAAGAGGAAATGCCTTCCAGAACTCCTTCATCTGGTCGAAAAACCGCGACATTAGGTCCGTGTGACGACAAGTGCACTGCTAGGTGTTAGAAGCGCTGACAGTTCCATGGCCTTGAAACGGAGGCACGCTCTCGTCTTCAATAAATTTACAACGCGAGAGAGAAAACGAACCTCGATGAGGGCAAGGGCTGCCGACCAGACGAAGCTCCTGGTCTGATTCTGCTGTACCGATAACGTGATGGCTTTATCAAAGGACTTGAGATGAATCATGTGTGGAGCAAAGTACGCGTCTACCATCTTCTTGAGAGGTTGACGAGAGTATTTGGCATAGAGGATCGGCAGCTGGGCTTGGAAGCCCTCGAAGCTTTCGACCCGCAAGGTGTCCGCAAATTCAGCATCACTGAGTCCATGTTCAAGCTGGGAAGCCATGTACTCGAACACAGGTTCGTCGGGTTTAGCAGCACGCCTCATGGCGACCTCCGTTTCGGCCTTGCCGACTCCTCCGATGCCGTGGTCAGTGACGGACAGCGGGTTCAATTCCGTGTGCGTGTCTGACCAATGTGACAGCTCTTTGGGTTCGTCCTTTCTTCCGGTAAATTCGCTGTCTCGGGCGACCATGCCATGCTGAAAAGGGAAGCTAGGCCTTGGGATGACCTCGATGAAAATGGTTTCCTGGTGAAGGCTCAAGTTGACCTGGGAGTTCCTAGTCGTGATTAGGATTGATCCGTGGGCACACTGTGGGATATACTTTGACACGTTCTTTTCCTGGCTGGAGGTGCTGATAGCCATTGACTGGTCGGAAAGGACTTCGGGGTCATCGAGTTCGTCGATGACCATTAGCCACTTACCACGGCCCTTCCCCTCTAGCCACCTCTTCACTAATAACCGAACGTCTACTATGGGATCTTCGTAGCCAGGAATTTCGAATGCCTCTGCGATTAAAGCATATGACTGACGGACCCTCTCGGGGTTGGTTGCATGGACCCAAAATACTGATACATTCGGACAAGCCTCTTGCAACCAGTACACGTACGCCCGTGCAATCTGCGTGTTCCTGTGCTAGATTAGCAAAAGGCATCCCCATAGTGGCGAAGTATCTTACTCAATGCTTCCAGGGCCGAAGAGGGCGACCGTCCGGGGCCACTTGCTTGGCTGATGCTGCCCGTGGTCGAGTTGACGTTTCAGCTTGTCGAGGATGTCCGAGTGTCCAGCAAAGTCCGGATTAATGTTGAATGGGTCAGGAACAAAAACTTTTCACCTATTAGCGTGGTCTGAAAAACATTGATACACTTGACCCTAGACGTACAATACGTGCCTAGAACCTCGACCTCCTTAACTGATCCAAAGAGCGCAACGCATCCGGGATCTGAGGCGATGAACAGGAGATTCCCGCTCAGTGCTTGTGGCAATAAGCCCTCGAAAGCGAGGTACCGAGAAGTAGTGAAGTTCATTCCATCAAAGACCATAAACCAAGGGCCACTGAATGACCACGTGAGATAGTGAATAAGGTGTCGTCTCTTCATAGCGGTATTTCCAGCTGTGGCGATGGTGGCTGGAAAAAGGTCGGCCATCTTAGCCAAAGACCGATTGATGCTCTCTTCCGTACGTGCGTTCACCCAGAAGATAGAAACGAGGCTGTCTTCTTGGAGACTGCGAGCGAGGTCGCAAGCAATAGATCGTTTCTCCATACCAGACAATCCCGTAAGCACAACCCTAACTTGCTGGTTCGACTCGGGCCCTGATATGATAATATCCTCCAGCCGATCCATGACGTGTTTTCTGCCTTTGAATTTTGTTGTCCTGTGAGGAATATGGGTGGTTTTTGGTCCACTAAAGGGCTCTAAGTTCCCTCAACTTAGTCACCACAGAAACGAATGCGTTGGTAACTTACCCCATGCACCGTCTCCAGGAGAGTATGGAGGTGGTAGCCATTGTGACGCAGAACTCAAGTCATCCATTGCGTCTCGGAATGGGATGGCCCACTGTTCCGCATCTATTTCGTCGCGTATCATGACCATTGCGTGAGCTTTGCCGGCCATAGCTTGCCAGAGCTCGATTGCGGCTTCATCAGAATCCGGTGGCCCCGCTACGCCACCAATGCCCGTATCATGCATGGATTCCAAGAAGTGCCTCGCCGAGATGGCGGGGTATTGCAGCTTGCCAGTGGTGGCGTTGGCGGATCGAGTATGCGACAGAACGACATCCGCTCGTACCGTCGCACCTGTGTTATTGTCCGGCAGGTCGACAACAGTGTCAGGAAGAGCTCGGAGGGCAAATTCGTGCAAGTGGCCCAAGATGTGATCGTCGATATCGGCCGTCGGGGAATCGGTCGCAAAGTCGCAGAGGGGACAGGATAGTGGCCCGATCAATTGTCGCTTATTCATGTCGGCGAAAAGACTTCGTTCTTTGGGCGCAATCAAGTCTGGGTGCATTTCGGCCACGTGGAGTGTCCAGGCTTCGGCCGTTGGAAAGATTTGTTTCGGCGTGGGTATGCTTGTCTCACTTTCAACCTTGACTCCGGCGCCGTAAGAGCAGTAGTCGCAAGTCCAACATGGAATAGAATGCTCTTCGAGCATATGAGCGAGCAGTCTTTCGGCAGTGAGATACATCTCATCCGGAACAGCACAGCCATCAAAGATGCAGGAGTAGGGAATAAGGTCTTCCGCGACATGCGCCCTACACGAAACGGGTCAACTACCCAAACGACTCGCAAAGGAGAAACTGGGTGGTACCACACTTACTTCCAACTCTCTCTGTAGCTTGGCTCAGCGTACTCCACTGGCAACAGATCGTGGCAGTAAGGGCATATCAACGAGCCGTCGACGTTTCGGGACGGACACCGTGGATACGCCTGGGACGCACCAATTCGGGTCATATTTGTGACTGCCGATACCGATTTCCGGGCCAGAATCAGCTTGAACCTATCGTCGAGATCAGAACCGGCCTCGGTGATAGTGGCGGTAGCGGTGATGGATTGCGACTGGCCGGTCACGCTGCTTGCCTGCGCGATCGGAAGTGTCGTTGTCAAGGTGGGCTTTAGCTGCTGCGAGACAACTTGACTGACTGGGGTTTGAGACGGCGTGTCTACCATGTCGAGAGATTTCACGAGTTGTTCCGGTTGCTGAGCTGACCTCATTGGGCGGGTTCGCAAGTTACGAGACTGAGTCATAAACTCGATTCGATTTCTCCTGAGGATGTTGTTATGGACGAGGCGTTTCTGGACCTTGTCCAATCTTTTACAGTCTGACGCGCGACTCATCTTTTCCGAGGCGGGCAGATGCCAAGCTTCGGGATCTTCGAATTCCCTCAGAATGACAACGGCAAGGTGCTTGCGAAATTCCACAAATATGCTTTCGTTCAACGAGGCATCTGCCTTCTTAAATCTTTCTTTGCTTCCAGATTTTCGAATCGCTACGGCGAGTCGCGAGAGCTGGCCAAGGATTGATTTGATATAAGACATATGCTCGGCCACGACAGGGTCTTCGACGACCAAGTCCTCGGAGATGGAATCCGAGGCCCCAGAGATGACGGCCCAAGACAGAGGGCTCTCCGGCCTCTCCTCTTCTGATAACTCCTTGGCTGGTCCAGCATTACTCGCTTTGGCTTCAGCCTCCCGCTGCGCTGCGTGACTGTCAGCCAGGTGAGCGACCACATGTAGGCAAGCACAACTTACCAATGATAGAATCGAAGCACGCCTCTACCGAGTTTACCAGGGCGCGAATCAGGCTACAGATGGCCTCCCGAGCATCCCTTTTGTTCCTCAAGCAATGGCCTAGGGACGACCTGCCGGTGCTGATCGCCTTTGTGGCCGCACACCACAGATTGAAGTCGCCCTGCGCGGAGCGGAGCGATGGCCGCTGGGCCACAGCAGGATTGACGAGACATGCTTCAAAAACATGCTTGCAGTGCCGGGCGATTACGGATATCTCGGCGTTGTCATCCATGCGGGGCTCGGAGTCCAGTTGACGGCGCTTGACGACGACGCGGGATGACTTGTGGATGATGTGCGGGGAAAACTGACGGCGGCATCGAAGCTCTGGGGCTGACATATCCCCCATAAGCGGGGTTTTAAGTATTGTAAATAAGGGCTAAAACAGACTCAAGTCGACTCTGACAAGGGATACTATCTTACTCGTAGAATCGCCGGGTCATAGATCCTGTAGGATCCACATACAGCAGGGCTGTTAGACAGGTCCCGCTACGTTGAACAGATCCGCTCTGAGGTCCTCAGAGAGGTTCGATGTTTCTGAGAAAAGGGATCTTGCGGTCACATGACATAACGCTGTATAATGCACTAATTGCTGATTTTGTTGGCCCATGAACAATGCCGGCTGCCAAGAAAATGTTTAAGCAAATTCATACGAAGATCACTGATAATTGAAAAGGCCGTCTACTGGATATTTAGAGAGTACATTAGATCTTAAGCCTCGCTGTCGCTCCCTGCGAATGGGTATTGAAGCGACTGAGATCTTGTCGAACATTTGAATGCGAGCGCAATTCGGAGCAAGAGTCACCAGCGGGACAAACGCAGACACAAGATGAATGGCGTTTTAACTTGACCTGCGGGCTTCTTGCTTGAGCGTATAGCCTCCTAATCCATCTTTGAACATCTCGCGAACCAGATTCGGCTCGCGTGCTTTGAAAAGCCACCTGGGATAGACGAGGTCGTAACCGTCTTTTTGATTCCCTTTGGACATCACATTGAAAATGGTCCTCACACCTTCAGGACTCATAGGATCCGTATTCCAGCCGAGGTCCTCCAGATTCATGCGTATGTAGCCGATGGCGAAGGCGGCTATGGACACTGCAACCGGGGTGGCAAACGATGTGCCAGACATACGCCTGTGCCCGAGGTCACCCTCCCTCCGAATCGGCCAGGACGACTTAATGCCGTCGCCTAGCACGGTAAAGTTGTCTCTTCCCGTTTCCCTCGGCTCCGCTGTCGGGTTGAAGTCTGAGCAACCGCCGTGACCCGTGGCCGAATGGATGCAGAGGACTCGGTCGTACTTGCCCGGATACGTGCGGGGCATGTTGGCGCCGTCGTTGGAAGCCGAAGAAAACAAGATAATATCATCCTTTAAGCACTTGTCGATCTCTTGCTTGACCGTATCGGGGCCACCCGTTTTATGGTAGCCAAACGACATAGAGATCATATTGACATGCCATTTTGTCCGCGCCCAACGCAGCGCCTGTGGTTCAGTCGGTCAGCCAGAAATGTCAGATAAGATATGGGAAGACCAAATCACTTCAACGATGCGATCTCGATTCACGGATAGCCGCGAATCGGTGACCTGGGCGATATACAACTCGACATTCGAGGTTAGATCGAGTATGATGCCGGCGATGTGGGTGCCGTGACCAGACGGGTCCACTCTCGCATTGCCACCAGTCACAAACGACTTATACTCTACAATTGGCTTGCCCAGGAAGTCCTGGTGGTCTGCATCGGCGCCGGTGTCAAGAATGGCGACCTTTATACGTTGCGGCTCGCGACCGATCCGAAATTCCTTGCGCATCACCTTGAACTCTTTGACCCACTTGTCCGCTTGATCGCACCTGCAGATTATTAGCGCCTGTTACCTTCGTTAGCATGTCGGAGTCAGAAGTCCTCACAGGGCCCTTGGCACGTCGTGGCCGTCCTCGACGCCAAAGATCGAACACTCGTCTTCCTCGACCCCTCTTTCCTCCACAGGCGTACTCTGGTACGGTGGTCGATCTGATTTGCCGACTGCATTAGACTCCGGTGAGTAAGAAGGCTGCGGCTGTTTAGTGGCAATTCGAGACAACTCGGGTGACGACGGAAGATGGAGGTCGTCCGGCACCGGCGGATACTCCGGGCCTTGTGAGCCCAAGAACACGGAGTGGGGTGGTGCAGCGGTTTCGTCGAAGTCGATGGGACCGGGCGTGAACGCCTCGGGTCGCTGTCCTCTAGAGAGCCACATGGCGGAAAATAGATTATCTAGAGGCGAGACGATAGCCGCATACAGACTGTCGCGCACTCTGTCGAGTTTTAGAAGCGACGTGTTTGGCATCAAGCAGGTCTCGATCGCCTCGACCAGCGGCAAATAGGCCTGTTTTCGCCGAGCCTCCCATTCGGAAGAAATAAGGAAGTTACGAGCGGCAAGGTGGGTGGCGTTCGCGCGTTGCTGGTCGTTCATGTCGGGTGACTCTTCGCCTCCTGGTATTACAAAGGGTTGTCCGAGCTCTATCTCGAGAAGAATAATGCCCAAGGCCAAAATTTTGGGCAGGAGGTGAGTTCGGCCGCTGAGACGTTTCGCCGCTGCCTGTGGTGTCATGCCTGCCAGAGGTGTCGATGGCAAGTCAGCTAGGAAGAAGGGCTGGTGGCTGAGGGGAGCCATCCCCTGTCGCGCTTCTAGGCCATCTAGGTGTAGTCGCATGAAATGCACTGCGTCTTTGGTCCAATGTTCGGTCATCCAGTCCAAATCGTAAAACTTCCAGACCGCCTTGGCCAGGAGGTACGAGAGAAGCAACCTGCGTGGCCCTCCGTCCCTCATGCTGGCCGATGCGAGCAGCCTAGCCAGAGACACGCTCGGTGCTCGAAGAGATATTCTAGGCTCACCGGGCAGTTCCACCCCCTCTCGAAACAGACCGTTGTTGGAGGCGCTGAGCTTCACAAGCGAGGGATCACGGTCGCGGACGAAAGTGCAGAGCTCGGCGATCTTCTCGCCGTCTTGCTGGAATTTGGTGGTCGATCTGCAAGCAGCCACGCTACAGGTCTCGACAGCCGGCACCCAGCCATCCAAGCCAGACTTGGAGGCAGGCCCGGTCTCTCGAGATCCGCACCGTAGGGAACGTCAGCCACCGACCAAGCCCGACTTTGGTTCGCAACCGGTAACATACTCCTGGATAAATGCGCGTATTCGAGTCTCCTTCCAATCGCCCGATGCTCTCCCGCCCTCGACATGACGATGTAGAATAAACATTTCGACGACGACATCGTCGCCGGATCCGGTAAATTCTGACGCAAAGTTCAGCGACAGGTTAGCCTTGAAGTGACCGGCCTTAACGCCAACGACCTCCGGGCAGTAGGCGAGCCGGCACAACGTCGCGTACAGCTCGTGGAGGCACTCGGAGGTAGTGTTGTTGGCTCTCGATTTCGGCCCGGGGCCGCCTCGAGGCCAGGAGGCTAACGACCCGCGAGGCGTCTCAACTTGCGAAAACGCCCGAAAGGACTGGTCGAAGGCCTTTCGCGATCGCGACCCCTTTGCTCCCGATCTCGCTAACCTCAAGATGGACTCCCGTGCTCGCTGCTGGCCCAGTTTGGGATTATTAGCTATCATGTTCAGTCTAGGATATGATATCGGATTGAAACGATTTGGGATCGGAGACGGTGGTGCGAAGGGCTCGGGCCACTGCGTGCATTGGATGGCCGGTTAGCCACGCGAATAGATGCGAGCATGGATTTTGGGCTCAGATAGGCTTGCCGTTGACAACCTCTCGAGAACGGCGAGAAGCTCGCGGACCTTTCTCTCAGTCTGGGTACCGCTCCTCAATCGCTCCTCGACAGCATCCAGCTGTTGATTAAGTAGGGTTAGGAAGTATCGCGGGCTGAGCTTCGTGTCTGAAGAGGCAACAGACATCTTGGTTGTTGGTGCGGCATGGCAGAAGCTGTCGCAGAGGCCAGCCACTGCATTGTGAGCCTCGTCGCCGAGCACTTTTGTCGCCTTGATGGCAAGTCGGTCGAGTTGTTGTCGTCGTGTCTCTGTGGGGGTAGCCATCGTCGACGGCAGCGACCCAGGACGAGCGGAGAAGAACAGGGAGTACCGTAGGCGCAGACCGGTGTCTGGCTCTTCGCCACCTAGGGCAAAGAGTTGACTGCAAAAGTGGTGGATGTTATCACGCTAAACAAGCACCACGAGTGGCAGTAGGTGGGCAAGGCACGTTTGGATCCGCGTCGGTGAATCGTCGAATATCTCCTACGAGAAGTTGGGTCGGTCCCGAACGCGGCCCGGGCCGCCCTGATGGTTCGCCCCGCCAACAACCTTGCTGGCGCAACTGCGGCCTCGAGCGGGGTATTACGAAGTGTCCATTTCTATTGTTCTCCCTAATCCCCGTCCCTCCACCATCTTGTCGAGATAGTAATCTATCGCAAAACTTGTAAGTCGGAAACGGGACTTATCTTTCTTTAGCAGAAGAGAGCCGGTATAGAGCTCTAAAGGGGCCAACGCAGCGATGAAAGGCGACCCCGAATTTATCATCCTAAAGCACAGTGCATGGTTGTCAGCCGAGTTCGAGAAGAACATTCTTGGCGCCATCATCAGGAATCCACTCTCACCATCGACCGACCGCGTTCCCGACTCTCCACTTCAGTATAATAAATACGATCTACTAGAGCGTACGGCCACCGACTTTGTTCTCGCTAATACGGGCGCCGCCACTAGCGAGGTGAGTGGTGCGGTTACAAGCGTCGCCAACTTTGCTGTTAAGGGAAGAAACGAGGACAAGATCCACCTCCGGGGCAAGTTGCTGCGCATTAAGCGCCTCCAGCAAGTCGGCGAGTTCTGGGCAGCCCTACGGTCCGACCCGGCCGTCAAGTCCATCGTCCCCGGCTGGATCTCCTTTTATAATACTTGGCCCGTCTGCATGGTAGTTGGCATTATGATCTGCGAGGATGTTGAGCTCGGTGTGAACACTGTTACATCAGATCAGCGCCAGGCCACCGGCGAGGTCCCCGTCAGTGCCATCGCTCTTACGGCTGGCGCACCTAACGCCGTCGGTAACTCGGCTAATCCGAAACTCACCACCCATAAGAGTCGCGAGGCCGCAACCAGATTTGAGGCGAGGTATAGTAGCAGTCAGATCTTTGCTATCGAGCTACGGAAGGTTACGACGGGGCGTTTCCACTGGAAGGAGCTGAAACTACAGAGCGACGGCCCGGGCAAGATTGACCCTTCCCGCCTGGCGGGTACCGAGTCAGATCAGGACGAAGACGATAACCTCGATACAATAATTAGTTCCGAGGACTTGATTTATGTTGAGCTTGATTCTAAGGACTCTGATGATATGGTACGCTGAGCTGTTTCAAGGTGCTCTATCCAGGGTTAGTCTACGCTTTTATTGAAAGTTTTATTATTTATATTTAAGGTAGCTTATTAGAGATGAACGAACACACCAAAGACCGAGAGCAACGACCTTCCCACCAAGGATGAATAATGGAACTTGCCGCCGTCAGTATGCCATAAGGTTAGTAAGATCAGATGGTTACCGTAAGCATAAGGCCTCAATCTCCGTCAAATTCACGTCATAAAGTCCATCGAGAGGAGATATGAGAGCCAACGAAGGCCGTCTTAACGATATGGGAAGGCAATAAGTCCCTCCATTGAAAAAGTATAAAGAGCTCGTAAAAAGAGTAAAACGTATAGGAAGCATCTAATCTTAGAGACCAAAACGCACCCTTTATAACCGTTCCTTGCCAGACCCCCTTGAATCAAGTAGCCAATTTTCCTATCCACGTCCATTCTTAGTAGCAGGCCCTGACCCCGTCAGCCCAGCGCTGACTAACAGAGAGGCCGCCATGCCCAGCGAGCAAATGATCCTGGGTCTGTCAGTCTGCCTGTTACGGTCGCGCACGATTGATCCCTTATAGTCGTTGGTACCGTCAACCCTCAGCCCACTTGAGCCAACCGTGTCATCTGTAGCGTCGCCGAGTACGGCGAGAAACCCTTATTCCGTGTTACGTGTGGTGACATTGGAATAAAACCGGAGGATGTGGAAAAGGTACGCTCGCCCAGAAACCAGACGGAACACACACTAACAAGGACTAGTATTTGGATTCTGTCCTCTTTTTGGGCAAGACTTGGGAATGCAGTTCGTTATTTATTGTCTACGTATTGACAAGTACCAACTGCCTAGTTGTCCTACTTGATGAAGCAGACGTGTTCCTCGAGGAACGCAGCCTGCAGAATCTCGAAAGAAATGCTCTCGTTTCTGGTGCGTGTATCGCCCAGCCAACTTGACACAAACTTACACTTTCTGCCAGTCTTCCTCCGTGTCCTCGAGTACTATGATGGTACGAACACCACCGGATTTTCCAGCCATCTCTCGCTAACACATGCGATAGGAATCCTCATCCTAACCTCAAACCGAGTCGGCACCTTTGACCAAGCCTTCAAATCCCGCATCCAGTTAGCATTCCACTACGAAAAGCTTTCGAGGACCCAGAGGGTTAAAATCTGGTCCAACTTCTTCAAACGTCTGCAGGACCTAGGAGAGAAAGACATAAACAGCAGCGACTTGTATGCCCACATCAACGAGCTGGCTGATTACGATATGAACGGTCGAGAGATCCGCAACACCATCACTACAGCGCGCCAACTGGCCCAGTTCAACGGGGAGGACCTTTCGCACAAGCACATTAACCACGTCATTGAAGTTGCAGGCAAGTTTGAGAGGTATTTGAAGAGTGTGAGCGGAGGCATGTCAGATGAACAGCGAGCCAGAGAGGATGGGATCAGATGAGAGATGACTCGGGGAGATATCAGCAGGTCGGTCAATATCGTGTTAACCCGGGTTTAAGACGCCGTTTGTGCCAAGTAGTGGAGCGAATCGTGGCCGTACCCTTGCTTGCTATATGCTGTACCAACATCATGATAACCCCCCGTTGGCAGTTCGCACTTTCTATACAGCATCAATGTCAATGAAGGATGTCCCTCCGGAGCCATCCCATAGAAAGCCATACCGCGAGCCGAAGCTGACGATGTTGAAGCGCACGCCGCCAGGCAGCGACTTGAGTAGGATTTGCGGCGCGGCAACGAAATTGGGAAACTGACTGCCAATACCCATGCTACCGCTGCGGTCGCAGGCGAAGACGACCTCGGGCTTGTCGGTGGGTAGGTTAAATCTGGGCACTAGCGTCGTTAAGAGGGCCCTGCTGCCCGAAGGATGCGTCTCCAGGAGAGCCGCGGGTTCGCTAAGACCGGCTGCGACGATAAACTGTTTCACGTAGCCAGCGACGATAATCTTTTTCACGTAGCCGACACTCCGGACATTTATGAGGTCGTCCTGCAAACCACCAGTCCCGGTCTTCTGGATCGATCTCACCCAGCTTGGCATACCAGTACTGCTCACTTGTGGGGCGATACCGGAAGCAGTCAGGACAGAGTATAGCCTCTGTCCTGACCTGTCCTTCGGAGTTCAATTGATACAGCCGAAGAAGCAACCAACTTAATATGCCACAAGGACACTCGTAGAGGCGGACGTGTGAGCGTTGGTTGCTCGCCCAGGGTTTCCGGTGCTTCTCGGGATTCGGTACCTCAAGGTCGCACAGCGCAGCAACCCCCAGGAGAGCTTTGCAAGACAACGCCAGCATTACTTGGTCGAAGATCGTAAGGTGGTGAAAGAGGCGTATCAAAATGTCCAACGGCAGCTTGAGCAGAGCCGGAAGTTCGTGGCGTGAAGGAGCCAGCAGCTGCACTAACGTGAGCACATTGCCAGACTATCGATGTCGAATACTTACATGTTCAGGGATTCTGAACGGTATCGGAAACCGACAAGCCATCTTGTCAATTCGATCTCTTCAACGCAGAGTTGTCGGGATAATAAGTTGAGTGCCCACAGCCGCTGAGTTGTCTGTCCGAGTAATTGTAATTCGATGCTACTTTCACGCTACTTTCGCGCATGCGAGACAAGCAAGTACTCGGAGGTGGGTCTCACACTGCGGCATCACCCGGCACCTGATTGGCCATTGAACCTTAATTGAACGCCCCACCCATCGACGCGTCTGATCGCGTCTCCCACCTCGACATCCGCGCGCCATCGACTTCAACCGTGAACTCTTGTCCATTTGCTCAGCCACCGGGCGAACAACTGGCACCATGCTGCGACACGACTACAATCGCATCGACCCCAAGCGGCGCAACGCCGTCGACCACAGGAAGAAGCAGTTCGCGACGCCGCAGTACAAGGACGCGGAGTACCCCAGCCGCCTCAACTTCTACGCCGACGCGCCGACGGCCGACATCACGCTCGAGCAGTTTGAGCAATGGGCGATCGACAGGCTTCGAGGTAGGCAGTCCTACCAAATTAAGGCCCTATGATGCAACCGTATTAACTGTCAGTAGTGCTGGCTGAGCTGGAAGCGTGTTCCTTTCGCAACAAGTCGCCCGCCGAGACTGCCACGCACATGAAGCCTATCCTCGACAAGTACCTGCCCCTCGACACCAACAGCTCCGCTTCTAGCCAGCTGTTTGCGCAGAGGCAGAAAGATCACTACAGCCACTTTATCCTGCGGCTGGCTTTTTCATCGACCGAGGACCTACGTCGCCGGTTCACGCGCGTTGAAACGACGCTGTTCCGGATGCGCTTCAACAACGATGACCTCAGTGAGCGATCGGCGTTCGTATCGGGCCTGGACCTCGACTGGTGGGAGCCCGTGACAGACGGCGAGAAGCAAGAATACGTCGCCGAGCTGGCGGCCATGATGGGGCCCAAAAAGGGCGGCGTCGAGGACGACACCTGGTTCAAGGTCGATTGGCTGCGGGTGCCGGATCTTGTGGAGCAGCGGCGCGTGTTTGTCAAGTCTGGCAAGGCATACGTGCCCATGCGGGAGCAGTCAAGCATGGTCGTCGCAGAATTCTCGTCGCGGCTTGAGAGACAGCTCGAGGTAGGCGAAACCGCGTACTTTCATTGCGCACAGACTGACGAGGTGAGCAGCTGACGGCGCGCGCCCTACCACGGCTGGACGAAGATGACCGACTCACGCCCATTCTCAACCATCTCTCCAAGAACTTCATCACGCCCGACTCCTACGTGTCCAGCACGTCCGCGCCCGACGGTACCCACTTCACCGCCGCCAACATCGATAGCCTGTCGCAGCACTTCCCCGCCTGCATGTCCCACCTGCATCGCTCGCTGCGCCGTGACGCTCACCTCAAGCACTACGGCCGCCTGCAGTACACGCTCTTCCTCAAGGGCATCGGGCTCAACCTCGAGGAGGCTCTCGCTTTCTGGCGCGGCGCGTTCCACAAGATCACGGACGACACCTTCAACAAGGAGTACCGGTACAACGTGCGGCACTCGTACGGCGACGTCGGCGGCGATTCGAACCGCCGCGGCGGCGGGTACAGCCCCTTTAGCTGCCAGAAGATCCTGACGGAGCACCCGCCGGGGCCGGGCGAGGCGCACGGCTGCCCGTACCGGCATTTCAACATGGAGAACCTGACGACGCTGGTTCAAGCCATGGGCGTGACGGACCGGTCGGTGTTGCAGGGCATCAAGGAGGATAAGGAGCACCAAAAATACCACATGGCTTGTAATCGGTCAGTTTACTGTTCCTTCCGCTCTTTGCTTCACTGCTAACTGTTAACAAGTGTCTTTGAGCACCTCCACAAGTCCGAGATCAAGAGAGCCAAGGACGAAGGCATCATGACGTCCAACCAGCTGGAGACAATAGTCCACCCCAACGACTACTTCAAGCGGAGCTACACGCTGAAGAACCTTGGCAAGGACCGCGATGTCAAGATGGAGGGATAAGGGCAAGTTGCACAAACGGCCGTGGACGATGATGGGTTGAGCATGATGTATTTACGGGGCGAGCAGGCTTGATGGCACGTTGGAGGCATGACGTGAAGGAGTTTGGCGTTTTGGTGATAAATATTTGACGTGGCTATTGCCATGGAGAATTGAATATATGACTTTCCCTTTGCTCGAAAGGACCGGTGGACTCATCTGTAGATGGAGCTACTCTGATCCCTGAGAATAGAGGTACGACGGCGGGATGTCGGGAAATATCCAGGCATCTTCATCGTTCGATGACGCTGCCCTGGTGATCAATTCGTAACCAGTCAAGTCGGGGTCGACTCATAAGCGATAAGTCAAACATGGCATCGGTGGTATTCTTTGAAATTTGCTCTAGTGAGGACAGGACATGGAGTCTGCAAGAGGCGGAGAGTTGCCCGACGGAGCTCGACAATACGGAGATCAAGATACGAGAGTCTCCTAGATGCAGCATTGCCTGTCCGCTTGTTGGACTCTTCAATACGTGTCAGAGCGCAGCCTTCAACTAAAACAATGCAGAAACAGTTTACGGTTCATCCCGTCGGTTGCTTAGGAGTTCAGTGCCAACATCCCTCCATCCACACTCTTAGCGGACGCCAACGGCCGCTGCTATGAATACCAGCGTTTGCTCCGTGGTGTCCCACACTCCGTGTCGCGCGGTAATTACCGCTTCGGTCCATCGTGACGGCGTCGCTCGCTCACCGCAGACCCTCATTGCTTAACGGCCCCAACCTCACCGTCAGCGCGTCACCGTCCTCACCACCGCCGAGATCCGCCAGGGCATCATCGTCGCCCTGCTTTATTGCATCTGCGTCCGCGCACCTCCTCACGATAACCCCCATACGCCCCCCCTCCTCCGTCCAGCGGCCTGCGAAATAACGGTGCGGCTGGTCGAAAACGGCTGGGGCGCTGCGCGATGAGGTCACTCGGTCCGGGGGGCAGGCATTGCGCGGGGCGCGGGATGACGACATGCCGGGCCTACAACCCTGATTTTCGCGCGTGCTGCAGCAACGTGACGATGGCTCGCGTGCGCACCCGCGAGCATGAGGGGGCTGTGATATCAGATTTGCGGTGAGATGCCGCTGCGTCTGGTGTTGACGCTCCCGCCGTTGACGTCTGTAATATCTGGGGTAATTTGCCACCACTATGCATCACAGGCCGAGGAGGCATACTTGGTATCGCGCCGACGGAATCCCACCTCTCCACCGGCCTCCACCGCCGCCTGAATTGGGCATCCCCCGGTCGGGTAAAAAAAAATTACAGTAAAAAAGAATCCCGCGTCAAAAGGACTCGGTGCGACGGTGGGACCCCTTCGCTCTCACCCACGCCCATGACATCGTCGTGCATTCACCGGCCCTGGCCAGCGAGGTGGTACGGCATGGCTCCTCCGCACGGGGTGCCGGCGGCAGAGGGGGCTGAGGGCGGCTCGCGATGGCTTCATGTCGGGGGCGCTTGGGCTTGCAGGCGGGCTTGTGCCGAGCGCAACGTTCGCGAATCGCTTCGCTTGACTTGCCCTGCGTCGCATCCATCGTCCCTACACAGTCTTGGTGCGCTTGCTCGTAGTGCCAAATATAACCACCACCACCACACCATCTAGCACGGCACGGCGGGAGCCGTCATGCAATGCCACTCCCGTCCACGCTGCGGTGCGTTCCCCAAATACTCGTACTGCTTTGCCGGCGCCAAATGTCGTCTAACCTCTCATCGCTACCTTACGAGTGTACATACACTACGCAGCGATAGGGACCGTGCTTCTCGCTCGTATCTGCCAGCCCGACCCTTATTTAGGGCTGGCGGTGCTATTTTCAGAACCTCGCTTGCTTTCTTGGCAGCGCGAGATGCAACCTCATTTCCTTCTGATCGCCGTCCGTGCTTCTCTCGTTCCCACGGCCCGTGTTCGCATCCCCAGGGTCCAAAACCCCCCTGGAGCAGGGCCATTATTTCAGCCCAACTCAGCGCCGAAAGGGGCGCTCATTTCGTCTGAGCGAGCGCCCGGGCCACTCAACTGCCTTAGGTACCTACCTTAGTCGTTAAGCTTCCCGGGATATCGCTTGCCATGCCTGTCTATACGCGACGGCCCAACCTGAGGCTCTGTCCGGGCAAGAAAAAAATTTCCATCTCACGCCCTTGCCATGCCCTGGCAGGGCTGTTCCAAGAAATCCGCCTCCTTCGCCGACGCTTTGGGTCCCTGGCTCCGTCGCTCGTCAATCCCACACCGAGGCACGGAGTGCAGCTTTAACTTCGCGATTTTCTGCGCTAGGCGCCCGCGGGCACGAACAGCAGAGAATGAATCGTAGAATCGGTTCTGTAACACGCGACTCCCCAATTTGCGTCTCCACCGCGTTGGCCGACTGTTTCATGTACCTTAAGCTAGGCTTCGCCCGCCCTGCGCAAAAACCACTCGTGGGTCCCGCGAGTAAGAAGCCAACTGGAATGGCGCTGACTCAGCGCGTGTCAAACAGGAGCATATGCGACGGGAGTGCGCACACAACGAAGGCATTCCGTGAGGACTGGAAGAGTGAGCGCTCGAAAGTAAACGCTTTGCAGCCGTAGAGTCAAGTAAAGCACGACGTTGCCGGCCGATGAATTTCGACCAGTCGCAAGAGGCTGGCAGGATCTCACGAAAGCGAGATCGTCTCGCGATTTGCCATTGACATTTCACATCTGCATGACGCGCACAGACGAGTAGGAGAGCTCCTTCAAGAAATGCAGGCACTTCAGCCTGGGATATCACATTCTTCTATCTGGTATCATGCATTCATGCCGCGCTGCGGCGTATTCAGGTGTCCTTTGCATCCGTGTCCGTGATCAAATTTCCTCGCACCCACCGCCCCTCAGTGCATTCCGCTCTCATCGGCGACACCGCTTGTCTGTGCTATCAAGCAAAGCAAGTCGGCGTCGCGAGGATCGAGCCTATTGGCGCCCGTGCAATACAGTCCAGCTGTACTGTGCACTTCCGATGCGCGGCCAGACAGCAGTGTCAAACGCCGGCGGACCCAAAGCCAAGCTCCAATTACCGCCATCCTCCGCCGTGGGACGGCATCATTCATAGCCGTGTGCCTCCGTTGCCGAGCGTCAAGCATATGCGTGCGACGGATTGTGGTGACACAGCCTCACGCTTGGCCCATGGCCGTTGCGGACGGCTCGGCCGGAACGCAGCTTCGTACAAAGAAGGAAGCCGGCGGGTGTACCACGGAGATTAAAAAACAAAAAGTAAAACAAACTGAAGAAATGTGTGGTTGGTCGTGCCGGTGCAGATATGGTGGACCGGGATTAGGGTCGTCGCAGCTCAGCTGCAAGAGACTCTTTTTGGTATATGCACGTCCGTGGGGGCGATTGCCAACGCGATTAAGCGAGGGGCTGAGTCGTTTGCGCATCGGTTGTGGGATGTGCTCCATACTCGAGCGCGAGTAGATCGAGGTTCCGCAGCCCGGCACGCGTGATGTCCATGCTAGTGCCGGTGGAAAAGCGAAGGCTGATTGACGCTGTTGCTCAAGTCTCTCGCCGAGCAGGGCTCAGGGATGTTTTGTGCCAGATTTGCTCCGGGCCGCCATTGATATCCTCGCTGTGAAAGCGCAATAGGCTTGCTGGTCGTCCGTAGAGTACCGAGCCGCAGTTTGGCGCTTGGCCACTGTGTGCCTCGTTGCACAAGGACTTTTTTTTGGGTTGAGCTGCTCTGGCGCCCATTGTCCGTTGTCGGACTCGCCAAAGCTCGCGTCCTCAACAACAGGCGACCTTGCGCCGGTTTTCTTGTTGAGTTGTTTTGAGGGTATCATTGTTCGCTAAGGAGAGCATCGTGCATGTACAGATGCCCGTGATCGAAAGACGCAAGACTCGATTGTTCCGTGATCGAAAAACGATGCGGATGGCCGGCCGCTTACTGGTAGCCCACCTTCTTGGCGCACGAATCACAATAGTAGAGGTTGTGGGCGATGCGGACCATGCCGGTGGTGCTGATGTCGTCGGTCGACGTTGCCTCGACGGATCGCGCGCAGCGCATGCAGCGCAGCACCTCGACAGAGGCGACGGGTCCGGGAGTCGAGTCCATGCTGTGTCGGTAGATAGAGTCGCTGGACAGGCCGGAGTCGGAGGAAGAGGATGATGACGAGGAGACGAAGTGTTGGCTGGAGGGTCTGTTGGGCATATTGCAGATATAGGTGCGTATCTGTATAGATGCGTATGTGGTGGCGCCTATAGATGGGACGCGCGTAGAGGGGCTGACTCGGCAGTCAAAGGGACCCTTGGCACGAGGAATGCTGTGCTTCGTCTAGGATAAAGGATGCCTTGTCAAATGAAGGGGTCCTTGGGGTCCAGGGTGTTCGAATAGGATTGTTGATCTGCGATAGGCAAGACCGGGGTGTCGAGGCGAGAGCTTCGAGGCTGCTTGGCGAGAAGGTTGGAACAGCTGTCCGTTCCCGTTTGGTCATTAAATTGAGGAGCGAAGAGCCAAGGGCGAGCTGTGGTTTAAGTGTCGAGGATTGGTAGGGGTCGTGAGATGTGAGAGCGACAGGGAGGGACTGGTTGCTTAAAGTAGAGTGCAGAGGGAGGGAAGGGGAGAATAAAAAAGGGTCCGGCGATGGAGGGAAGCGAGCGGGAGTGCGTACGAGAAGTCCGTACTCTGGGCAGCGGCGCGATGCTGCGCGAAACCTTGATACAAGGGCGACATGGGATGGGGGCCCACAGCATGGGCTGGCATGGATGGGGACTGGGATGGAACCAGGATCGACGATGACTCTCGGACTGCCCACGCCCACGCCACGGTACGTGGATCGGCTGAGGCCGCGTGTAGCTTTGGGCGTGTGCCGGAGGTACGTTGCGCGGCGCTGTGCTGCGCTGCGGCGTGGCAGTGGGCACTTGGGTGGGGTTGCCTTAGGCTGGTTGGGCAGCGGGGTCCATGCATCTAGGGGGGCGGTGCCGGCCAGGGCGGGCGTTGCATCCAGCGCTGCGACTTTGCGCTGCACAACCGAGTTCAAGGGCGGTGCCTTGGTGCCTTTCTGCTCTACAGGAGACGCCAGGACCCCAGCAGCGGCTCCTACTCGCGGCAAACTCCCTGGGTTTTCCTACGCATCCTCAACTGTGCAATGGCACCGTAGCAGGTGCTACATAGCTCCGTCTGGGCATTGCCAGAACGGGTCACCCATCAACAGGAAACGGAGCGGATCCACAGTCAGACTGGCAGGATTGAGGGTCCTCAATGCTGCGGCCTTGCTGGCGGGCCAAGCCTCTCATGCAATTAGCCGTGCGGTATGGGGCGTGGCCGTAGCATCCGCCAGCTTACGGCGCCCTGCCAAGTGGTCCTGCGGCAGACAGAGAGCTCTATAGCTGTTTGTCTCGCTGCTTCTGGTTCTCTGGTGTGCCGTTGGCTGGCGCCCGCGATCCGTCCGTCCCGTCCGACCCGTCGGCCAAGAATGGCATGAATGGGTTTTCCAGGTGAGACTTTGTGACGCTGCGCGGTTTCGGCTGTTGGGCCCTTCAGGGTACGAGTAACACAACGCTCTTGTTTTCCTTGAGGCCCAAAAAGGAGGCTCAGACATTCTCGAAGGCGTCGTCATTTCGGGTCAGGATAGGCTGGCTCGGTCGGGCTCTGAGCCGTCTGACATGCCTGCCGGACATGCCTGCCGTGCATCCCTGATGCACTGCCAGACGTTTCCTCCAGAGACAATCGGCGCAAGCAAATGCCTCGCGGACACGGAGTTGAGCACACTTGACGGCTTCGGACAAGTCACAGCAGCGAGATAAACCCGATGCGACATAAAGCGCCAATGTCGCGCTTCGGCCCGTGGAGAATGACGCCGCCAGCATGCCTCCTACGTACGAGCGAGAGCGAGCGTGTGCTGGCGTTTCTCCCTGTCTTGTGACGGAACACCTCGCCACGGACAAGTGACGTGACCAGTCGAGTGCAATTCAACAAAGAGGGCCGAGCACACGGAAGCTCGCCATATCGTTCAAGTGTGACTGGGCACGGCGTGCCGTGGCGTAAATGCCACGGCCGACACAAGATTGTCACAAGTCGAGACAGGTTGGCCTCGGATGAAGGCGTCTGGCGGCGCAAACACATGGGAGGCGGCACGACGAGCCAGGCAAAGGCCGAACGCACAAGCGACGGCGCGCGGCGGCCAGGATGCTGCTGGATGTGCCATGCGTCTGCCTGCTTGCGCTCCGTCTCGGTGGCTTGCCATATCGGCCGGCAGCTGAGCTTCGAAGTCAATTGCGGCCGGATGGTTCGGCTGGGCGCAAGCTGCCAGACGGCGCCAGTGGAAGTTTGCCGTCGTTGCTTGGCCAGCTTGGTGCTTGGCTACCTTAGCAAGCAAGCCGCTCTGGGCGTTGGTACATACATGTCTAGGCCGCAGCAAAGTGAGTCACCGACGCCGTCTAATTATTAGTAGATTGACGAGTGCCTCCTCGTGGTTGCTCCTGTCGCAGCAAGCAAGCGCAGTGCCTCCGTTTGTTGACAGTTCACAGTTCGAAACGGAGCCTCGCTACGTGCATCCGTTTGGGCGTGCTTGCATCACCTTCCCTCGCTGCCCCTGTTGCAGCCTGTACTCGTACGAGAGGGAGCCGAAGGGCTGGCGGTTTGAGGCCGTGCCCTAATCCAGGCTAGCGCCATCGGCGACTCCTGATGTCCCTGCGAATCTCCGATCAAGGAGCCTTGGCAATCCACGCGCATTTGGCTCTCATTGTCTGCCTCGCAGTCGAGTAACTGCTCAAGGAAGCGATCATCTGTGCCCCTGGCCTTATTAAATGGGGAACCCGAGGGCTAAGGGAGCATTTTCTTCGGTGCACATTGGCACTGAACCCGCTGCGTCGACTCGCAGCCAATGGTTTCGGACAGCCCAGCTGAGAGACCAGCCGGCGCAACTCTAATAAGCCAGGACGCCAGGAGCCACGGGGGGCTTTTGCTTCGCTCAGGTCAAACCGGCTCCGAGCTCATAGGGAGCTCTGCGAGGTCAACTGCTCGACTTCACGTTGGTCGACCCCCTGGCTCGCTTGACGCTGATTTGGAGTTTGCACGACCGCAGGATCGGATGGCGATTTGATCAACATTCGTCGCTACTGTTCCTGGCTGTCTCCGGTCCCCAAAGTCGGCTGTCAGACCAGCAGAAGCGCATCTTTGCGGGCCCCACTCGTCCGTCTGATACGGCCGCTTAAAACTCTGCTGCCGAAGCACGAGGTTACACGTTGTCGCTCCTGGCTAACAACTCTCGTCTGAAACGGGGCCATGCAGGTGGGGTGCCTTTCGCGGTCGCTATGCTTGTGGCGATGCCCGTCTCCTACGCGATGCAGCAGTTCGCCGTCGGCGTAAGCACTGCGCTGCGCTGTCAGGCTCCGCCACCATCACACATGCAGTCCGTTGTGTATATACGATGCAGCAATTTCCCAATGCTAGCCCTGATCGGCAGTCCGATGTGGCCCCTGCTTGTCTCGTCTGCGGTTTCGCTCGCTGCTCTCCCAATGGATCACATTGTCCGACCAAGCAGTTCAACCGTCGCTCTCTACGGGAGGCACGGCTCCATTCTGTCCTCCAAATTTGTGCTGCCACGTTCTCTCCACACTGATCGGCCCGGGGCTACCGGCGAACAGGTTAGCGGTGGGGCAGGGGAAGAAGACTGACAGCCGTAACACTCGTCCTTCAACGATGGGGTTGTCGATGCGATTAAGGGTTGCCCGGGACCACTTTGAAAAGGTCGCTGGAACTTGTACACATGTTGACATTGTCGAGCAACTGAGCCATTTGATACACAAAACGGGGTTGGCCGCGCGGTGATGCGCCTCATATTCGACGTGCGTTATTATTCGGACGTAGTGGCGAAGGCCACGAGGTGGAATCTGCAAGGTCCTGCCAAAGCTGCCCTGGCAATCCACCACGGCCGTTCTGTGCCGTTGTGCTGGGCAGTTTGCTCCGGCTCCTCTGACAGCTGACTTGATCTCCAAATCGACAGAGCCCTACGGATCTACGAAAGCGGGTGCTGTCCTGTTCCTCCGGCCGGCTTTCAGCGATTGGGCGATCGATCAGGACAGATCCCCCACCAAGGACGCGATGGACGGCACATTCAGAAGCCTTCCCCTGGCCCCACGCTAAATCCCCATTTCTCAAAATCCGGTTCTGAGAACCAAAATCCCATCTTCGATGCCGCTTTCTGATCGTCGATTTCGACTTGTCGCATGGAGCGAGCCGAGGGGCTCACCCGCTTCTGCTTCTCGATGTTTCCGCACACGTGTCTGCGACTCATCCTGACCGATCCTGCGGCTAACGCGCGATTGACACAACTTACTCCCGTCGGCCGAACACCGATTGCCGACTAGTCGAGCGAGATGTCTCCCATGCTGGTGCCTGCGCATGAAACCCACCGCTCGTCCGCTACCCTCCATCGGCTGGCCGCAGTTTGCGCCGCGGGAGAACACGCTTCGAAATGATATCCTCATCTACTCATACAATTGCCGTTATCGGCCCGGCATCCGCATGAGCGCCGCCACGTTCTGTTCGACTGGCCGTGCAGGGGTAATGCTGGATGCCGCCATGTGTTTTGCTGGCAGGTGCAAACCAACGCCCGTGACGAGATGGTCCAGACCGTCGGAGATCTCCAACTCCATTGAGCTCTGCCGCCCAAAGCGCGGTAGCCTTGCGGATATACGCCGGGCCCTTTTTGCGCTGCAGTTGAATTTGCCGGCGGGCATTTTCTGGTCGCTCAATCTTGGCCGAGTTTCGCCGCCTGTTGTGCCACCCTCCAGAAGGCGCCTATATTGGAAGCTGAAATCCATATTTGAGAGACCTGCGGCTTGTTGCCTTTGAGGGCGCATTCGGGGTCTCGCATCTACGGCCAATAACGCCCAGGTGGAGAGCCTCAAACCACTGGCGCATGGCAGCCACATGCTTGACTTGGACCCTTCGTGCGCATGACCCATATTTTTCTGGAACACTCGAGACTCGTCGACGATGCTTCATCGCTTCCAGCGTGCCGCCAGAGCAGGTGTCCGTTTCGCACCCACGCGAAACGGGCCCCGAGAAATGCATCGACCACGGCACAGAGGCGTATCCGTCCTGGAAGATGCTTCGGGAACGAGACGGGCCTAGTCCCGGGCGCTGCGCCCTGCGCCACCATTGGCTGCGAGCCAGCCAGGGCTCAAAGTTTATTCTGAACTCGGACCAAGGTTTTGCTAAACGGCTGCCTGCGCGAGGAGTCCGGGCTGCCGTTATCGCCAGTCTCTCTGGCCCTCGGGCTTTAGCGCAGAGAAGATGACCTAGGGCGCTGACCTGCAGATGCTGGCCCTCGTCTACGAGTAGGTAGGGGAAGACAGGACCGCATGACGGCGACGTTGCAATAGGGACCGGACTCTGCGACGATGTGCACCCCGGAGCGAAGTACTCGTACGAGTATTCGTAACTGCTACGCAGCCACGATTCAGAAAAAGGTACAAGAGTGGAGTTTTGGGGTTGGCGAGCTCAGCTTGGTCGAGTCTCCCCGCCAAGCTCATCCCATCCAGGTCTGCGCATCTTTCTCCATGGAGCATCCCACAACGTTGGGGCAGCGATGCTCGGCGTTGGAGGCAACGGCAACGCTACTCCACCGCGCCGCGCAAACTCAGTGGTGCGCCCAGACGCCCAGGCGGCCCAGACGGCCAGAGCCCAGCCGTTTGGTTGACGAGAGGCAAGTCCTCGCGGCTTCCGCCGCCTAGGTAGTGCCAAGCTTCCATTGCTGTTGGTGCTCTCGAAAAGGCTCGGCTTGGCCTCAGCTCTAATCACCGACCACCTTTCGGTGGCGTCGTTCCAGATTCTGACAACTCGAATGGCCCGCGCAGATGAGGCCACCAAAAAGGTTAGAGGCTTGCGAGGTTCAAGTCGATGGGGTGTTCATAGAGCTGGTGGAAATTTGTTTCGCCCGTCTGTTGCTGCCGCGGACATGCGCAACTCGAACCTCGTACCTGCACAGGTTTATTTTTGCCTCGTGGTTCTGGATGCTCGCCTTACGGGGGGCGCCAGTGGAGACGCAGCTGCGCAGACAACCTGGGGTCCTGGCAATTTGGTGGGCACATGGACACGGTCTGGACCGCTGGGCTCGGTATGAATCAAGCGTGGATGGCCGCCCGTCTTGGGTGCCGGGTCTCAGCCCGCGCAAATTGGACCCTGCAGGCGACGACGGCCAACCCGTGCGGAGGAGGAGGCCGCGATATATTCCAATATGCGTAACACGCCCCCATTTTGCCTTTGGATGGCTGCGGGCTGGAAGTCTCGGCCGCCGGCCTCACTCTCGAGACACCTCGTGGCCGGGACAGGCGGCTTGAGACTGGCGGGCGAACTGCATTTGGGGCTTGGCCTTATTAATGTATGTGACGTGGCCCGTGGACTGAAGGACGTAGGATTGCAGGCGGAATTTGAGCCTTGGCTGCTTCATTGGGCGGCTGCGAAGAGAGTACTCACACGCGCTATGATGCAAGCCGCAGGGGAACCGGTGACGTCCTCTGAGCCTACTCGTATAGCAAGACAAGTGCCGTAGGCCGACTTGGTGTAGCAACCACGCGCAGAGACAGGCATTCGCGAATTCAGCGCCGAAGACAATAACGAGCGGCCACGTTGTGTTCCAAGAGAGCACCAAGCACGTGGCGCATTTTAGCATGTGCGGCGCTGAGGGGTTCCGGGCAGCGGCGCTCTGCTCGGGTCGACCGGATTGAATATACTTTATACAGGTATCGAGGAAAGCTTGCGCTATGGCTGTTGCCCCGTGACTGAGCTGGGGGCGCGAACGTTCAGTTCTGGGTTTGTTGGGATAGATACAGCTCATGGCATCATCGCATTGGATGGACGGAAATGATGAGGAACGGTAACTTTGCGAATGCTGGCCAACGAGGAAGTCCGCCCCTTGGGGATTGAAGTCAGATGCATGTCCCAAAACGGAAGTGATACTCTTCATGCGCAGTTGGTTTGTCTTGGAAAGGCTGTACGAGTATTACTGGCCCGATTCGTGACTTATAGCATGAATTCCAGTGATTTGTAGGTGCAGCATTATCTGGTCTGTATCTTCGACGTTTTTTTAGCCTACTTACACAGCGAGCCGGAAGTGGCTCTTGAGCTGCGTTCGATTTCTCGGCCCCATTCGGCTCAAAACGGTGTCTGTCTTCGTAGATGTTGTCGCATATCCACCCGCGCGACAATTCGCCTGTTACAACGATATGAAGTCGGAATCCACCTCGAACGGAGCGTCCAAGAAACATCCGTTGGCACCGTAACATCGCCCGTTTGTACACCCCTTTTGGTCCCCGAAGCCCGGTCGCGACGGTTCGAGCGCCGGGCTCCGCTACGGGCCTCGTACCGGCGAGCGCCGTCTGAGACATTGATCCTTCGGCGCGCCACGGGCCTCCGGGGCGCCGCTGTCGCAACGGAACATACCGCGCGCTTCAAAGAAACTTGCGCAGGCGAGGCGGCGTGCCGCACTCGTCGAGGTCATTGCGGGCTGGGAATGGCTTCGGTCGATGCCGCGACGGCGTGCATGCCGTCATAGCCGATGTTCGACGAGGCTAGTCGACGCAATTGAAGGCCCGCCTCGTATCGTATTTTGAGTGGGAATGAGAGAGTTGTGCCGCCTATCGCGGTGTCGCCGAGGCGAGTCTATTACGGCTTCCGGATCTCGCTCTTTGGCTCCATACTCCCCGGACCGACGAAGCGCTACTGCGTCTAAACTTCAGAAGCGAGGTTTTGGAGCTAGACATATCCGTCGCGCGATATCAAACCTATTCTAGAGGGGACCTTACACATTGGCGACTAGTCCTCGTATGATTGAGGGGACCCGGAACGGGGATGCCGCTAGTCGCGGGAAGTGTCTTCTGAAGCGCCTTTGGCGTGTGGGTATGATGGCTTACTCGTACTCGTACGTTCTAGCTCGACGATGCTCCTGGGGCTAGGTCGTAACAAGACTTGTATCCATCGCGATGGCCCGATCGGCACGAAATTCCGATAGATCTGACGGTTCTCGACGGATGAACCTGTCACAAGACCAGAATAGCTTTGCCAGAGAAGCGCCGAGTGCCGGCGGGGGGAAACGCTTTAGCAAAGGCGTGAATCTATGAATTTGGGGACCGTGAAGCGCCTACGAAAGCTAGCGAATACTTCTCCTTGGGGCGTGGCCACTGTTCAATTCAGAGCATGTACGAGAAGGTTCATGGTCTACATGTACCTTTGCAGAGACCTTCATGCTTTGCGGAGTTGCTCGAGCCTGCGAGTTCCGAGCCAAGCCCCTAGGCAACGAGGATTGCCGCAGAGCCGCATGTCCGTGTTCGATGAGGTAAAGCTGTCGTAGTATTCAAAGAAAAGCCCTCATCTCGCGGTGTTTGTCTCTTACTTTATCAGCGCAGTCATAACGGTACAGAAACGGCTGGCGAGGAACTTCGGCATTGAACTTTGGTCCCGCAGTTGAAACTGGGAGACTCAGAAGAACGGTCAGAACTCTGACGGCACGTAGGTGTATGATGAGATTAGAGGTCATCTGGATTGACTCGGGACTGGCAAGCTACCCATGTCCTTTGTCGGATGTTCATCGCCAGTGCAGTGATAGCCCGGAAGCATATCATCACGAAGAGGAAGAATTTGCCGAGTACGCTCATGGGAGAATTGACTCTTCATGAACGAACTACACCCTTCGTAAAGCATACTCGACAATGTGCCCTTCCGGCCTTTCCGGCTTTCCCGTCCGGCAACACCAGCACAATCAGTCGATGCATCACCACCAAGCGCAAGTAAGCTCCCAACGAGTATGTGTTCCGTGTCGTCTGAAGTCGCCGCCACCCCCTTCTCGACCGGCTCCATCTGCCGCCTCCGCCGCCGCAGGCATCACACCAGCACACCGAAGCCCCTGGCCCGAGAAAACCCCGGTGGTTCGCCTCCCTTGCATCATCATCCGGTCCGGAGCCTCCCGCGCCTGTCTGGACATGCCAGCAATGCCGGAAGGGGATAGTGCCCCGGCTGGGCAGGGCCGACTGCAGTCGAGGCCGCAGCCGACCCCTACGACCTGGTGGAAGGAATCCTGCTCAACTATGAGTAAGACAGGCTAGGCATCGCTTAGCTTACGGCCTTGGCACGGCAGTAGCAACGAGAAGAGATGTCGATGCAGGATACCGACGTCAGGCATGGGGACCCGGTATGTGACATCGGCTCAAGTCGCCGTGGAGCTGAGCATGTCAAGTGGACATCGTGAGGTGCCTCAGCCTCTCGCGTGCGAATCCCAGTTCAAAATGCACCCTTGGCTAGACTTGTCGTGCCTTAGTCGAAGTTTATACCAATACACTCGCCTGCCAAGGAGACATTGTATGCCTTGATCTCGATCTTGTGGCTTTATTTGGGAGTGATGCAAAAGTTCCCACGGCAACTGTTGCACCACATCACATCTTCCCTACGAGTAGGCTTTTTACGCCTGGCCACGGTGATATTACCTTGTATGACAGATAGCGGATCATCATCCTGGCCAGATCAGGCGTGCCCCGTCCAGATCACGTCGTCAGGTCGCGCAGTGTATAGGAAGTGAAGGTGGTCGGTGCCACTATGATATGTATTCTTCGTGTTGTACAGGACTCTCTGACTATGCCTCACGTACTCCTTGGAGTAGTGTGTCTTTTGTCCGCATCACTTCCACAATCATCAAGTCATGTCACCACAGGACCGTCCCAAGCACCGCACTCTAGTGCAACAGCGTAGGCTACCCAAACGCTATATGTACAGATCGAGAATATTCCAACACGTTCGCCTGAAAGTTGCTGTTGCTGTTGCTGTTTAACGAGGAAGAAGATGTGACAATATGCGATGAAGAAGCACTGATATGCACGCCAAACAACCGCCTTTTATGAACAACAAGAAAATCCCCCACAAATAGATTAAAAGAGTGATTATGTCGAGTATTAGCTTGGTTCGTAACGCCAGCGTTTACTGTTTTCCTCGACCCACCAGCGGGTCATGAAGGCTCCCTCCTCTGCCCACTTGGCGGCGTCGACGCCGTGCTTCTGCTCCACGGCTTGGAGAAAGGCGTTGAAGCCAAAAGAGAGGAGGGCGTCCTCCTCATGGGGATCCTTGGCGAGGTCGCTGAATCGCCACTCAGTGTCGTCGACGATGGGCACGATGAGGCGATAGTTGGGCTTGCGCGCGTCGCGGACGGAGAGCGTGGCGCGACCCGGGTTCATGACCGTGTACTGCCAGTCGCCCTGGCCAGTCTTGTCCGACGTCTTGCGCAGTGGGCGGATCAGAGACTGGCCCTCGTAGTTCCGTACCAGATCATTCGCAGCCTCCCTCTCGGCCTTTGAGAGCGAGCCGGTCTCCATGAGGAGGTCCAGGATCGTCGGCAAGATTTGGAGAGAGACCACTGCGTCGTTGATGTCGATGTGTGGCAGCTTGGGGTGGGACAGAACCATGGGTACGTGGAAGTTGCCAATGTTGGGATTATAGTACGGCGTGATACCGCCGTTCTCGGCAACAGAGAGGCCGTGATCGCCCACGCAGACGAGCAGGGTCTCATCGGCAACGCCTTCCTCTTCCAAAATCTGCATAATCTGGCCCAGCCAGCGGTCAACGTAGCCAACCGCGTTCAAGTAGTGAGAGAGGTCGTCCAGCTTCTTCTCGCCCGCTAGAGGTACGTATGTCTCGTTCTCGGGAATGCCAAAGGGGTGATGCGTCGTGCTCGTTAGATGCGATAGAAAGACTCGCTCGTTATTCTTCTTGGCCGACGCAAAGGCGTCTCGGACGTAGTCCTTGATGGCGACCTCGGGCATACCGTAGTAGTTGATGTCGGACATGTTGACCTTGCCAAACTTGGCTGCTTCGCTCTGCAGGTACTCCTTGAACACGAAGTCCTCCTCGGCGTAGCCCAAGAGGGACATCTCGGCATCTTGCTTGTCGTAGGAGTTGGTGACTGACTGCATGAACGTGGAGCGCCACTTGAACGATGTGAAGTCGCCCTTGGCGGCCCCGTCATCTCCGTGGTCCAACTTGTTGAAGGCATTGAAAATGTGTGCCAGGCAAGGCTGGTAGATGTGGTGCGAGTACTCGACGTTGAAATCAGCGACAAGCGGCGTCAGGCCGCAGAGGGTCCCGGCCAAGCTCTTGAGCGTGTACGTGCTCGTGGTGTAGGCGCTGTTGACGTTGATGCCGCCGCGCTGCTTGGCTTTGGAGTGCTCGAAGCCATCGCCGTAATCGCCCGTCAGGAAGTTTGCGTTTTGGGTCAGCGTGGCCAGCCGCTTGTAGGCCTCCTGGGGTAGCGACTCGTTCTTGAAGGAGCTCTTCAGGCGCTCCCAGATGAGGCCGCCCTTCTTGAACGGAAAAACGTCCTTGCGGGTGCTCTCGAGCTTGACCAGCATCACGTGCCGGATTTTGACGTCGCGGAGCTTGGACCTGAGCTCGGGCAGGAGCTTGTCATCCAAGTTGGAGATCTTGAGGGGGTCCTCGGAAGCACGGTAGTGCTCCAGCTTCTCGTACCAGTCCTCGAATCCGGGCAGCGGCGTCTCCTTGGGCAGCCAGGGGAAAGGTATCGGCTCTGCGAGGGCCGTGCGGTTGTCCCAGCTGAGGTTGATGCTGGTGCCTTGGAAGGGCAGCAAGCCGGCGAGGGTCGGCGACGAGTGCGCGAAGTCGACGAAGGGCAGCAGCGGCAGAGTCCACGACATGAAGATCATGGAGGGCTCGTCGGGGCGCAGTGCGTTGGTGACGACCTGCACCAGCAGTCCGAGGCCGACCAGCACGTACAGGATCACCATCCACTTCGACCCTTGGGGGGCTCGCTCGGGAGAAGAGCTTCCCTCGTCGTCGAACTTGGGCTCGGCAGCCCCCTCGACGTCGTCCTGGGGAATATGCTCGTACTTGACGTTTCGCGCCACGCGCCGGCGCCGGGGGAAGATGCGGCTGATGATGAAGGAAAAGGGCCACTTCATGATATCCAGAGCCATGCCGGCGATGATGTAGGAGAAATCCTGCAAGGCCCAGGCGAGGAGGAGGATGGCGCCCATGACCAGCGAGAGTGAGAAGAGGCCCGTCAAGAGCATGGTCCACGAGTTGGAGTCGCTAGCCACGGCAATGTTCCGCCAGTGGAGCTCGGAGCCCGCGACGGCGAAGAAGGAGATGTTGATGGACGCAAGAAACAGCACCGCAAGCCCCACGCCCGTGGCCAGGGTGGTCGAGATGATGCCCAGCCATCGCAGGTTGGCGAAGAGCTGACCGTCGAGGAGCAGACGCAGGACAAGCAGGAATAGCGTATCCTGGGAGAAGAAGGAGAGGCCATATCGCAGCACGTCCGACGTGGGCAGGGCGGCGAAGTGAGCGTATAAGTGGACGACCTTGGCGCCGATGATGGAGACGGCGGCCGTGGCAAAGGCAAAACGTCGGTTTGCAAAGCGCAAGGCCAATGCCAAGGCAATGCGTCTGGCTGCGAAGCGAACGGAGGCAACGGTGCCGGCAAAGCCCCTACTAGGGCGGCTCGAGGTCATGTCGAGGCGGTAGTGGCCGGACGACGAGGAAGGCCGCGGCAAGCTGTGACGGCTGTCATGACGATCGTGACGGTACGTCATGATGAATGAACGAGGGAACCCGACGGGTCGGCAGATATGGGAGGAGACGGCCCAACTACTTCGGCCGCTGTATAAGGGGGCGCCGAGGACGCCGAGTCGTCAACGGGGGCTCTGCTGCTGTACGCACCGCTGTTGAAGCGAGAACGAGCGAGCACAGCAGACACGGCCCGATCCCACCAGAAAACGGCAGGCGATGCAGACGACAGGAGGATGAGGAGGAGGAGGAGGTTTGGGTTTGGGATGGGAGGGGAGGGGATAGGCGGTCCTTTGATGGGCTTGTCGATGCGGTCGGCATCTCCACATGGCGCACCCATTCAGCCTGTCCTGGGGAGGAGAGTGTGGCCAAGGCGGGTGTCGCCGAGGCGGACGAGTGCGCAGCGAAGCATGGATTACAGGCCGCGGATGGCCCAGGGGCCTGGCGGGAGGCTCGTGTCGAGTGCACCGGCGGCCTGGCCGTGGCATCCATCGACGAGCATGCGCCGCTGGCATGATGCTACGCCGCCTACGCCGCGGGCAGGCCAGGCTGGCCTGGGAAGACGGTCGCGTGCACCCGTCCGGCGAAGGCATAGAGCAGAGCAACCCCCACAAGCTGGGAGCCAGCTTGGCAAGCCACCTCCCGGATGGTTGCCGGATCTAGCTAGCCACTTCGAGGACACGAGCAGCGGCGAACTCACGGCGCCTCCACCACGGAGAGCGCGGGCGCGAGCACTTGGGTAGGGCTGGCTATAACTGCTGGGCACATTGATCCATGAGACGTCTCCGCCGCGGGGTGGGGGTACACGGCGGAGCAGGCAGGGAGTCATGATTCCATCGCGATCTCAAACAGCAGCAGAGTCATGATTCCAGCTTGGTCTCAAAGACGCCGATCGACGCTCCAGCGCCTCTTGGTTCATCAGCACTGCGGCGCAAATCCAGTCCAGAGCTTTTAAGGTTTTCCAACAAATAACTCGCCCGCAACCAACCTCGCCTCCCGCAGCCACACCGGACGAGCGCCGCAACCAGGCATGGGGCACGCGACGCACTGCCCTATTACTCAGTCGCAGCTTGACGATCTGCCTGACAAAGGAATTGAAATTTTCGAAACGGCCTCGCCTTTGTATTGTTCGTATCGAGTCAGCGCGCCGCGCGATGCTGCACCGGCGCGCCCACCAGGCACGCAGGCACGGAGATTCGCTCATTTGCCTAGACGGTGGGATGCACTACCAGTAACGCTACCCGCACGAAGGAGCAACCCCCCTCTTTATCCGGAGCGTTTGCTGGGGGGCTTTGTAACAGTCTTCTTGCGAGCTCCAACGACGGCCCGCTGTCGCATCCACCGAGATCGTCATGGCCGTCAATGCGCCGCAGCCAACCCTTGGCGAAGCGGTCGCAGGCGTGGCAGTGCGTGCCTGGTACTTGTAGCCCTCTTACCCTCTTACTCGTAGGCGATCGGTTCTGCTGTGAGCTGCCCTACCTCAGGCATGCAGGCGAGCGATCTGTCGAGATGTCGCGTGGCACGGCAGCTGTCAGGCCCGTGCCCAAGAAAGGGGCAGAAGGTCAGGTCGTCGTCGACAACAACAAAGTTTGCGCCGGCCAACGGCTGGTTCGTGCTGCACTCGTATGCGGGGCGGCAGCCGATGGCGGCGCGAAACCGGTTTGCTGCAGAGGAAACGGAGGTCTTCTCCGCAATCCGGCCAAGTGCCGTGCCGCAGATGGCAGAAACGGCTGCAATAATGGTGGTACAGTAATAATAGCACCAAGCAGACGTCGGCTTAAGCGCTTTTCTTGGCATCGGCCGACCCCTGCGAAGCCCCTGACGGGTCGGTGGTCGGTTCTGTGGCAGCCGAGCTGGAGTCCGTCTTATTTTGCAATCTAACCTCGCCGCTCTCACGACGCTCCAGGCCCCACAGGCCACCCGCGGTGTCACCTGACTCTCCCGGATGAACGGCGGATGCACGCCGTACGCGATACCTACCTTACGAGGACTGCGTCCAGGGACTTTTGCGCTGCATCCGTCGCCCTCCTCGCGATGCCAGTGACGCCACAGCTACCGCGCCTCCCGCCTGCGTGTGGCTGACACTGACCGGTCCCAGGCCCGCACTGCTTTGCAGCTGTCCTCGCTAGCGTCGATCCGCCCGTATCGTGCCGAACCAACCACTCGACAGGGGACCCTCCCGGCGCCCCATCCCGACGAGCTTCAGCAGACGTCACCTGGCGAGACGCGTCGAGATGACCGTCGCAGCATGGACGACTCCCCGCGCCTCAAGCAGGCGGCCTGTCTCGTCTGCCGCCGCAGCAAGATCAAGTGCGACTGGGTGCCCCCGGAGGGACGCTGCAAGCGCTGCATCCAGCTAGGGCGCGACTGCGTCCGCCCCGACTTCCACGCCGGCAGGCAAAAGGGCATCAAAAAGTGAGCCTGAGGAGCCTCCATAGCTGAGCTGAACATCCCTGCTGACCCGACCCAGCAAGAGGGTTGGCCTCGACAAGGCCCTTTTCCAGGTCGAGCAGGCCGTCAGGCGGGCTCGTGCGGGAGAGACGCAGAGCGCCGACGATGCAAAGGTGGTGGCGCAACTGCGAGATCTCTTAGGCGAGATCGACTCCGGCTCCTATCGTGACGACGATGACGAATCCTCCGCCGCCGGCGACGACGACGACGACGCGGCGACCGACGCGAAAACATCATCTTTGCCGGATTTCGCGCAACGGGCTTCCGAGAGCCTGGCCGTCGACGATGCCGAGAACCCGCTCCAGCTGCTCGCCCGCGCCTCATACATACAGCCCTCGAGTGAGTCGCGCAGCCGGCCGTCGGCTCACCCGCGACGTAGGGATCAGCAGTCCGCGGCGAAGACGGGCGACTCTGCAGCTCTTGAAGATTTCTTTACCTCGACGCGCGTGAATCTCGACGTTGGCGATGACATTGACCCCATCTCGCTCGGCCTCGTCACCGAGGACGAGGCCGAGACCCTCTTCACATAGTGAGAATACCTCCACGCCCTACGAGGCATGCTTCGCGTGACCGGACGCTCATGCTCGGCTGTAGCTTTCACACCAACCTGGCGCATACTCGCTGGGGCATGGACCCTCGAGTCTACACCGTATCTTTTGCCCGCTCTCGATCTGCCTTTCTGTGCACCGCCGTCATGGCGGCGTCGGCACTCTTCGTGCCCACCGCTTCCGCCATATCCAAGCGCCTTTCCAACCACATCAAGACCCTAGCACATCGAGTCATGGTGCGCAGGCACAAGTCGGTCGAGATCGTCATTGCATTCTTGGTCAGCATTCCCTGGATGTTTCCTGGCCAGCACAGCACCGATGACGAAGCCTGCGTGTATATTTCCATGGCCCTCAGCATTGCTATAGACTTGTCCCTTCACAAAGTCTTGGTGCCCACCGAAATGTTCGACGACAGCTCGAAGCTGACGCTTGCGAGAGGCGAGTGCTTGGCGACTCGGACAGCCCTGGCCATGGACGGGTTTCCCGACGTTGATCCGTGGTCTGAGACGGGAAAGATGCTGCTGCGCAGCAGGGAGAGATGCTGGATATCTTTATTTGTGCTTGAGCGAGGGTATGTGCCCGCATGGACGTCAAGCTTTGCACGTGCTAATTCTGGCTTGTGAAGGATGTCCCTGGCGCGAGGGCGGCCATTTGCGGTCCCCGTATCTCGGCTCATCAAAGACTGCGATGCGTGGCACCGCTCGCCACTGAGCGATGCGCAAGACGGCAACCTGGTATCGATGGCCGTCCTTAGGAGAAATCTGGTAAGGCACTTGCATCGCAAATGCGGTGCAGCGCTGATCATGAACAGGATGGCTTATTCAGCACGGTCCGGTCTCTCTGCGACAGGTCGCAAAGCGTCACTAGTGATGGGTCATTGATAGCGCAATCGTGAGATATTTTCATTGACTTTACTGGGATATCGAGGCTAATCGAAACTTTGCAGTATCCAGAGCGCCATCGAACGTTTCTTCGATCAATGGCAAACGGAGTGGGGGGTGTCGATTGGCACCGGTCCTCGTAAGTTCAAAGCCCGACCCGAGAGCCCACCTTGCTAAGGAGCAGCAGAGCGGCGACTGCCGCCGTATGTCGAGATCCTTGTGGCGCACACGCGCCTTTCCACGTACGGAGGCATCATCAATCACCCAACAGCGCCCACCGAAGTACGCCGTTTCTTCCGGACCGCCGGTCTGTCCTCGGCGCTAAATGTCATGCGGGCTGCGATCCAGGGGGAGTCGCAGCTTCGCTCTATGCCCAATAACACGACAATCATGATATCTTTTGCTGCCTGCTTTGCCCTGACCCTGAGCGCATACACTTCGGGCGGCTCCACGCTGGCGCCCAGCATTAGGAAGCTGATTGACGAGACGGCCGGTGTCCTGGAACGGATCGGTGCCGTGACGGAGCATCGCAACGGGCTTTCTCTTCTGTACGGAAAATACTTGCGGCAGATTGTGAGGAAAGCGGCTACCGGCGGTGCAAACGCACAAGATGCGAATCAGGCGACGACGCCACAGATGGCGATAGGCACATCTGTTCCAGCACAGCCCGACTTCATGGGCCAGCAGTTGCTGTGGCCCGAGCCGGTGCAATTCTCAGCCATGTCGGACGACCAGATTGCCCACGTGCTGAACCAGCCGGGCAACGAATTCGAGCCCTCGTTTGGGGGCCTGTCGTGGGAGGACATGAACAACTTTGACTGGCTGTACTGGCCAGAGTTTTAGATACCCGGCGGCTTCAAGCTGTGCAGCGCCAAACCAATGTCTTTAATAACTATGAGGGATGACGTCTTTTCTGGGACTCTACGAACGAACATTTTGCGTTCTACAGTTTCGCTGTTTCTCGCGTTCGATTGAGGAACTCGATCTGCGTGAGCTTCCGCAGCTGCTCCAGAAAGACAAACGTGAGAACGGTATGCGGTCTGCGGAACTAGAGTCAGCACTCGGAAGGTGAGCGGGAGAGGCTGGACGCACGTTAACCGCAGCCACGCTGGTGTCCATCCCTTCATGAGGAACCTAGGCCCTTCGTCGCGCAGGCCACTTCTGATGACCTGCCAGAGGCCCTCGGGGAGAATTAGCTCGTGACTATGGTATTGATGGTGCGGAAAACATACGTCTTTTCCTGCACTGTTTTGCAGGCGGCTCTTGAGGACGTCGGCCGGTGCGCATACCGTGGTGGCGACGGTACCAGCCACGAGAGAGGCGAGGACATGGGTGGCGATGTCGTCAGCCCGGTGGGCAGACGCAAGGAGATGCTGCTTCGCCGAGGCATAACTATCTCACTGTCAGCTGATCTCGTTTTGTGACGATACTACGGAGATGTACTCACGTGGCTATCTGCGAAACGTCTGCCGATGTATGGTTAGCCCATAATGTAGCGAAGCCATGCAGTCAGACGAGCATACTCATCAAGATGCTTCGCGCAACGTTCGGCGTAAGCCCCTTGCTAAACGCTCGCACACCCTCCTCGGACCAAACGCGGCCCAAGCCCACCAAGGCGTTCGCGTAGGCAAAGCGCTCAGCGGCCGGCTTCGCGCCGTCGGCGCACATGCGCACGAGCACCACCTCGGTTGGGTTGCCGATAAGACCAGCCAGCCCCCCGGCGAAGCCCGCGCAGGCAGCGTTCCACAAAAGTGGGAGCGCATCACCACCGGAGCGCTGGAGGACGTGAGCAGTGGCAGCGGCGTGGATGCCAAAGCGGGCGGTCGAATACGTGGCTTGGCGAAGGATTGAGGCGGAGAGGCCAGCCCACAGGGAGGGGATGCCTGCGTCAGGGATGAGTTTGGGGATGGAGGATTGGGGCGGAGGAAGGCAGACCATCGCGGGCGGCGAAGCGGGACATTGTGGTGAGCATCGAGGCGCTTGATTTGAGGACCTGCATCCTGCTGGTGAGGGAGTCAACGGCGCTGATACGAGATGAAGAGCTGATGAGGCGTGCTCACTATTTCGTCTGATCCAAAGGGTGCGCTATGATGAATTTCAGCAATTACAGGCCCATTTGTATGGTGTTATTTGTCTGCATCAAACATACTGAAGCAAACGGCCATGGAGGCTGCCGCGCCGCTGCCACGAAGCGTGTAAGCCAGCCTTCAAGAGGCGGGTCGCGATGCGGAGCACTCACCCCAGCCAGAACGGCTCCCGGGACTTGCTCGCTTTGCCGCTCATTGTGACACGACGCAATGCTGCAGTAATCGATCTTGGCATGCCATCGCGGCGTCAATGGCTAATATTCCCCCCATTATACGTGCATCCGCACTGCAATGGTGCGTGGACGTTCGGGCACCACAACTACGCGCCGGCTAGACCCGGGCAGGCGGGGCGGCCTCGGGAGCCAGATCTGCGCGCCGACGCCCGGCCCGCGGTTGCGGTAAAATGCGTCATGTCGAACGAGCTGCCGACACTCCGACGACGATTCGACGGGCAATGGGGCATAAAGACGCGACACGGGCGGCCACTGCCACGCAACACGACCCCGCAAACACCGCGCCCACCATGTCGAAGCTGTCGCCGTCGCTCAAGGCGCTCATCAACGCGCCGTTCGCCCGGCCGGGGCCCGTCGCGGCGCCCCGGGGCATCGCCGACGTGTACGGCGCCATTGCGCGGGACGCTGCGCAGAGGAAGCTGGGCGCGCGGCCGTGGCTGGCCATCTCGGTACGTCTCGAGCATTGACGAGCTGCTGAGAAGCGCTGCTGCTGACGACGACGACCGCAGGCCGCCGCCACCTTCACCCTCAACTCGCCCGACGCGCTGCCGGTGCTGTTCGACGTGGCGGCCGCGCAGCCCGGCGCCAGCGCGACGCAGACGGCCGAGCTGGTGCGCGAGGTCGGCCTCAAGTGCATCAGCTTCAACGGCATCCCGCGCACCATCAACTGCCTCAACGCGTTCCACGCGTCGCTGCCCGCCGACGTGGCCGCCTCGCTGCGCACGACGCCGACGCGCACCCCGTCGCCCGACACGCTCGAGGACGTGGGCGCGCGCGGCCGGCGGCTCTGGGACTCCATCTACGCGCCCTTCGAGGGCAAGCTCGTGGCCAAGCTGGCGCGCGCGCACCCGGACCTGCCGGTGCACATCCTCGGCAGCCACTACGGCCCGCTGCTGGCGGACCCGGAGGGCCACCCCGTCGCGCTGGGCCGCGTGCTGACGTCGGCCGTCGCCGTGGCGTGCCTGCGCGCGCAGACGGGCGTGGGGCCGCAGGTGCTGTCGCACGTCTTCGGCTTGCGCAAGGCGGCGGAGGATGGGACGTGGCAGGGCGGCGAGGAGCCTGAGGAGGTGGTGAGGTGGCTGGCGGGCGATGAGGGCGCCGAGTGGCTGCTAAAGACTGTGGATGGCATCGTCGAGGCGTTGGGGGGGAGCAGCTTTGCGACGAGGCAAGCGAAGCTGTGATGGATGTTGGTGTTGATTGCATAGAATACATGACGGACTGGTGTGAAGGCCGTGTACAGATGCCGAGCTCGGCGGGCCATTCGAAGACAAAGAGTCAGATACACAAGCCATTTTTTGAGCACAATGGCTATAACATTGCATTTTTCCATCTTCCTTATTCCTCGTATCTATATGCAAGGTCCCTGCAGTGTTTCGTTGCTCGCCAGTCTCGTCACTTCACGCTCTCTCATTTCTTCACAGAGGTGAGAATAGCAACATGGCCTTGACATATGCCTCACAGCCGACACGGTCAGGCAAACGAGGGGATCCGTCGATGGCTTGACGAGGATATATGCTATCAATTCAAAAACGCCCGCCTCCGTCTATCCCCGTCTATCGTCTATGAGTATGCCAATGCGCCCCATCACTCCATTGTTGTTACATCGTCGGCGACGTTAAAGTCCGCCGCCGTCTTGCTCCGCACCTCGTCCACGTCCACGCCCGGCGCCAGCTCCGTCAGCGTGAGCGTGCCTTTCTCGCGGTCCACCTGGAAGACGCACAGGTCCGTGATGATGGTGCTCACGACGCGCGCGCCCGTCAGCGGCAGGCTGCACTGCTGCACGATCTTGGACGAGCCGTCCTTAGCCACGTGCTCGGTCGCCACGACGATCTTGGTCTTGTCGGGGTTGGCGACGAGGTCCATGGCGCCGCCCATGCCCTTGAACACCTTGCCGGGGATCATGTAGTTGGCCAGGTCGCCCGCGGCGCTGACTTGGAGGGCCTGCTTTTGTCAGTCACTGTGCTCAATGGGCGTGGATAAGGGGTAAGGTTTCAACGTACCCCTAGGATGGACACGTCGACGTGGCCGCCGCGGATCATGCCGAATGACTCGGACGAGTCGAAGCAAGAGGCACCCGGCACCAGCGTCACCGTCTCCTTGCCCGCGTTGATAATGTCAGGGTCCACCTCGTCCGGAGTCGGGTATGGACCCATGCCCAGGATGCCGTTCTCGGACTGGATCCAGACGGTGCGGCCGGCAGGGATGAAGGACGCCGCGAGTGTCGGGATGCCCACGCCCAGGTTGACGTAGAAGCCCTCCTTGAGCTCGCGCGAGGCCCGCAGCCCGATACGGTTTCGCCTCTCCTGCGCCTCGTTCTTTGCCGGTGGCGGCGGTGCGTCGGTGCTGGTCTGGGGGTCGCGGGTCTTGAGGACCTCGATCCTCTTCCCCTCGGTGGCCTGCACGATGCGGTCGACAAAGATTCCCGGCAGGTCGATGGCGTTGGGGTGGATGTCGCCGACTTCGACGATGTTCTCGGCCTCGACGATGGTGAGGTCAGCGGCCTTGGCCATGAGCGGGCCGAATGCCTTGGTCGTGTATCTGTACTCAAGTCAGTCAAGCTCCACTATTGATTGATGGCTCCATCCGTACCGGAAGACGCAGTTGCCTGCCTTGTCCACCTTCCAAGCGCGCAGAATCGCCACGTCGCCCGTCAGCGCCGTTTCCATGAGAAACGACCGTCCGTTGAAGTCGCGCGTCTCGCGCTTCTTGCCGTTCTCCACGACCTTGCCCGAGGCATCGAGCCGGACTGGGATCTCGCCCTGCTCGAGCAGAGTGTCTTGTACTCATGTTAGCCAGCGCGGCTCACCCTCAATGACCGAGTGTTGTCTTACGTGCGCCAGTCGGGGTGTAAAAGGCTGGGATGCCTGCGCCGCCGGCGCGTATCCGCTCCGCCAGCGTGCCTTGCGGGCAAAGCTCAACCGCCAGCTCACCGGTGAGGTACTTTCTCTCGAGCGCCTTGTTGTTGCCAAGATATGACAGAATGAGCCGGTTCACCTGCCCCGCTTTCGTGAGAATGCCGAGCCCGCCGAGGCCCTCCATGCCAGCATTGTTAGACACAGCCGTCAGGGAATTCAGGGCCTCGGAACCCCGACGATTGAGTGCCGCTATGATCGTAGCTGCGTCATCGTTAGCAAACGAACTGCCTGTGAGGACCGGGGAGACGTGCGCGCAACACCGCAGAGGCCGAAGCCTGAGCTGAGGAGAGTCGAGCCGCTACGTACGTCCGCGACTGCTTCGTCTGCCGAGTCGAACACCTTGGAAGCCCTCCTCTCGGAGAGGCGTATCGTCGTCGTCACGAAGCTGCGCCTCGCGAACCTCAGCTTTGGCCCCGCCAGTCGCGCCGAGACGCTGCATGTCAGTGTTGTCGACGACGGCGACGTCCGCAGAAGGACGGAGGCACGCATTGGTCTCATCATCGTAGCCATTCTTTCTCACGGCACGATTCCCAGCATGAAGAAGCATGAAAGGGGAAGAAAATTGAAGATAACTGCAGTCACGCCACTGACACGAAATTATACTTTCAACCGCATTGACTTCACCACCGGGAGCTCCGTATCGGCTCCACGGAGCGGAGCGTAATTCTGGGTCCCGGCCCACGTTTTGGCCGGAACGGTCGGGAGGCAGAAATGGCGCCGACGGCTCTCGCCAAGGCCTCGTTCGGCGCTGACTTCTGCAGGCCGAATGACGCTTGACAGCCATCCCTGCTCTCCCCGCATCGTCAAGTCCCCACAGATCTGACCCGATGCCTTGGGCAGATCAGCAAGAAGGTTTAAATGGATACCCCGGTCCGCTGCTTGGCAGTTTGCCCGGCGACGTTTCAACGCGTGCAAGGCAGTTAGAAGACTTCCTGCCAAGTCGCTGCGATTCAACCTCGTCCCCATGAACGCGAAATCAGACCCGGAATTGGATGGCAAGGCCGAGCATGCTGAGCTCGACGCCATGGGCCCCGAGGCCACACGGCACAGCCGGCTGACGAAGCGCGTGCTGCTCAAGACGGACACTCGGTGAGTTCGGCCGTCATATATGAGGCGAAGGTGGTGTGTTAATCGAGAGGCAGAGTCTTGCCACTGCTGGCCCTCTTATTCCTCTGCTCGTTCCTCGACAGGACCAACGTGGGTAACGCCAAGATCATTGGCCTGGAACAGGACCTGGGCATCACGGACCTGCAGTACACGCAGGGACTAGCGGTATTTTATGCAACCTACATCGCCAGGTGAGCCCTCTCTCATCCTGCGTGCCTTTGCCACCCTGCAGCTAACACGTGGTGCGCCTGCAGCGAGCTGCCGAGCAACCTAGTCCTCAAAAAGATCTCACCCAAGATCTGGCTCCCCTGCCTGACAGCGGCATGGGGCATCGTCACCATGTGCCTGGGCTTCGTGCAGGGTTTCGGCGGCTTCGTAGCCGTGCGCGCAGTCCTGGGCATGACCGAGGGCGGGCTTCTGCCGGGCATGGTCCTGTACCTGTCGGGGTTGTACACGCGCGGCGAGCTGGCGCTGCGGATTGGTATTTTCTATACGGCCGCGTCTCTTTCCGGAGCCTTTGGAGGTATGCCTGTTTCTTGATGGTTACCGACGATGCTTGTGCTGACGGTGCCAGGTCTCCTGGCTCGCGGGCTATCGGCCATCGGCCCCCGGGGAGGACTCGAGGGCTGGCGATGGATTTTTATCATCGAGGGATTGATGGTGGGTTTATTACCACAACCGCTGCCCGACACGAAGCTTACGCGGATTCAGACTGTCGTTGCAGGTGGCATTGCGTTCCTTTTCCTCCCCAATAGCCCCGCCACGGCCAAATATCTCACTGAAGAAGAACGGGAGTGGGCCATGAAGCGCCTGGCGGGGAATAAGGACGACAAATTCGAGTAAGTTCTGATGTGGAAGACCACTTGAAGGATCCTTGGGGCTAATAAGACATGGCAGTCTCGCTCGCGAAAGAGAAGAAAAGTTTCAGTGGTCAGAAGTCCGTCGTGGTGTGTTTAATGTCCAAGTCTGGCTTTCGTCGACGGCGTATTTTGCCATTCTTTCAGGACTTTACTCATTTGGTCTCTTCGTGAGTATTCCAGTTGGGATAGCCTATATGAGAACCGTTGCTGACTGCTACCAGTTGCCGAGTATTGTCAATGCGCTCCACATTGCCTCCAACGCAAACACGGCACAGCTCTGGACTGTCATACCCTACGCAGTTGCTACGCCGGTAACTGGTGAGTGCCGCCATCTCCCCTTCGGAACGAAAACAGGCTGACACCACCAAGTTCTCGTCGCCTTCCTCTCTGACCGCTTGAAGCGGCGGGGCACGGTCATGTTGTTCACCCTCCCCATCGCCATTGTCGGCTATGGCGTCATCGCCAACATCACGGCCGCATCTCCCCGGTTTGCCATGACCTGCCTGATGGCCATCGGGATGTATTCCTCCGTGCCGTGTGTTCTCGTCTGGAACTCGAACAACTCGGCCGGGCACTATAAGCGAGCCACCACGTCGGCGCTGCAGCTCGCCGTCGCCAACTGTGGTGGGTTCGTTGCGAGTGAGTTCCGCACCGCAACTTCTTCAATACGACAGAGAACTGACTAGTTATTCAAAAAGCATTCGTATACCCCAACAAGGACGCACCATTGTACCACAAGGGCCATACCATTATCCTTGGCCTCCTCTGCTACGCCTGGGCTGCGTGAGTCACCCCTCTGAAGCTCTTCTAAATGTTGGGCGCTGACATTGCGCTATGTAGGGTGGCGATGAATGTTCTCTGGTGTGCCAAGCTCAACCGGGACAAACGAAACGGCAAGCACGCCCACTACGCAGGGTTCGGCGATGACCGAGATCCGGAGTTCAGGATGGTGCTGTGAGCAGAGGTGTACGGAGTAGGGTGCATGGTAATTAGTTCCCGGGAAAATAGCAAGTTCATCGCGATTCATTGAGTGACATGGTCCCAACTGCATTTTGTAGAGGGAGACTTGATCAAAAAAAGACAAAGCACCGATTAGACACCGAGCATTCAGAAACTTAACTTCAGCAAAGGAGATGGCCTGGCACGATCGGTGCTCAATGCCCTCTTCATTCCAGCACGAAATTGACGAGCTTTGCATGGAAGCCTTGCCAGGGAATTTGCGTCTACTCACAATCACCGAGACGGTCATTTTTCAATCCAGGCCAAGGCGGCCAGGCTTTATTTTTATCTACACATTATTAACTAAGATATTGGTGCAGCCCAAATGCCAACAAGGCGTCGGGAAGTAATCTCCCGACACCATGCCTCCACCAGAAAAAAGCGACTCCAGATGTATTCTGTGAGTCTCAATTGTAGATGTGCTTAATCCCGAACGCCAATAGGCTTCTGGCAGAGAAGGTCCTGCCCGGCCTGTTGTAGGGAGACTAATCAGCATCCAATCCGCGTGACGCCCTTAAGATCATTTGTTGTGGACTTACAACGGGGAGGATGCAGCAGTGAGCATGCTTGCCCTGCTCGGCGCAGATAGTCTGGAAGTGTTCGAAGCTGTTGGGGAACTTGTGGGCTGCATAGTTGTTAGCATATGTCAACGGAGGTTTGAAACGAGAAACAGACGGGTTCTGCAGTCCAGGTCGACGACGCCAAGGACATCAGCGCTGCAGCACTGCGGGGTGCTGTAGAGGCCGCGAGGGCACCCAAAGTCCCTTTGAGCAAAAGCCGTGGAGGCGAAGAGGGCGGCGACGACGAAGAACTTCATCTTGATTGATTTGGTGGTGCTTTGGGTAACGACGTGGAAGGTTTCAATTATATCGAAGGTTGGGAGTGAAGTGGTGGAGAGGAGCTGTTCATTGGGGACGAAGTGTGGCCTTTATAGCCTTGAAACTATCACTGAGCGGTCGCCGGACTTGGTGCCAAATGGCGATTCGGAGAGATTTGCTAACTTCCAGGCCGCATTCTCTGATGCCTCTGAAACCTATGAGACACAACTCGGAGATTTTTATGACAGTGAGACGTGATCACGCCGATGCATCGTGGCAATACTGCAGCATGGGAAATTTCCCAAATCACAACCGGCCGAGCTCCTGCAGTAGTAGCGAGACAAAAGGCCCAACGGAGAAATAAATCTAGGAGGTGGCAGAGACAGAAGGATGTATGTCAGCTTGCCACCTCTTGAGCCGTTATTAATGTCTTTGAGGTGCCGCGCCGGCAGGGGTCACCGCCCAGATAGGCAACACAAAAAGCAAGTTCGGCACCATCGCAGCGGTGCCACCCGCCACCGAGAGGCACAGCCGAGCCGCTGCGCGCGTAGAGTGGGATCATCTTTGAGATCAGCAACGAGAGAGGATTAGAGGGCATGAGCGAAGGAACAGCTGAAGTAGGGTGTCTCACGGCATCGCGTGTAACCGCTCGGCTCAGGTGTGTGTACTCGTACGATCAGCTGCTCTTGGCTACGGACTGCGGAGTACTGCTTGGTGATTTTCCTCACTTTGCGAAAACGGAAAAGAAGTTCCGACAACACATGCAGCCCGAGGTTAGGTATCAATGCAGGGAGAGCGTCTGGATCATTCTGAGCTCTGTCCCAACGGACTGGGTGGTTGCGCGTGGTGCTCTGTAGCGTGGCGTGCGTGGTTCTCGCGTCGGAATATGAACATAAAAATAGGGCCCTAGTGAACACTCCGGAACCCAAGACAATTCTTGGGGAAAGAGAGAAGACGCTAAAAGCATCGGATACTCGGAGAGATCGAGTCTGGGGAGGAGTACAGGGTAGCTACGCGGCGTTCAATTTGCCAACTCGATCGAGGCAGACTGAACAGAATGGACTAACGTCTGGCATTGGAACCTTGAAGAATGTGAAGTACAAAATATAAAGATGTTTAAAACTTCATTTGGTTTAGGCAATTGCCCTTCAACGACGTTGAAGCATGCGGTGGCTCGGCTCCATGATGGGTTTACCGAAAACATTGAACCGCATGTTGAGGTGTTCACAAAGTTGCTACTCGACCGCAGTCACATTGCGGAGAACATATTCTGTTCTTCGTTATGAAGAATGTGAGGCCAATAACCGGACATTACCCCGCAGACCTGTGGAATCGACCGGCAGAGAAACGGTGAGAGGGCCCCGAGCCGCCAAGCGTGGCGACGAGCTCACAATCCCGCCCGGAGTAAGATGCCATCCACACACCTAAGGTGAGCAATACTCACCGCCCCTTCTGATGTAATGCAGTCAGCCACGGGAGCTCTTTACACAATCCCGATGATTAGGAGACCAATCGGTGCAACCCATTACCTGATTCCCATGAAAGTCTTTCAGACGGCAAATCTGTCACCCAACATTTGCGTCGCTCATAAAACGCTGCCGCTGGCTTGTATTGCTTGTCGCTTCCCGTGCTACTTATAGCGGCCTGTATTACTGGTCGCTTCGTATAATCATCGTCTCTCTTCCGGTCCCTTATACTGTCCTGTTTTATTGGGGGCGAATGAACACATCGGAGGCCGGGTGCAACGACTGTCCTAATAAGTCCAATGCAGGACCTGGCCAAGGCTTTGTAGGCCACAAGATCCTCTAGATTCAACCAAACCGACCGCTGGTTGTGGAACCAAGACCAGTGAGTGCCCCGTTCATTTGCCCCAGCCCAGCCCAGTTCAATCCCAGTACTTACTACAGCGCAACGATTTGATTGAGTGTATTGCTCGCACAGCGCTATTGAACCTAGACCAATGCTCTATTCAGTTGCCTCAAGTATGCGGCCAACTTCACGAAGATGGCGAAACTGGAGACTTGGAACCTCAGTTCCAAAACTATAATGTACGAGATGGTGGGAATATGGAAGATGATCAAGCAGACTTTGAAGAGTATCAGTGGTGGTGCGGGGATTTTGAACCAGGATTCGTTCTTAAGTCCAGTCGCGATTCTAGTAATGGCGAACCAAGATGATCAGTTAGACGATTAATGAGATAAGCATTAGCTTAATAGCAACGCCTCTGCAAATCCAATTGCCTCAGTGGGTGCAGCAGAAAGCTTGGCTGTCACCCACGTAGCTCCAACAATGCGGCTTTTCCTTCAAGCATTTATCGAGGTCAGAAAATCGAATCTCCGCCTCCAAACCCTTCCACTTGCCTATTCCGTCGTCTTTGGGGGGATAGAATAGAAAACTACAACGCCGGCCTGTCGGCGTCTCTAAAACGTAGTCTCCCTTACTTATAATAGCTTCTTTGATTTTCCCGAACCCGAGGTAGGCATCGCACCACAAACCCATGTCCCATCTCCGATATATAAAATCTAGGTTGGGGAGACTTTCAATCCTGATCTTGAAATCCATTTCTGATATCTAAGTTAGCATATTCAGGGTTAGGGCGACCTTTAAGGACTCACTATCAATAGCGAAACGCTCCCCGTGCTGGCTGCCCCAAAAGTGGGTATCCCGCTGATCTTCAACAAGAAAGTGTACCCCTTGAAGGAGGCTATAAGGGATCGTATTAAAGCCCCAAACGGTCGTTATAGGAACCGTCTTTGGTCCGAGGACGTCTCCAGGATTAGTCGCTTCGTTAGATAGGGTTGTTGTGCTTTTCGTGTAGTTCCAGCCAAGCAGAATATGACCTTTAGTTCCGGCATTGCCATATTCGTCTCTTAGGAGCGTAGTGTTTACTTCCAAGTAATTGACCATATAATTATAGTCGAAGGTGCCCTTTGGCATCTTACAGACTGGCGGCCCCTGATGCTCTGGATCTGGATACTCACATTCCATCTTTGGTAGCTTGCAAAGTACTTCCTTGTGGTCGGAATTGGCGTAGTTACAGTCAAGACCTTGTGTAGTTCCCCATTCACGGATAAGTCGGACACAGTCTTGCCACCTCTCGAGTCGGCTAGCAGGCGCTCTAGCTGCTATGAATCCACGTTAGCCGTTAGTACGTATAAAGGACATGTAATTCCACATAGGTTCCGTCATACCAAGCAGCTTTTCTCCCTTAGTATGGCTAGGTGGCTGAATTATTTTCTCGAACCCGGGGGCACAATCTATAAGCCTTTGTCTTTTGTCTGCTGGATTGACCGGCTTTTCCTTATCGTCTTCGTCCTTCCCGGATTTCTTGCGGATAGAAAGCATAAAGTCCTGAAACTGGACGCATTTGCTCTGCTCCGCTCGGACTACCCCATCTTTAGTCTTCGTACAGCCAGCAATATAAGGATGATTATAAGGCCTGTTCACGCACCATGTTGGCGAGCTCTTGGCTTATCGCGTCTGGTCATTTTCTGTCCTTGACCTAGACTTAGCAGCAACGCGGTGCAATCGTCCTCTCCAAGGAGGCTATTTCTCCAGATCTCCAGTGCTTCGTGAGTTAAGCCCGAGGTATCGATTCCGTTCATCTCTAGCAGCTTGATAAGGTCATCTATCTTTTGCTCCGTTGTCGGTCTCTGTGGCTCATGGCAACCGGCCTGAGATGTACTCGCAACCGGGCAGTCTGTAATCGAGGATTAGGACAAAGCTTATGTATAAAGACGCCTCGCGGGCTTGAACAGAGACTTGCCGTGGCCGGCTCCAGCTGACTCCCGCAGCGGGAAATGCCCATTAAATCCTAGCAAGGCCGCGTTGGCATTCATGAGCTCGAGAGCCTCTGTGATTGGATTCACGTCTTGAAGAGAACTGATGCTATTATCCCAGACCCGCCATCGTGGCTGTTCTCGCTGTTCTCGCACTGCCTGTTCCCAGGAGGTGTCATGGCGCTTAGCCCATTTCTTGTTATGCTCCGGCAGACCGGCGAGTCCTGGATGGAATGATGTAGGGCGAAAATTATCGAATCTTGGGCTATAATCTTCGTTGATCTCCATCCGAATATATCCCGTAACAGGCACATCCGAATTTGACGGGTCTATGCGGGTAAGGATATTAGGACGGTGTGCATCGACTATGATTATCAGCCGCCTGTTTTGTCTGTCATGCCTCAATTGGTGGGAGAATAACTCCGAATTAAACCAAGTCGGCAGGGGAAACCAGCCCTGGATCTGTTCAAGTAGCAGGCCGCCGAGAGCGCTATATTCTTCCTCGGTAGTCCCAAGTACATTGGTATGCCTAAATCGCCCTAACGTATTGTCGGCATTGATCATGTTAGGCGTAGCACTAATAACGGTAATCCAGCGGTCCGCGTCATTGGTCTCGCCGGCGAAATTCGAAGCTTCAGTAATACTCGACGTCGTTGATACGAAAGCAGTACTACCAGCGTCACCCCAGGCATGTTGAAAGATGCTGAAATGATTAGAATTTGCATAATCGATCTCACGTGGGAATATTCCGCGGTTCTCTCTGCAGAAGTCTGGGCTTCCAAATCTTCCGCTTCCTCCACGGTAAACAATGGTCGGTTCGTCCTCCTCATCCACATCGCCGTCTTCGATCTCTGTGTCAGGCTCCCAGAAATCGGAATCAGAGTCGGAGGAATCAGAGTCGGAGTCTGCACGCCCCGACAGCAAAGGCGTTTTCGTGCCTTGGGTGAGCTTGTTTTCGTCAGAGGGCGGTAGGCTTAATTGAGAAACGACGGGACTGGCGCGGCACTTGAGTATCAAGAAGGATATGAGCGCAGCACCGAGTAAAAGTTCAATCCAGCGCCTGCCCATGCCGAGTCGTCGGCGCGTCGGGTGCTTTGTTGTCATGATGCAGAAAGACAGATTGAACAAGATGAAAGCAAGTTTGGAGGAAGGAAGTTTGATAAAATGCTGCCGTGGTAGGTATCTGCCTGTCTCTTATAACATACGCCTTTTGGCCACCTCCACGATTTTGCAACCTACTCGCCGGGTCTTTCCTGGCGACACGTACGATTGATGTGACGTTTACATGATCTCTGGCATGATTCCTAGCACCCTAACAAGCCTTCTTCATATGGCGATAACTGTACTTACCAGCATCACTGTACGAAGGGCAGGGCCTATGGAGCATTTCGAAGAATGCGTGCCTAATGGTGTGCTGCAGAGTACGAGGCGCGCATAAACTTATCGTATGAGACAACCAACTTCGGCCGACTTGGTGGCAGAATGACCTTGGAATATCTATTAGGGTTGAATACGAGTCGATCTTGGGCAGCTAAGGTACATGTAAAGGTTGAATACGAGTCTGTCTTGGGCGGCCCAGGTAAAGAGTCGCTGCACTCAAATCCACGCAGTAAATGAATGCACTAGTGAATTCCAGTGCAAATCCCATTGGCATTTTCCCAGTGGACCAGCTCCTGAGTCCGCTGACAGCTGCCGTGGGTGGATTGGGTGCATAGCCGGGGCTCCGTCGCGGGGTCGCCGGCGGCGGAGAAGTCGAGGCAGGGATCTCCGAGGAGGCCTACTCGTACGTAGGCGAGATAGTGCTACTTGGTCGTCTCGGCGTGCCGGCCTTTTCATGCGCAAAGGCTAGTCGTATGACCGACTGATGATCGAGTGAGCCATCCATGATTCCAACTGGCCTCTGCTGCAAATATCCATATCCTTCGTCCTCTACTCCGTGCATGTGCTCGTTCAATCCGAACCACCGCATCAACAAAAGGCGAACCCAGAAGGCGCTACACCAGCGCAGTTAGTCGTAAGTTTTGCAAAAGGTACGAATTACTCTGTAGCCGATATGTATTGGCATCTGTGAGTATGATACTACCTTTTCACGTATAAATCTACAATTAGTGTCGATACTGACAGCGGTCTTCTGGCTGCCATTTGCGAAACATGTATCGGCCACGGTTCAGAATCCCCGCCCCCCGCAGCATGGCGCTGACGGCGGCCGAGGTCTCATGAGCTTCATTCTCGGTGCTCAATTTTCACAGATAAAAGGGGTGAACTCAGCAAACATGGTGATCAAGGTGTGTTGAAAGAGCAATGTCCAGCCAAAAAAGCCGGGAATATGCCGTGGGTGGGCGGAAGTGCGGGAATAAGCAGGCCGATTCTACCCGAAGCCTCTCTGCCGTCACACTGGCCTGGATCGGGCAACATCCATGCACGAAGTCTTGGCTGCAGGTGATTAGCACGATTCGGCTTAGCTTCATGGCTTCCAAACCTGGGAGCTGGGCTGCAGGGGTACATTGTGGCGTTCAGCCCGGCTAACACATCCGATGGACCGTGAAAACGACTGATGCCAAGGGGACTTAGCACATGAGTTCCCAACAACGATAAGGCCTGACGCTGCGACGTTTGGTCGAGAAGTGTTTCTTCTATGATGCTCTAAAATCTAGCAATAGTAGTGATACAGGAGGCTTTCTAATATGATCTACAGGTAAAGGGGCTGTGGGCAGTACCATCAGAGGTTTCCTTGATAATGTCCAAAATGGTCGCGTAGGTGCCAGCAACCAGAGTCACGGCACCGATGATGAAAGCCACAATGGCTCCGATGCTTATCAGGAGATTCTGCCGAGAGTACCACTTGCCCTGGCACAGCAGCTGGAACCACATGATGCCAGGGATCCAGAACGAAAATCCCGACACGAAGAGAGCCGAAGCCAGGGAAAGCAGGTCGGAAAAGATGGGGATAGCTTCAGCGATGATCCAGGCAAAGATGGTGAAGACAGTGACGAGGGCGATCCAGCTAGCCCAGCCTCTGGCCGTCTTGATGTATCGGTTGATGGAATTCTTCCACATGCGGCCGTGAATGTAGCGAAGAGCGACGGTCGAGTTGATAGAGCCAGAGATGAAGATGACGGGCAGCGCAACTCCAAAGGCGATCTTCGAGATAGTCGGGCCAGCGGACAGCAAAGCCGGAGACAGGACAGAAGAGCCGATGAATGCGTAGCACAAGGCGCCGGTCAAGGTATAAATAGCGATCTGGATAAGGCCGGACGCCCAGATGGACTTCATGTAATCGGTAGGCGTGTGCATCTCGTCCATGAAGGAGAACTGGCCGATGGCGAAGCTGAAAGCGAAGATGATGTTGCTAACAGCGACAAAAGCCTGCGAGAAGCTGATACCTTCCTTGGGCCAAGCAGACCAGTCGACGTTCGAAAGGCCGCCGGGTGCGTCTGTAGCCTGGATACCGGAAGCGATAATCGTGACACCGATAGCGATGATAATAGACGCAAAGTCAACGTAGCCGAGGATTGCCACCTCGGTGAATGAGGGAGGGATGGCGAGAACGAGAAGGATGATGGCCGACACGGCGGAGAAGACAATGGAGCAGACGTGACCTCCGTTAAGGGTACCCAGCGCAATGCTGCCGGTCAGGGCGTGCGATCCCACCACCATAACGAGCTCGCATACCAGCGCGGCACCGAACAGCTCGTAGCCGAACCGACCAAGCATCACCCTTCCGCAATCGGCGTAGCTGGCGATGTGAGGGTACTTCAGCTTAACCTGGCCCACGAGGTACGCGGTGAAGATGGACATGAAGCCGAGGGTGATGGTCAGGAAGACGCCTGGGAACATGCCCAGGGTGTGGTAGGCCGAGGGCAGGCTGAGGGCGCCCAGGGCAATAGCCTCGACGATGGTGACGACGGCCAGGCGCTTCCATCCCAGGCGATGGAAGTGCGCGTTGCCCGCTTGCGCCACCTCCTTCAGTCGCTCGTTCTGCAGCTCCTCGCTCGTCTCGCCGAAGATGTCGTTGTCGGCCATGTCCCTGGGCTGGTCCTGCTCGCGGCTCGCCATGCCCTTTTCGACCTGGTGATCCTTGGCGGGATCGTGAGCAGGAGTAGGGGCGCCGGTGATGTGATCGGCCATGGTACGATGAGGGTTCTTCTGCTGCGGGTGGAGGAGAAAGGAGGGAACCCGTCCTGCGACAGAAACAATGGGGAAGGGGATGGGTATGGGGAAGTGGGAAGAAAAGTTTAAGCCGGGCACCCAGCTTTTAAAGAGCCGAGTGCAAGGCGGCGCTGAGCCGAAGGCCGGCGCCGGACCTATCCATGCTGTTGATCCACCGGGCGAAGGGGTGGTTGAAGTTTGACCGACGGTCAGGCGCGACGCCTTATCTTGCCAAGGTCGCCGCGCTTGATTCAGGGCAGCCCAGGGATCCTCCCCCGAATCCCCATGGGAACACCTACATTTCCCCCGCAAGATGATGCATTGAGTTGATCCTACGACCACGGTGGCATTCGCCGGGGAAGTCCCGCTACGGCTGGGCGCGACGCAGGGCGCGCCTGAAGCTGAGGTCGCGCCGAATCCTGCACGGGCGAATCATGACGTTTCTGTGTCGTAATTCGAAGGATTCTAGAAGGCCCGAGTCATGCCGGCCGTGGGTTGAAATTTTACCGTCGGTGGAGCTCGGCGCGGATAGGTGTAACACGCGCTCTCCGGGACCACCTGGGTGGAGGCCATCATGCGATTGCTATCTTTGCACGTACACGAGGAGGGTCGTATCGACGCTTGCGCCCCTCAGGGAGTTACGTCCTCCGCTGAATAACACTTTCTTGCATCCTCTTGATGCTTCCAAGTATACCCTGAGAACTGCGACTCTGTCTCTTGCATTCCAAGCTGCAATTGTCGTTTTGGAGGCGATGTCAGATTTTTGGGATGAAAATATCTAGCGCCACCCGTCGCCACTTAAACTTAATCTGACGCCCTGTTGATTTGCCGCTCGAGAGCCGGCGACGCCGCCCGGCTCCTAACGGGCTATTTCCAGGAACGCGCACCGCGTAACTACTCCGTAGAGCACAGCAACAACACAGCACGCACAATTGTAGAGCAGGCTGTATGTATCGAGGCGCAAGCCAGTGATTGAATGGTCCTTGCAGATTCACGAATCAAGACGGAGTGGCTGAAAGATTTTTCATCGGGGTTCAGCAAGCCCTCTGTATGCTTGCCGCAAAACGTGCAATGCGACGAAGCTGCCGGCTCCGTCCAAGCCCAGATTCGAAGCTTCCAAACGGGTCATTCCAGCGCAGGTCAGAGCTTTCAAGGGTGTTGACGATATTTCCACGCGTTCGGGCCTGCCGGGCTCACGTGCCATTTTCGGAAACAAGCTGCCAGCGGCTGTTTCCAGGCACATCCGCGCTAGAGCGAGCGTTGGCCAATCAAAAGACGGGGAGCCACTGTTCGCAGACCAATAAGGCAAAAGCAGATACCGTTTACAACAGCCTGCATGGCTCTGGTCTTGGCTCCAATGGTTGTAGATTTCCGCGGACCACATTTGCCCGCTGCTCTCTCTAGAACATTTCAGCCGACCGCAGCGACAGCATGGGCCAGCATGCCATCTACGCTACCAACAAACACACTAGCTGTTAATTACCTGAGCCTGTGTCGGATCGGATAACTGGCCCGCGCACCCAGCGGGCGCTGCCTCGTCAGCTCAATGTACGAGCATGCCGGAGGCGCGCACAGCCGGAGCTGGCTCGGGCCCCATGGGGACTGACCCACGCGGCAGACTTGGCGGCACCACGTCAAGTTCTAGGCTCCAACCTCGGTCGAGGCCAAGCCAGTCGAAGGGGACTTCCAAGCCAAAACAGCCGATGGCTTCTGTAGCTAAGACGTCGTTACATGAAGTGATGACCCCAGCTCCGGCCTTCCATTATCGAGGCACTTATCATACTATTCCATTGCTGACACAGATGCTGACTTGAAGTTTTAGATTGCCGACAAAGCCGTTTCAAATTGATGGGTCATGTGATTTTATTTCAGGCCCTGAGAGTTGGCGACGTGGAATCAGCAAGCCGATTGCAAGAACACATAGTGGCTTCAAAGCACCTTACGGAGGCCTGAGCTATCTACATGGATTAAATACTGTGAACAAATTGTATAGACTGAAGCCCTCATCACCTCGATTTGTCTCAACCTTCAAGGACCTTAGTGCATGCATGGCTCGGGAGGCTGCGTCAATTCATCGAGAGCTTTCGGTGCCCCGTGGCAACAGAGGATGGCGCTGCATATGTATAGATTCCATATCAAGGCGGGGCCATATCAGGCACATCCTTTGGGACTGAAAGACTGCTCGATAAGGTGCTGTGCTGCATCCTGTAGAGTGCGAATAACCACATGCAAGAAGCCCCCTCTGAGGATCGAATGCATGCGTCTTGTTGACTTCGACAAGATTCAGTCACGAATGGGAACTACTCGATTAGTTCGTACCGGGACCAAGGACGACACAAGAAATATTTCAAATCGCTCATAGCAATAGTGTTTCTAAAGCATATGCGGAATGAGTGACCGACCATGTCTTTGAGCCCCGGCGAAGTCAAGAGCGCTTATGCGGGCTATATGATTCATCGGGTGCCAACGCCGATAGTTGCCGAAACATTTTGGGATTTATCCTATCTATTTTGTCAGCAAACCAACCCCCATCTTTCTGAGTATTTATTTCGTGTCTTTGGGCTTGTTAATCCACGCGCCATGTGACGTAGTCCTGCAGTCTCATCCGGGTACCACCTTGCCGATGGCTCCGCACAATTGCAGATCTCACTGCCGGTCGAATACGCAATGGATCACCGGGTGCCACGGATGATCCAACACCTTTCCACGGACTCCGCGCTTTGTACTCCGTATCCGCCTCCTCTATGTGATCGCCATCAGGACACGCATTGTGCTGTCGGTGAAATGACAAGCAACGTCCGACGCCAAGGGAACCCCGGGACTCGTGTTTCTCTATGTCTCGTTGATCATGGCATCGTGCACTTTGGTGACATATACTGTATACTGTGCGAGTAGCGGCCGTTGACGCAAGGGATGGGCAGCGACCTGATCAGACACAAATTGAGCGCCCTTTCCGTGTTGATGATTCTTTGGTCCGAAGCCATCCATACGCCTGATAAGTAGGCTCCCGAGATGCACGGGTGTGTGTCGCTATGACGAAGTTGAAAGCTGGATGGGCCAGCTCTCCGTATATGTAAGCGGTGTCCCTGAAGTACATGATGAAACACGAGCGCGAGGGCATTATATCGCGTCGCCTGCGCTTAGTCTGATTCCGCACTTCTTCCTGGCTTCAAGACTCCTGCAAATTATATTCCATTGAAGTAACTATCTTCACAATTTCCTGTTCTACAAGGTTGGCACCTGTTAGTTTGTGTGGATTGCTCTTATGATGGCGAACGACCACGGACGCGGCGTCATGATCCTATATCTGTAACACAGCTGCTTAAGGCTCAAGCTTCCCAAGCTTCATTGAGGGTCTTTCTCGCTGTCTGGGAAATACTTTTGTCGTCATGAGGCATCAAAAAGGGCTTAACGACTTTGCACGTATGCGGGAGTCTCAGAGTTTCCGTTCCGGGTTGGTGTCATTCAATGATTCCCCCAACACCAGTATAGTTTTGCATATACACTCCCAACGTTTGTATGAGTAGAGAAAGAGGCGCCCATATCACGGGAACCCCAAGCATATACGGTTTGCTAGAATGAAGCACACACCGCTGCACTGTAAGAGGTTTCCCTAACCCGTTGCTTTCTAGTATTGCTGCAAGTACGGTCGTAAGACATCAATAGATAGATTTAAGAAGCCATGGTTCGTAGGGTCTTGTCTACGTCTGCATTTGCTGAAGCTTGTTAGCATATCACTAGCAGGCTAAAAACAACGAAATACGGAGTGGTGCAGTCTGTACAGTCAAACTATTATGCATCACTCTGGGAAGCCTACAGACACCCCACTAACCTGCTGCATCATATAGTGCTCTGTGTTGCGTCTCTTTGGGGGACCAACTAAGCACATAAAATGGCGAGACACCCATAAACCCGAAACAGCGTTACGGTGCGTTTTACCCCAAATCAGCCGACTTCTCCGAGGACGTATAACATGAGCCACCTTTTACATCAAAAGAAACGCGCTTGAGAGACTGCAAGTTTCATATCCACAAAAATGTCGTCGACAGTCTCAATCGATTTAACGATATTAATTTACATATTCTACGATAGCGCTGCGGTTTTTAGGCGTTAGGATAGCGGAGGTAGTGCACTTATTGTAAGAACGGCATCAGTATCACTTCTTGATCTGCTCACACCTGACTGTGCAATTCTTCTTCTGGGCGAATCCGTTCCGGCCATTCTGGTATTACGTTTCTTTCGAAAACGCTTGTACGTGCGAGGCTCGCATCGTGACAATATCAGAGTACTACTCGGAGTACTTTGCTGCAAACCCTCGAGCCAAGTCCGCTGGTCCTTAAGTTGTGAAGATATTTCGATCGAGATTTCTTTCTTATGGCTACCTTAAGCATTGGCCAGCTGGATATTTCTGCAAACCAAAAAGATGGACGGACGGTCTGCCCAACGGCAAAATCTTGTGGAATATCGATTTGTTTGCCATCCCAACTTTCTACTCTCCAAGGGTCTTGAGTAAAAATACGTTGCCGTACTGATTCAGGCCGGCAAGCGGCAACGCGATATGCGAACGCTCGCAGAAATTTTATTCCCGCAACGTCGAAATGCGCTACCGGTTTGAAAGTCACTTGAAGCTAGAATTTCGTGGTAGCATGCAGCCGCACAGATATGTGGCCCGTGTGCAGCCGCGGCCGGGGATAATTGAATCCCAAACCCATTGACTACTTGCCCTCGGTGTTTCCCCAGTGTTATTTTGCACAGTTGACTTCCAATAGTGTCGTCTACGTAGGATCAAACTATTTCTGCTTAGTGTGCAGACGACGAACACGCGGGGCGATGCTCCATGGCGTGTGGGCACCTGCCTTGAGGCATGCAAAGACTTCAGAATCGGCATCGTTGCACCTTAGCCATGGTTCGATATTGTTGGCGATCGTGGCCAGAATCAAGTTGATCGAGAACTTGACCGGGTGGGGGGTCAGCGAACGATGATCGTGTACATGAACCCACTTCACACGTGAGATTACCCCACATACACGTAAAGCAGGAGGACAGAATGAAGACGCCTGCAATCTGTCTAGTGAAACCAATGGCAAGGAAGGCTCACAGCGACCGTAGGTTGCAAGTGCAGCAGCTGCTGCTGCCGAGTTACCCGCGAAAAAACGACACTAAAGCTGTAATCCAGATCGTTTGCATCGAAATTGCATGGACGGGATGCAGCGCCCCTGAGTGAGCCGACCCCTACCCGCTCTGCTCCTATGTAGTAAGAAATTTGTGGGGCAATTCTCGAATAAGGTTTGTTGTCGGCTAATGCCTCGTGGGGGATATCTACATCGTCCGAGCCGAACGCCTCACCTTCAAGTGTGTGGCGTCAAACGGCTGGACTCCTTCTGATGCCGCTGTTCTCTCCTGGCCAAAATCTCTGAATTTAGTGCAATGGGAGCACCAATAATGATCAACAAAATCGCCGCCTTCCGTGTGATGCAAAGCACCAGGAAGTGAGGCTTTTGCTCCCAATCCCACGCGAGAGCCAAGCGATAACGGGGGTCTGACCGCAACCCCCGGAAACTCTCACGCCGCCGCCGTCGGAAGGCGTCGCTAAGCCTGACTAGTACAAAGGGACGGGACTTCCTCGTCGAAGTATGTAGAAAGATGAGAGACTGTGTCAGTCTCAACCCAATTGGAGTCATACGTGTAGTCTTGCGATATTCCGGTCGCCTGATTCTCGACAGTCGAGACGACGGTCAGGGTAGCAATGGAGATACCAAAGTTTTAGTTGCGGCGTGAATACCGCTCAGGTCAATGCCAATTCCTATTCTAGAAGTGCACGTTGCGCGGGTGGATGCTATTTTACCGTAGGCGAGAATTCAGCTCTGACATTTATCCGTATATTTCCATCGAATTTAGCTAGCAAGAATCTCGCGGCGGCGGTCTTCGGTCCGCCAAAGTAAATCGCCAAGAATGCTATCAGACGGGGTACATTGAGACTTCGGCGGCGCGGATCACCTCAGGATGACCTCGTATACTAGGACAGTGGATATCGCGTGACCGCAGTGCTGCTAGTCCTGGCGGCAAAGGGTCCTGACTTGGCGCACTAGCTGCCAAAACGGCTTTCAAGCTCCGCTCACCGGTCGTTTAAATAGCATGTCACAGACGTTCTCGCACCTATTTAGACGTTCTTGCACCTATTGAACAAATGATACCGCCATATAAGGACAAAATACCGATTGCCCATTCGATCTGAATCCGTCGACTATACTCATATGTTGGACTATCAATAATGCCGACAAGTATCAGATGCCTGGGATGGCTGATAGGCCTGGCCTTGGCGGTGGTCGCGCCGCTCACTGCTGCTCAAGCCGAGTCGACGAGCTCTGGTCCCCTCAGCCAGCTTCCTCAATGCGCGGTAAGAACGAAAGCCATGAGACAGTGTGAAACCTCTCACTGACCTTTTAGCTTTCCTGTCTTGCCGATTCGACGCCGTCATTACCATGCGATCCGTCTGATTTAGCCTGCTTGTGCAGCGCGATATCTTCCACAAAAAATAATGCCGCATTAGGTTGCGCGCAGAAAAGCTGTACCGTCAAGGAGATTCTTAGTAAGTCTGAATTGGCTTGGGTGACGACCTGTTTCTAACCTCATTTCCCAGCGGTAAAAAGGGTCTTCTCAGAAGCATGCGGCGATAAGGGCCACAATATTGGCCCAGTCTATACCGGCATTGCCATTGCTTTTACGGCACTTTCGACAGTCGTTCTGATTCAGCGATTTCTTATAAAATTTCTATACGGGCGCGCCACTTTCGGCTACGATGACTGGCTTATCCTTTTCACCGGTATCTTGCAACTCATCGGTACTATCATCGGCACTACCGGCGGCATCTCAAGCGGCTTAGGTCGCGATATCTGGATGTTGAACTTCGACCAGATCAATAACTTCTTCTTCCTCTTATACATATACGCGATGTTATATTTTGCTAGCATTTCGACCTTGAAGCTGGGATTTCTCTTTCTATACCTTAGAATATTCCCGAAGAAGGATGTTAGGCGGCTATTGTGGTTTTCAGTCGGGTTGACTATCCTTTATGGGTTGATATTTGTTTTGATCGGCGCGTTTCAGTGCAGACCAATCCCGTACTACTGGACTCGTTGGGACGGCGAGCATGAAGGGACTTGCATTAACGTTACCAAGACTGCTTGGGCAAATGGAGCGATCGGTATCGCTCTTGATGTCTGGATTATTGCTATTCCGTTCGCTCAACTACGCAAGCTGCAACTCAGTCTCAAGAAAAAGCTGGGCGTTTTCGCAATGTTTGGCGTTGGACTTTTGTAAGCTGATCTCCCAAAATACTCAACCTCAAGCTAATTTCTCCCACAGTGTCACGGTTGTCAGTATCCTACGCCTGCAGGCGATTATGAGCCACGGCCTTGATGACCCCAATGCAACCTGGGCCATCAAGGATCTCGCTATTTGGTCTACCGTCGAGATCACCGTCGGTATTACTTGCGCTTGCATGCCTTCGCTCCGCATGCTCTTCAACATCATCTTTTCCCGGCAGTCGGCCACAATCGTTGAGAGTTCCAAAGCAGACCCCTTCGAATTCGGCGGGATATCTACCCAAGCTTTGGCTTTTGGAACGTATTCACGCTCCGTTGCTCAGCCAAAAAAATCGAATGTGCCCCTACAGCTGGGGGAAATCCATATAGAGCGGACATACGAGATTGAGGAGGAGAACATTCAGGAAGAAAACAAAGGCAGCATCCACGACGATGCCCTTTCGATACACCCGAGTGACGAAACTCCTGAGAGGATAGGAAGTACCCATGACGAAGCCAAGCTGGTTCCGTCAAGGGATACGAATGCACCATAATGCGATACATACAATGGGCGACTTTGAGGTCTGCCCTGGAGTTCAGGGAGGGTTCACCTTACTATATACACGTACGGAGTTACGAGGGATACTGTCCCTTGGTGCTTTCTTCACTCTTTCAGTTCCTACTTTGACATTGTAAATCGAGGTTCAAAAATAGAACTTGCTTCATCCTGTGCATATTTGCAAGGTAGAATAGATTGCCAATTATAAAGCGTTAAACGATCAAAAGCTGTCCTTTATAACCGTGATGAGGATAATGATACAAATATCGCAAACTATGTAAGATAGACCGATGTCGACAAGGTGAACAAAGCATGAGAGTTGCTTAAATGTCAATTGATACCGCTGCGATGGCCGCGGTAAATAAGTGCTTGTGAGTACATGTAGGGTACAGCCCCATTTCGTCGCCCTACTTTGCGGTCAAACGGGCTGCGTTAGTTGTCTTAGCAGTCGTGTTGTGCTGGATCATGGTGCCTCTGCAGAGGGAAAATTGAATGGATTGACTGATGCAGGTCTACTGAACGCCCAAACAACTGAGTGTTGTACAGTGACTCCGTCTGTACGGGCAATAATAGCTCAGAATAACGACTCCGCGTTACGTTTACAGCCAGCATGGCTGACTCGCTTTGCTTCCTTGACCTGTGGGTTTAATAATCGGCTGACAGCCGCAATGTCCTCAAGATAGCGCCGGGGACTGGCAGACGAATGAAATGAGGACAACTGACCCCTCTCCGCGGACACTACTACCTTGCATGCCGTGATCTCCACCTTGTTGTAGCAACCCCGTCATCGTGCATTGGGCCTCTCCGCGGGCCATATGCCGGCCCCACAACCAATGCAGATCGAGCTCGGAAGCTCGGGCGGCAATAAATGGGGGTTAGACGGGCTCCGGATGGGCGGGAGACTCCACAGTGATCCGGGATCGGCACAATTTGTAGAACACGAGTCCGTGAGTGGCACGGGAACCGGACATAGGCACGTAATATCCATGACGAGCTGAAACGCTCTGGAAGCTCTGGAGGCGCTGGAATTAAAGCATCTCTATAAATATGCGATACGGCATCCTTTTGATCGCTGGGACTTGGGCTCATGCTGGCACTTCCATCAACATATTAAACAAACAACCTGGTCCGTGAAAGCAAACACCAACAAAATACCCCAGCACGGGCCAAAGACACCCTTCCTTAAGACGTGTGCATTCGACTTATTATCCAGCACATTTCGCGTCGGCTTTCGCAGACATCTTGCCTTCGGAAACTTCCCTCAAACTTTAGCTATAACCAACCAGCCAACTACCCAACATGACTACACTGAATAAGAGCGCCTTCGGGGAGCCCAACCTTGGGCGCCGCTTGGCCCCAAATATCATAGACGATATTGCATCCAGAGAGCCCACTCGCCCCTTTCTGTTTGCGCCACGGTCCAGCAAGCCCGAAGATGGGTGGGCGCCAGTCACATACCAGCAAGTCGCCAACGCCGTCAACCATGTTGCCCGCATCATCGCGACCGAAGTCAAATCCTGCACCCGAGACTCCTTTCCCACGGTAGCCTATGTCGGTCCTAGCGACGTCCGCTACGCAATCGTTCTGCTTGCAAGCATCAAGGCTGGCTGCAAGGCGCTGTTTCTGTCACCGCGAAATAGTGTCGAGGGCCAGCTGAGCCTCCTCGCGAAGACCGACTGCCACCATTTCTGGCATGCCGAGTCGTACTCTTCAATTGTGAAGCCGTGGATCGACGGGCAGAATATGCAGGTCGAAGTGGTGCCGGCCGCCGAAGAGTGGCTCAAATCAGCGCCGGAGCCATTCCCCTACGACCGCCCGTTCGAGGAAGCTCGTTGGGATCCCTTTGTGGTTCTTCACACCAGTGGCTCCACGGGTATTCCGAAACCCATCGTCGTGCGTCATGGCAGCATTGCAATCGCCGACAGGTTGCGGAATCTTCCTGAATACCAAGGCGCCGAGTTCATCTGGGCAGCATGGGCATCTCGCGCAAAGAAAATGTTTATGCCCATGCCGCTGTTCCACGCGGCCGGCCTGCTGGGAGCGCTGGCGATTAGTACCATTTTTTACGGAATGCCAATCGCCTTGGGCATGCCCGATCAGCCCTTGAGCTCCGAATTGACGCTCAAATGTCTGGCGCACGCAGACGTCGACTGCGCCATATTTCCACCTTCGATCGTGGAGGAGCTTACACAAAGTCCGGAGAACATGGATGCCCTGAAGAAACTCAAATACCTGGTTTTTGGGGGTGGTGAGTGTCGCATTGAATATAGGATAGGGCTCTGCTGATGCGCTTTCCAGGTAATCTCTCTCGCGCTGCAGGCGACGCTCTTTCGAAGAACGGCGTCATCGCTAGCAATGTCATATCTTCAACAGAGTAAGTCAGACTTTGGACTTGCGCGACTTAAAACTAACAATATTAAAGGTTCATACCCTATGCCGTCTACTTCCAGCCCAAGCCCGACCTGTGGCAGTACTTCATCTTCAACAGCGAAGTGATGGGAGCAGTTTGGCGCTGCAGAGATGCAAAGGAAAGCATCTTCGAGATGGTAATTCGTCGCAAGGACCCAAGCGACCCTGGTGACCAGCCTGCCTTTTACACGTTCCCGGAACTGGACGAGTGGTCAACAGGGGATCTCTACAAGGCCCATCCCAGCCTGCCTGACCACTGGATGTACTACGGCCGTGCCGACAATGTCATTGTTTTCTCAACTGGCGAGAAGCTCAACCCTGTCACCATCGAGGACACCATAACCGGACACCCTGCCATTAAAGGTGCCTTGGTAGTTGGGCAGGACAGATTCCAGCCAGCTCTTATCCTCGAGCCACATATCCCCCCAAAGAGCGATACCGAGACAAAGGCGCTCATCGACAGCGTGTGGCCGCTAGTGGAAGAGGCTAACAAAACGTCCGTCGCTCACGGTCGCATCATTCGCCAGCTTGTTGCAGTCTCTGACCCTTCGGTTCCGTTTCCCCGCGCTGCAAAGGGCACCATACAGCGAGGGCTGGCGATAAAAGAATATGAAAAGCTCATTGAAGAAATATACGAGCGAGCTGAAGGTGCCGATGTGCAAGAGACTGTTTCTCTTGACTTCAGCACCGAAGCGGGCCTGATGGACTCCATTATTGAGCTGTTGGAAGCGAAGCTTGGCATTACAGACATTCAGCCGGACACGGATTTCTTCTCTGCTGGGGTCGACTCGCTGCAGGTCATACGACTTTCCAATATATTGCGAGGCAGCTTCAAGACGACGGACCTCAAATTTGACCAGAATGCGTTGGCTCCACGTGCCATCTACGCGAACCCAACTCCGCGAAGCCTCGCCGGCTACCTCTACTCAGCCGCCAATAGCGGAGGGTTCAAGGAGGACGATGCGGCTCAAGACATCAAGACTGTCGATGAATTTGTATCAAAATACACTCAGAATCTGCCCGCTGCGGTCGAGAAGCCCGAGCCGCTCGACAACGGCCAGACCATCCTCTTGACAGGAAGCACTGGATCCCTTGGTGCATATCTCCTCGATCGTCTCTGCGCGTCATCTTGCGTGCGGAAGGTTATCGCTCTCAATCGCGGCGAAGACGGCGGTGAGTCGCGCCAGGCCTCCATCAGTGCCGCTCGCGGGTTGGCTGTCGACTTTTCCAAGGTCGAGTTTCTGGGCGCCGACCTGTCTCTTCCGCATCTTGGCTTGAGCGGCGCAAAATACGACGAACTACTCTCCGCGGTCGACCGCGTCATCCATAATGCCTGGCCAGTCAACTTCAATATTAGCGTTGCGTCCTTTGAGCCGCATATCCGTGGTGTGCGGCGCCTTGTCGACTTTTCTAGTGCAGCGGCGAAGCGCGTTCCCATCATCTTCATCTCGACCATCGGCACGGCGTCGGCTTGGACATCAAAGGAGCCGGTACCGGAGCGGCATCTGGAGGACCTTGGGCTTGCTACCATGGGCTACGGCCGGTCAAAGCTCGCCGGCAGTCTGATCCTCGACATGGTGGCACAAAAGTCTGGCGTCCCGACGGCTTCGGTCCGGGTGGGGCAGATTGCCGGCCCAAGGGGTCGAAAGGGGCTTTGGAATAAACAAGAATTCATGCCGACCCTGATCGCCAGCTCCATCTATCTGGGAATGTTGCCAGAGCATCTTGGCCCCGCAGAGGAGGTCGACTGGATGCCCATTGAAGACGTGGCTGGGCTCATCCTCGATGTCTCCGGAGTCACGGCACCCATGCCCGTGTCGGAGATCAGCGGCTACTTTCACTCTGTCAATCCAGCCAAGACGACGTGGGGAGAACTGTCAACGGCCTTGCTTGAGTACTACGAGGGACGAATCGAGAAGCTGGTTAGCTTCGAGGAATGGGTTGCGGCTCTCGAGAGGAGCGCTGGCAAAGGTGCGGACGCAGTGAAAAGTCCAGGCATCAAGCTGCTGGATACATACAAGAGCATGCTTCGAGCGCACCAGCAGGGATTGAGCCATGTCGACTTCGACATGAAGAGGACAATTAGTCGGAGCCCGACGGCGGCAAGGCTCGGTCCGGTGACGCCAGATATGCTGAAGAATTGGTGCGCGCAGTGGGACTACTAAATTACTCGTAGACATCGGGCCGTCCTATGCACTGACATGCATGCGCTCGTAGAGAGGGCACCAAGGCGGCCGAGGGAGCCATTTCGCCTTCCGTACACGGGCATACACACGAATTATAGATTCACTTGTGAATAGCGCCATTGGCTTTTTCTGGTGGACATGTACGGTGACGAGTTCCTCCTCACTCCAGCCAATAATAATAGTCTGTTGGTCTGATATAGGCAACTTGCATTGCATTGCGCCCCAAATACATGTTACTGGTGCCTGGGAGACGTCAGCGCTAGACAAAGGCCCGCCACCGCGTGGTGAGTGACGGCATCGCCCACGCGGCTTGTACGAATTGAGAAGGTAGTAAGTTGATTGATGGTCATTGGCGCTATACTTGTGTCCACCGAAGTATTACATTCAGAGAATAAAGGGTCAGCGCTGCCCTCGTAATTGTAACTGTTCTGCGCAGACAACATTCGCAAGACTTTGTCACGACTTCGATACAATGGCAGTTTTGGACACTCTCGGCACCCTCATCCAGGGCGCACAGCGAACGCCAAGCGCCGCAGTAGGCCTTGCCGAGATCGGAACACCAAGCGCCTCGGTTGCGGTCCTGGAAGATGGGGTGATCTCATCGCATTGCTTTTCCACCGTAGGCGACGACACGGAGACAATCTTCCAGGCATGCAGCATCTCGAAGCCGATCACGGCTGTGGCCATTATGCGCCTCATCGACCAAGGACGTTTTAAACTTGACAGCACGGTTGCCGAGCTCCTCCCACGGGACGTCCTGGAGATTCTCACTGAGGGAGCGCCGAAGTCTCAAAAGGCCATGATAGAGAGCATCACGGTCAAGCAGCTCATGAGCCATACCGCAGGCCTGTCGGTGCATGGATTTGAGGGCTACTCAACCGCCGGCGACGCAGAAATACCGTCTGCGCGCCAAGTCCTTGCGGGCAAGTACCCGGTGAACTCGATGCGTGTACGTCTCGAGGGCCTTCCCGGCCACTCCTTTTCGTACTCTGGCGGCGGAATCACAGTGCTTCAGCTTATTCTCGAGACGGTTACCGGAACAGACTTTACAACATTGATGGCAGATCTCGTTCTCAACCCTCTCGGCATGACCAGATCTTCCTTCAAGCGATTGCCTAACGATGAGAAGAACGCCGCAAAGGCGCACTACACTGGCTACACTGCCTGCGAGGATAATCAACGGGTGGACCCAGAGCAGGCCGCCGGCGGTCTGTGGACGACTCCCAGCGACCTCTTGAAAGTCATCGACGCGGTACAAAAATCGCTGGATGGCGCCGACGGAACAATTCTTCGTAAAGAGACAGCTGCGCAGATGCTGACCGTGGTAGACAGCACGGCGGCGCTCTCTTGGTTTGTCAGTGAGGCCAAGAACGCTTTCACCCACGGCGGAGCCAACGTGCCCGGGTTCAGATGCACCGTCATGGGCTTTGCCGATCTCCTTGGAGACAGAAAAGACGTGCCGCGAAACTGTGGCATCGCCGTCATGACCAATTCAGCCGAGGGCCATGTGGCAATGTGGAAAATCTCGCAGGCTGTTACTTACTTGAAGCGCTGGCCGCAGGTGCCGAGCGGCGGTTCCTCTGAGGTCATCAAAACTCCGTTCGTCCTGCCCGAGGCAGAGCCCGGGAATGCATGGAAGTCATGGAAAGGGAAGTGGACGGACGGGAAGCATCATCTCTACAGCATCGAGGCTGACGAGGCCGACAAGCCGGTGGTCGTGTACGACTCTTTCGGCCCCGTGCGGCTCTTGCCAGGAGCGATGCCGTCGGCGAGACACGAGGGCGGAGACGAGTTTTGCATATTCGTCCTCGAGGGGCTGGACGTGATGCTGGATCTCAAGGTTCAGGACGGCAAGGAAATCATCGTGCTGAAAGCAAGCGGGAGCCAATCGACCGAAGACTTGAAGAGAGTGGATGGTCGTAGCTAAGGCAAAGACAGATGCACTTTCCGCTATGGTTGTATTTTGTCGTAGCAGGCAAATTTCGTCGAATCCTTCATACAACAACGTCAGGCTAAAGGAGGATGATGAGTGTAACAGCCACGCTGCATGTCGGAACATGCGGAGCTGGTCCCCGTCAGGTGCGCCAAACGTCGCAATGCACTTCGTGTCGAATAATCGAGGCCTCCTCTGCCACATGTCCATCTTCCCGTCAAAGAGGAGGGCCTGAACAGAAACACGCTGGCGAAACATCTGAAGCCCCAAGACAGCCAGAGACTCGAGCCAAGTCTATTCCTTGAGGACCCTGAATGCTTCCATGATCGTCGCCTTCTGCTGGTCCGTGGTGAACTTGATGTCCACGTCTCCAACCCTGCCCGCGCGACACTCGTCCTCCGTGGCCCACAGGAACCGCTCGTGCTCGTTTGGATCCAGCTTGATAGCCGGGGGCTGCTCGACCTCCACGAGAAACGAGTACTTGATGACGCGGATCCCACGCCTGGTGAAGAAGACGGCCCCGTCTTCGGACCCCTTGCCCAACAGGCCCGAGTACCGGGGCCCGAGGTTGACGCGACGGACGACGCGCCGCAGCAGCAGGCCCGTCTCCTCCCACAGCTCGCGCGCCAGGCCGTGCAGCAGCGTGGCGTCGTCGTGGTCGCAGGCGCCGCCGGGAATCTCCCAGCGCAAGGGCATCGAGTCGTGCGCCGCGCGCTGGATCAGCAGCAGCTGCCGGCTGCCGCCCTCATCGCGGGCGGTGACGAGCGCGCCGACGGCGATGGCGTTGAACTCGGGGTGCGAGGCGAGGTACGTCTTGTGCGGGACGTTGTAGTCGGCCAGCGAGGCGTCAAAGGTGAAGTCAAAGGCGGGCGCTGCCGGCGGGCCGCTGGAGTTGCCCGGTGTGGCCGACATGAGGCCTGGGTGCCGCAGATGCGCAGTGTCTCGGCGCGAAGGCAAAGAGAGTTCCAATGTCGCTAATTTCTACGGCGGGAGACGAGGCATATTTCCCTGATTCGGCTGAGGCTAAGCAGCAAGGCAGCAGTGGGCCACCGTCGTCTCAGTGTCCGCCTCGAGTCGCAACTAACAAGGCGTTGTAATACACCCAACAAACTGGGTCGCACCTCAGCCGCTGCCTGCAGGCTTTCGCTACTTCATATATTTAGACCATCGGGAGATCATTGCTCCCGCTTACGGGTCAGAGTACAACCCAATCGAGCGGTACCGAGGCGCATCATAGGCATGGTCTGTGAATTCAGTAAAAGAGCGTGATAGTCGCACGACTCGCGGCATCCCCCGCCAAATCAGGTACGGAAATAGAAATAATCGAGCGAAACATCAATGCCTTGCCAGTGAGAACCCTATATTTCGACGCGCGCCGCCCGACGTCCGCGCGTTGCCAAAGCCTCTGATCTACATTTAAGTCTGATGAACAGGGCATTCTTCGTTCTAGATCCATATTTTAGTCTTCTTAAGAGTCCCTTGTTTTAGTTATAATAATTTACTTACATCCTCTGCTATTGGGCATCTATAGCTTCGGAATTCCCACGAGTGCGGGGGACCTTTTCCGCTGCGATATACGCGTTCAGTGCATCCCCAGTCGCAATTACATCCAAAAATATTACAATAAGTCCCCGCGTGGGAGTAATCACTGACGCTATGGCAGCCGGCATCGTGTGCATCGCGGCGTGCGTCGTTGCGGTTTCGGCATGCCAGAAAACGGGGTCTGGCATTTAAGTCTGGCGCTTGGCTGCCCGAAACCAGGCCGTTTAAAAGAGTCAGACTAATAAATACTTTCATCTTGAGAGACGAAAGGTAATACAAGAGTGTGTAATTTTTGGTAAGGTAGTTTCTCGTCGAGATAATTTGTGCCACTATTCCAAAGTTGCAGACGTATAGCCACTGAGTCTTTATATAAGATATGAAGTTTGCCGGGGCTGTGGTGCATTGCTATGCTCCTATCGTCTCAGGCCACTTTGCATTCTCTAACCAAGGATGAAGAAAACTATAAAGTCTACCAATCACTCGCATACATGTAGAGAATGCGCGTCATACTCGTACACGCTGTGCCATTGAGATGAGACACCGCATTGAATACCGGAGAGCAGACTTCCTTGGCGAACGGGCTTCGGCTAAGCATGCTTGCACAGGATTTCGGCAAAATGGGCTTACACCGGGCTCCTTGACGTGGCATCGAGGCATATGCCCCTCTCATCGTCAATGAAATTCAATCCTCATTGCCGAAGCCGCCTGTGGGCTCGTTGGTAGCACGATTCGCAACATCCCTCGCCAGATTAGGCACAATGACCGCTTCAGCTGGCCCCATGCAACGACGTCAAAGCATCCATCTCGAACAAGCTCCAAACGCAACATCACCTACCGAATAATCCAGCGAAGCATATCTTGCTACTAACAGTCCTGAACCTCGACACCTGCATCCCCAATCGGCACTACAACGCTGTAGCTCAACGCACTGCCCCTCGGCTGAACGCCCGTTGTTAGCAGCAGCGGCGTCATTTCCCCATCCTCAGAAAAGAACAGCTGCGGCCGCTCTCGGCGGTAGAAGTCCACCGTACTGCCGTCATCGTACGCCACCGTCGTGCTAAACGCCAGCGTCGCGCCGCCAAACGTCCACGGCCCCGTGTAGCTGCGCGCCCACGCGTGCCGCCCGACGTTGGGCCCGTCGCCAAAGCCGCCCGTGGGCTCGAGCGAGTGCAGCAGCATGTGGAAGTGGCCACGCTTGTCACGCCATATGAACGGGTCCTCGTTGGCGTTGGGGAAGAGCGGCTGCGACTGCACCTTTGTGTACGGGCCTCTGTAGCCGGAACTGGACACGGCAACGTTGATGAGCTCGGGACCAGTGCAGTTGTATACGCAGCCGCGGTATGCAAGCAGCATTGCTGGCGTGTGCCGCAAATGGTCTTCGTAGTTACCATGGCTGGAGTATAGAGGCAACGGCGACGGGTTGGTCACGTCGGCGTCCCAGCCGTTGGTGTCTGCTCCGGGAAAGACCTGCCCCTTGGCCACCCAGTGCCGGAGATCGCGGCTAATCATGACCGAGATGCCACTCTCGCCATTGTTGGCATTCCCTGGTCCGCATGAAAAGGTTTTGCCGGTGCACTTATCCGCAACGTCTACAGGGCAGCCAATGTAGTACATCAACCACGCACGGTCGGCCGGGCTGTAAACGACCGTTGGATTGTGCGCAAACGTACCCCGGATCTCGGCAGCAAACGCGTACGGCCCAGCAGGCCCAGAACGCGACTCTGCGCGGATGATGCGGCTGTACGGCGACCAGTAGTCGAGGCCACAGCCGTGTGTGAATTCGGCCGCAAAAAGGTGGTGGAGGCTGCGGTCCCAGGGATCCTGGATGATTTTCGAGCCCCAGGACGAGATGCCATCACCAGTGAGGTTGTAACCGCTCAAGCGCTTGGCTGGGCGGACGTCGAGGACGCCGCAGTCGACGGCAGTCCAGCCGGGGTCGCAGTGACAAGCGCCTTTTCTGCAAACCCCATTGAGGCTGCAGTCATCATCTGCGATGCAGGCTTGGTGGGAGAGGGCGATGAAAGCGCTGAAGAGCAGCGAGATGGTGAAGCTGAGATTCCACGGGCCCATTGTCCTGATGACTGATGCGGTCAGAAACAAACTGGATGGCGTCAGCTTCATACATCTCCGTGTCACCAGGCCTGTCTACTTATACGGAGACTTGTGTGAGGCACAGCATCTCCAATACTGAAGGCATGACCAAGAGACGCAAAGCCGTGGGCAGTTAGCATCCGACGGATAATTGTCGATGCGTGGGGGCTTCAGACAATAACGACGTTGCATCCCGTCCGGCTACCCCAAATCGGTGAGGATGAACGAGCAAGGATCAACCATGCGAAGCATTATCAATGAATCTTTCGTCCGCAGATCGGCGCGAATCAGGTCCCTTCAAGTTCATTCATTCTCTCAAAGCTCGTCATCAAGCCATTCAGGAAGCGTGGCGGACGGGTAACACGGCTTACAAGAGCTCTCCGCAAGATCCAGTCTTGGAGGGCTGGCGCCTCCCCCACGCAAGCTTCCTTCGCGCCAGTCGACACTCCACGGCTGTACTCCGTACAGAGTAGTACATCACCTCCAACCTCTCTCTGTATTCATCCACGGCGGCAGCAGGGGCAAAAAAATAAAATACCTGAGGAAGGCAAAAAAAGAATCTGGTCCAGGAGGGGCTTGAACCCTCGACCTTCGCATTACTTAGTAGTTGAAGTTAACAACCTATTAGTACGACGCGCTAACCAACTATGCCACCAGACCGGATTGTTGCAAGGATCTCGCCTTATTAGTATATATATGGGTCTCCCAACAAATGTACCGACATTCGGCTCGTAATCGCCGCCAAAACAGTAATTTGCCTATGCAATTCCTACCATATGGAAAAGAAAATGATCAACTAGGAGTGGCGAGAAATGCGCATGAATCCTGGCCGTGTTTGCGCGACTTACGGAATGTGCATTTGACCTCTAATCAAACGAAAGCTCGCTCATATCCTAAACTGCCCAGTTTCTGCCCCCATTCGCCGAAAGAGGTACAGCGAATAACACAAGCTGAATGAACAAGCTTCATGCTTCGAACCTTAGATAATGAGGCAGTAAATCACATCAGAACACGCCCAGCTCATGTTGTCGCATGTTTACCGCAAGCCAGCCGCATTACATGTAGCTACCCTAGACTGTGGGCAATAAGTAGACAGCCAATCCTCGGGATTGTGTACCTCGGTCTGTCTCTCGCGACTCCTCATTCTAATTTCAGGGGCCATCCCATGAAAAGATAAAAGCAAAAGCAAAGAGGCCAAAAAGTAGACATTGGTATGTGAACTTGATGCACACCCGAGAAGCTGCCTCGAGGCTTCCCCACAGCAAGCGTGCTCCACACCACCATAAAAAAATTCGCCCCATCGATGGGGATCCCGCAACGGGAGCAACGGGCAAAAAGAACTGGTCCAGGAGGGGCTTGAACCCTCGACCTTCGCATTACTTAGTAGTTGAGGTTAACAACTTATTAGTACGACGCGCTAACCAACTATGCCACCAGACCAAGTTGTCGTTTCAATGCTTATTTCGGTATAAGCGGTTTGCAAGATGTCGCAATCACGCAGACGGAAGCCCCCAGCCACGACAACACACAAAGAACAGCCGAGGGACCCATCACAATACCAAAAAGCTTTGTGACATGCAATAGTGCCACAGGCTTGGTATCTCGACCTGACATGCCGGTATACTGACGTTGTCGTAGACCAGAGGAAGTGCAGCAAAGAAACGTGCATATTGCCAGATCAGAAAACCGGAAGCAGTTTGAACACTTGCCGTGTAACCTGGTATCTCAACCAAAGGCACGAAAAAGCCTCTATGTTTGCCTGATTTCAAAGGTTGGTGGCCATTTTGGATGGCGCTGAAGATGTGACGGGCCGGTGTCGAGACCAGATGCGGCCCCACAAGCCCGTGTATCCGATCCATGTTGCGAAGACACTGCCCATCGGCCTACTGCAATGCCGTTCTATTTTGCTGTTTAAAAGCCGCCGTGAGCGGTCAGATGATGGGAGATGCTCTGAAGTACTTTGCGATTTGTGTTTTGCCTCTTTTGCTCATCGACCGCGATGCCGATCCCTGCGGAAGCGGTCTCAGTGCCGGCACCGTCGTCTTACAAATCCGGCTTCAGCCCTACGAGTGCAACCGCCGGCGCCGAGTCCCCAATGATTCCATAGACTGCTGCGCCAAGCAGCAGCCAACTGCTCGCTTGCACACCAGCGCAGATTCCAAATGCAATGTCAACGTCAGGGCGCGCGCAACGACATTTTGCGACACCCAAATGTTAATAATCCGCCGCATCCGGAACAATTGCAGCATTGTGACGAAATGCACCACAAAAACATCGCGAATTGGCGATCGTCAATTGACGGCATGTGCCTATATAATCTCTTTCTGCTCCTTGCGTAGTGTAGATTGTAGGTCGAACATCACGCAGTCGTAAAAGTACCCATCAAGAACCTCACTTACACCAGATTTCCTTCTCAACCGGAACTGTCCACCAGCACACCCTAAGCCGAGTCTGAGTGTGAGCATGGCGTCCGTCGAGTGCTCTTTCGCCCGCGTCCGCGACGCCAACATTTTCTACCGACATTCAGGGCTCTCTGATTACACCAAGCCCACCATTCTCCTCCTTCACGGCTTCCCCTCGTCCTCGCACCAGTTCCGCAACCTCATTCCCCTGCTTGCCGCCAAAGGGTACCGCGTCATTGCGCCCGACCTGCCTGGCTTCGGCTTTACCGATGTCCGCACCACCACTTATAAGTATAGCTTCGACAGATTTGGCAGCGCGATCGAGGAATTCGTATCCGCGGTAGGGCTTCAAAGGTTCGCCATCTACATCTTCGACTACGGCGCCCCGACGGGCCTGCGCTTAGCACTCAAGCACCCCGATCAGGTCGTCGCCATCGTCAGCCAGAACGGCAACGCCTATGAAGAAGGTTTCGGTGCCGAATTCTGGGCACCGCTGCGCAAATATTGGAAGTCGGGAGCAAAGGAGGACCGGGATGCCCTGCGCGGCGCGCTGGAGCTGGACACCACAAAGTGGCAGTACACTGGCGGCTCGCCTCATCCTGACAGGATTCAGCCCGAGGCGTACTACCTCGATCAGGCACTCATGGACCGCGAAGGAAACAAGGATATTCAGCTGGACCTTTTCTACGACTACCGTAAGAACATCGAGCTGTATCCTGCCTTCCAAGAGTACTTCCGCACGTCCGAAGTGCCGGTGTTGGCAATCTGGGGAAAGAATGATACGATTTTCATTCCGCCAGGAGCAAAAGCCTTTAAGCGGGACGTTAAGAATTTCGAGCGACGCTTGATCGACGCAGGTCACTTTGCGCTGGAGACGAATGAACAAGAGTTCGCCGAGGCGATGCATGCCTTCTTTGAAAAGTTCAATGTCTTCTCCGAGCAACATTATTCCGCCTTGGATAACAGAATTTTCCTTTCCCGTAATAGTCACACTACATAAAAAATAAATTGAAAGCAATGACGCAAAACAATCACGTAGAATTATCTCTTTGCTCGTGGTTGTTCTGCGTATAGGATGCTAGCGAATAGCCTTTTCACGTACCTGTATGTATATCTCGCGTGATAGCGCTTACACCCGCGCGGTTGTAAGCCGTGACCCGTCCCGCAGCGAGCTAGCGACCAACAACATTGGCCATGAATCTAGAGACAATAACGAAAGCGGACAATTTACTGACACGATTTCAATGTGCCAGTTGTGGGCAGGGCGATATTTTCCCAATGCGTATCCCAATTGCTGCCGACCGCGGCCCGATGGAGTCGGCTGTTCTCGCTGGCGGATGGTTGTGACGCGGTAGCGCCCGGAGTTTAGCGCCCTGTCTCGGCGACTAATCCCCGGTTGCCTCGATGACGATGCGTCTATAACTGATGATGACCATCTGATCTCTCGATCCAAGTCATCTTCGGATTTCCATCCACAGACCAAAATGCCGTCCAACGAGAGCGTCAAGTCCGCACTGGCCCTCATCGAGGGGGACAAGTCCAAGATTCTGGGCGTCACGATGGGTTCTAAGCACGTGGAGCCCGGGCAGTACATTGCCAAGGCCGGTGAGCACCGCTCTAGTGCAGGTCGCCGGGGAACTCTCACCAATCTCACACCTTTGCCACTCTAGATGCGCAGGAACCGCCCTCGCTGAGCTTCGAGGTGCCGGACGCCAACGGCACCTACATGGCCGTGGGCCTCGATATCGACGCCCCATTTCCCTCCTTTGACGTGCTGGGCCCGATCCTGCACTGGATCCAGCCAGGCCTTCGCGCAGAACCGGCGAAGGCTGGAGCTGGACAAGTGTTAAAGGTCACCGCGCCCTTTGTTGCCGACTACATCGGCCCCGCGCCGCCGCCGGGCAGCGGCCCGCACCGGTATTGCTTCTTCCTATACAAGCAGCCGGATGGGTACGATGCCAAGGCGCACGCGCCGCCAGACGGCGCCAAACTGAGCAATTGGAAGAGGATGAGATTCAGCCTCGATGACTGGGAGAGGCAGACCAGCCCGGGTCCAATTTTGGCGGCAAACTATTTTAACAGCAACTGAGCGGAGGCTGGGGGAGTCGAGAAGACCAGTTGGGGTGAGAAAAACACAAAAGACATCCCTGGAGAATTCGATCACGTCTTTGATGTAGTCATCAAGTGTTCCTTAGTCACAGTCAGCAAATGATTGACCAGCTGTTTTGTGGATTGCACGTCTGTCCACTCGTAAGAATCCAGGGGCCCCAGGCACTGATCCAGGGTGGACTTTTGATGGGCGGGGTTACTGTTCATACATGTATTTGCTCACATCTTGGTAATTGTGAATGCCAAAACTTTTGGATCATCATGACTACATTACATGTCAAAGTACGGAGTACAGCGGCCGACTGTCTGTAATTGTCAATGCGTGTCATCATCACCGGCGTGCGGGCCCTCGCCTGAAGGGCCGATCGCCAGACGATTCCGTATGACGCCATCAGCTTCCCTGTCGACCCGTCCCGCACGTGTTCCTTTGGTTCCTGAAACTGTACCATCGTGAAGCTTGGTACAATGCGCAAGCCGAGTTCCGACTCCGCATTTCACCCTCGCATCGCAGCCCACAGGGCGCGTTGCGACAGCGGGCTGATTGGTGTTGCCAGACACCGATTTCTAAGCAGGAGGAGCGGAATGCGGGCCCGGCGAATTACCAAGCTCGGACTGGACCGCGGCAGATGTGTTGAATGAGGTCACGCTGTTGCAACTATAAAAGACACAACTTCGGGACGCATTGACATCAGGACGGGGGAGAGATAAAAAATCAATGACATCGCGCCTCCAACAGCTAGGCAAGCAGCTCCTCAACATGGCCACCAAAACCAAGACCGACATCACGCTCTACACGGCGGGGACGCCCAATGGCATCAAGGCCTCCATCGCGCTCGCCGAGCTGGGGCTGGACTACAAGGTCTGCAGTGAAAACCGCTCGATCCTCATGCTGTGACTGACGCGCGCGCAGCTGCACGCCATCGAGATGATGAAGAATGAGCAAAAGGAGCCGTGGTTCCTCGAAATCAACCCCAACGGCCGCATCCCCGCCATCACGGACAAGCTCCCCGACGGCCAGCAGATCCGCGTCTTTGAGAGCGGCGCCATCCTCGAGTACCTCGTGGATCGGTACGACAAGGACCACAAGATTTCGTACCCTAGAGGCACGGCCGAGCACTGGGAGACCACCAGCTGGGTAAGTCGGGCCGTCTGATGATGTCGTTGAGTGCGCGTTACTGACTTGAGCAGTTGATGTGGCAGATGGGCGGGTTAGGTAAGTCATTGACTTGGGACAGGGCTTTTGATAGAGACGTATTGACGTGGTGAAAAAGGCCCCATGCAGGGACAGTCGAATCACTTTTCGAGTAAGTGCAGAGAACATCGACGCCCGAATGGCCAATTGACTGACACGGCGCAGGATACGCCCCCGAAAAGATCCAGTACGGCATCGACCGCTACGGCAACGAAACCCGCCGTCTCTACCGCGTCATGGACACGCACCTCTCCAAGTCCCCCTCGGGCTATCTCGTCGGCGACCGCGTCACCATCGCCGACATCTCCTGCTGGGGCTGGGTTGCCTCTCACAGTGAGTTTTCATCTCCGCGAATCTCGCCCTGCCGGCCGCTAACGCACTTCCCCAGCCTGGGCCGGCATCAGCCTCGACGATTTCCCGCACCTCAACAAGTGGCTGCTCACTCTGCTGAAGCGCCCCGGCTTCGAGGAGGGCCGCCACGTGCCCAAGCCTCACACGGCGTTCGAGCAGGACTCGCTGACCCAGGAGGAGCTGGACAAGAAGGCAGAGGCGGCGCGGAACTGGGTCCAGGACGGGATGAAGGCCGATGCCCAGAAGAAGTGAGATGAGTAACGACGTGTATGATGATGAAAGCAGATGCCTAAAATTAAGACGTTCTTGTATTTCTTTGCTGCGTCCACAAATTCGTGAATGCTGGTGCCTCAACTCTCACTTGATTCTGAAACCCTGGTATACATGTACTTGTAATCACAAGACTGATGCTAGGTAGTGCCTCATACGGCTTTGACCCTCAGCAACAAGAGCAGAGTGTCTGGTCGACAACACGGAAAAAGCGCTTGTGCAGATTAAATCGTTGCCGAGTTCACAGCACCTGTCTATGAACAACAACGCACTACGAGCCCAGAGAAGGCGCTTATCGGCTAGCCTTGACGACGGCCAGCTTGCTCCTGACGGGCACATTCGCCTCCCTGCCAACCTTCGGGAAGCCCTCCAGCTGCACCCCCTTCCTGAACAGCAAGCAGTGGCTCGACCCGCCGAAGTGGAACATGCCCGTCTCCTGACCCTTCTCGACCCTCTGCCCCTCCTTGACGGTGATGTCACACGTGCTCACCTCGTCCATGCCGATGCCGATGAAGGCCATGAGCCCAATGTCCTTGTTGTCCGCCTCGATGAAGATGACGGCGCGCGTCGCCAGCGCGGACAGGTACCCCTGCCCGTGCTTCAGGCCCTCCGTGTCGATGTCGGTGGCGCCGACCTCGCCGACGCCCTGGTACAGCGGCTCGGAGAAGTAGGTGCCGTCGGCGACGAAGGCGCGGCGCACGACGCCGCTCACGGGCGAGTGCCAGCGGTGGTACGACAGCGCCGACAGGAAGGCCTGGTAGATGGTGCCGCCGGCGAAGCCCTCGTGCGCGAGCGGGTCGTGCGCCAGCATGTCGAGCGGCGAGTAGGGCTGGCCCTTGACGAAGAACTTGTCGCGGAGGTGCACCCCGTGCGCGATGTTGTACACCTTGGACTCGCACGCGTTGGCGATGACGGAGTCGTCGCCGGGGGAGGCGACGGGGCGCGCCGAGTCGTGGATCTGGCGGGTGAAGAAGTCTATCGGTCGACATGTTAGCTTCTAATAATATCGACGACGTGAGAGGAGGCACCCACCATCCCAGGATTTGTAGCCGTAGTACTTGGCCGACGGTTCGCAGATGTACATGTCCTCAAACTTCATCGACGACCCGTACGGTGCGTTGGCAACCTCCATGATGTCGTGGATTCCAGTTCCTCCGAACCAGCCTAGCTTGTGGTCTCCGAGGGCCTCTGCCGACGGCGGAGTCTGTACGTGTCAGTTAAACAGCCGAATCTCGTATCAGGCCGTGAACAGCGACTCACCTGAAGGAACTTGCCCCATTCATTCAGCACCTTCTTGAGCATCCTGTTCACATCGGGGTCCAGGAACGCCGCATGGCCACTGTCACCCGTCAGCACAAACCCTTCCACCCAGACATGTTATAAGTGCCAGGGATAGATTCACCTCGCCGTGCCCATGGGATAGTCTAAAATGTTGGTTAGCAAATAGGAAAGAAGCTCTACCATAGAGTACTTACCGAAAATCGCACACATCGGCACGCCCACCACGCCGACGCTCTCGGCCGCGTCCGTCCACTCGGGCGCGCGCGTGACGATGTGGTTCAGCACCTGCAGCATGTGCTCGTAGTCGCGGATCTGGCGCGTGCCCGTCGGGTCCTTCCAGTACGGGTGCTTGTGGGGGATCTCGTCGAACATCTGCTGGAAGTACATGTACACCCGCGGCGTCTCCTCGATGAAGCGCTTGAACTCCTTCATGGCCGGCGTGAACTCGGTCGCCGGGTGCGCGTCGACGTGCTTGGTGATGCGGTGGAGGTACTCGCGATGGACGCGGTGGTCCGCGGGCAGCCAGGCGCCCGGCCTTCATTCACTCGTTCAGAGAAGTCGTGGCGAGCAGGTGGGAAAGCTTGGGTCTTACTTGTGAATGCGGTACTGTTCAGGGATGTCATGGTGGTCGCCGTGCTGGTGTACCATTTTGTCTGCTCAATCGGGGCGGCAGAAGCCTTCAATTTCAATAGTCGAGTTCGGGATGAGAATTCTCTCAGTCAACCAGGTTCATGAATGCAGAGGAGAGCTCCTGCGCCGCGCCGAAGCTCTGCGCAGCTATAAGAACTCCCGAGCCACCCCATCCGGAGCCCGGCACGGGAAGTGGATGCCGCCGCTGAGCCTCGCCATCATCGATGATGTAACCGCCCGCGCCAATGACCGTCCGAGGTAGCTGAGAACCTGCTTTCTGCCAGCTGTCCTGGCTCAAGCCTTCAATTGCTATTTGGACTTCGCAAGCGATTCAATGCGTCTGAGCTGCCTTGGCATGCAGACGCTGCACCCCACTCCCTGCATCTCCAAATGCTCCCATTTTATTACCCTTGTCTTTGCAGCTTCGTTGCAACATCGGTACCCCGCCAAAATTGTGCTACTCCTTCTGCTGCAGTGTTCATTTTCATGGCCTCGAGCTACGCTGGCATTCCATAGAACCGACCGAATTGCGAGAGGCAACTTACAGCGGCCGATCTGCCAAGATCCAGACTCTCCGTGTTATGGAGGAGAGTATGCAGTGAAACCTGCCGCCCGCCTCTCACAACGCAGGCGTGCATTGAACGTCGGCTGCACTGGGCCGACACTTCCGGGGCCCAGGCCTCAAGGTTCTCAGGACGCCTGATCTTCTCACTCATCCTCGCGAATTGATGCACAGGCAAGGAGTATCTCTCGTCGTTCTCGACTACGTCTCTGCCAGCTCCCAGTCCATCCTCGCTAGAGGGGGTATCTATGTCACAATGAGCCTCCGCTCCATCTTTTTGGCCACCTCTGCCAAGGCATGTATATATGCCTAATCGCTTGACGAGTCGCACAGACTTTCAGCATTAGAAGACAAGATGCTGCCCGTCCCATCTCACTCCAAACCCAAGACTCTCATCCTGAAAAATTGATCAAAAAAACACCAAGCTGGCTGCCCCGAATGTGAATGAAAACAAGGCGTACGAGGGAGATGCAGGCGGCAGACAAAAATCGAGTTGTGTAATTACAATGCATACAGAAAACGAGGGCTCTGGTGAGTAGGCGCGCGAGGAGATGTTGAGTGGCGCATCTGCTCAGTAGCGATCATCGCCAATGTCTGGCTCAGACGCCCGCGACGTGGTTAACTCGACAAAGGGAAAAAAGCAATGTGCCGCTTAGCTGATGAGTGGTAGAGCTAATGTGTTCAAGTAAAACAATGGCTGAAATCGGGCTTCGGGGTAGTCAACAGTCGTAACTTCGTCAATGTATTTAGTTCGAATCGTCGGATGCTCGCAGGCCTGCACCTTGGCTGTCTTTCCGCGGTTCGGACTTGCTGATCCATCAGAGATATAGGGCCACAAGATGGTTGCGGCCTCACATGACTACGCAGCAGCCGCAGCCCCCCTTCTTTTCGTCAATGTGCTGCTCTGGCGCAGCCGAGGGAGTGTCCCGTTTTGGAGGCGGATTTATCTGGGGCGCGATGGTTGGCTGCTGCGTGACGGGAGATCGTGGGCTGAGCGGCGGCTTATCCGAGATCTTTGGCATCGTCGAATATGAGCCCTGCCGCAGAGTCGGGCTCTTGGCGACACCTGGCTTTAGCGGCCATTCGTTTGACTGCCGAGAGCTCTCCTCTTCGGCCGGGATGGCCTTGTCGGGTTCGACTTCAGGCGGCCTCAGGAGCTCGTTGTCGTTGAGTGGCCGGAAATCCTTGTCGTAGGCATCGCCAAACTTGCCCTGCCTTTCCCACTGTTCCTGCTGAAGTCGTCTGGCGACGGTGGGGAGTAGCTGCTGGTCGGGAGGCAATCGCGGGTCAGGCTTGTACGAGTTGAACATCCACGGCGGGTCACCCTCGGGCTGCCTGCTCGCAGAAGAAATTTCGCCTGCTCTCGTGGACGGCCTGGTGCTGGGCGTGTCCTTGGTGGTCCCCGACCGAGTCTTTGGCCGCCCGGTGCTCAAGCCGTTCTTGGAAGCCACCGACGTCTTGCGCGGCGGGTTCTTCTTTGGCGACGTATCCGTCACGGACCGCTTCGCAGCCATCCGCGAGCCCGGGACAGCATTGGCCTGGTCGTTGACGGTGAGACTGGCGCTTCGAGATCGAGGCTTGGGGTACGAAATCATGTCGCCTTCAGGATTCTCGTTCAATTTGCGCGCTGCCGGCGCTTCACGTTCCAGATAGTCGACGGGGATGGGCGCAGGGCTTGCCTTGGCAACGGGGATGCGAGATCCCCCTTTGCCATTGGAGGCAAAGTAGGCGCGTGCCTCTTCCTCGGCGATCTCCTCTGGCGTTCTAAGATCCCAGAGAGGTGTCGTCGGCTCTGCAGCTTGGTGAGGCTCGATTGCTGCCGTGCCCAGCTGCTCCAAGGCCACAGAGCCATTTCTGGGTCGAGTATTGCTCACGTCGTTGACTTGGGCGGGTCGGCTGTTGTTCATGTCGAAGGAGCCTCCTGCTCGGTTGAGGCGGCTCTGGCTGCGCTCTCGCCTCTGCTTGCTGGGAGCTCTGGACCTGGGGACAAATATGCCTGCGGCTTGAAGCTCCTCGCTCTCAATCTTGGCCAGCTTGTCGCGGTGGATCCATTTCGAATCGTCCTCGTCGCGCACCTCAAGTCCCAGAGCCTGGTGTATCGACCGTTTGCTCTCGTCCCCGACGCTGTGATGCCGGCCATGCATGGGCCGGTCCGAGGAACCTGTGCGGCTCGTCCTTGACTCAATCCCCAGCGGCGGTGACATGACACGGTCGTCTGTGGTTTTGTTGTCCCATCGGGCGGCGCTCAGATTATCGACCGAGTGCATCTTCCGAGCCGCCAGGTCGAAGCCGTGAGCGTGAGAGGGTTGGTATGAGGATGAAAGGACGATTCCGTTTTGTGAGCCATGGCGACTTCTGTGTGGTTGCGCTGCCGAGCCGGTGTTGTAGTGAATCGCGTCCTGCAAACAAAGTGGTCAGTGGATTTTCATCGGTGCAGGCACGCGCTCGTGTAGCGCGAGACAGCCGCATAGGACTGTCTCTGGCGTCAGCGCCTCGGCTACCCACCTCGACTTGACCATTCGAGTATTCCCACGGCGCCTCCTCCCCATGGCTGCTGCTCGGAGGCATCAGAGCCGCCGCAGCGGTTGGACCTGACGAAATGGCAGCCATGGTGATGGCGTTGGCGGTCGGGGCCCCCGCTGCCCCTGAATGCGCGAGGTTCGTGAGGCGGCAATCGTGTCGGACAGGAAGCGAGGAGCGGTAGTCGAAACCGGCGCGACAGCCTACCGGGAGAGAGTTGCCAGGTGACGCTCACGGCTGCGTTGAGATGGAAGGGCAAAGTATTCTCACCAGCACCGCTTCACGTCGAGTGTGGCCCTCGTGCGTCCGGGACGCTTGGCTGGGATTGGAGGCTGGAACTGGATCCCGGCGAGCGAAGGGCAGCGGGCCAGGGTCGAGTAATTTCGCTGCCGGAAGACACGCTAGACGAGGAAGTGAGCCGGCCGCGGCCAGCAAATGAGGCAATGCAGTCGCCGCTGGAGGAGCCGCCGAAGCCGTCGAAACGTCGGCCGCGGCATGAATGGCCGAGGAATCGGTGTTGAAAGAGGAGGCGAGCTGGACCGGGACAGGGAGTCGAGCTCCCGTCGTCGGTGTCGCTGTCCTGCCTTCCTGCAGGAGGCTGGCTGCCGTTTAGCTGCCCAGCGGTTGGCTGCCCGGGCGGCGTCCACATCGCCCGGAGCTCTCCGCTAGGGCCTTCTGGAGGCGGCGCGTCAGGGGCTCCAGCGCTAATGAGGCCGCTGTGGGACCGGGGGAATGGCCAGGTACACCACTGAGGGGCCATATTTGTATGCCTCGGGTACCTGGGCCACAGGGCTCGTCTCAGATTGGCCGACCAACTTACTCGTACCTCTGCCTCCGAGTACTCGTAAATCGTCCTTTAATTACGAGCCGCTCCCGCTGACGACAAAGTAGGAGTAGGCATCAGTGTCGTGGAAATAGAAAGACTTGCCGTCCAGAGTTAAAAGCTTGCGTCCCTCGTCCAGTTGTGCGAGTACCCATAGGCTCATTGCGTCTCTTTCCCGGGTTCTGTGCGTCTGCTTGTGCATACATACCTACGTACAAGGGAAAATGAGCTCCCAGCCCAGTCCCACACCGATGAAGCAATCCAAAGGCGCCCAGCCAGCTTGCAGAGACCTGGGCTTTGCACGCCTCGCCATTCCCCAACTGACGAAGACGTGAGGTGGGCGTCGTTCATAGATGGCCCAGAGGATCCGCAACGTCACCGGTGTGTGTTTGAGATTAAAGGTTGGGGATGAGGTCAGGAACCAGACCGGGGCCAGGGCAATGCGGCCTTCCTGGGCTAGCGGCATCGTTCGTCGCGTTGCCTCACCGGCGGTCCACCGATCCATCAGGCAATTTGTGTCATCGATTCACCGCGTGATGAGTACGAGGGCGTTCCCATGGGAATCTTCGTGGCAGAGACATTGGCTTGGCCATGTGCAACGCCGACTACAGCCATGGTCGTCGTACTCCGAGGATTGCTCCGTGGAGTACGGAGTAGCTAGCTCCTGCTTACACGTCACGGCCGGCCCGCCTGCCGGCATGTCTCAACAAGTCATGCGGAGGGCAAACAGTATCCCGTACGGAAGTTAAATCAGTCGCCGCGTCTTTCAGCTCCTTGCGGCGATGACATGCTTCACATTCGCCTATTCGCCAAGGTGTAAGCCTGCAGGAGCGTGGATCTTTGCAGCTAACCGAACCGTCTATGGATCGCTTCACTACATATCGGTCGAGAGCACGGTACGGCTCAAAGGTTGCCTAATAAGGACAGGAGCAGCTAGCTCTTCTTCCCGACGTAAATCTCAAACTGCTGCCAAGGACGAGGCTGAAGGGGGATTTGCGATGATGTACTCCGTAATTGACCAAGGTTATCGCAGACCGGACGCCAGCTTCAAACGACACGAACCAGTCGCGATATCTCCACTCGAGCTCGCCTGATTATGCTTCACTCAATAGCTCCTTCACCATCGAGAATACTGTCCATACAGATTCAAGTATTTGGCAAATCGCGTGCGATTAGGTGCAACCATGTCAACCGCGTTCCCGGCAACGTTTGACGGTATGCACTCGTTTTGGAACGGTAAAGCGATTGAATGGAAGAAAACACCTCTCTGTGTGATACGAAACAATGCTCCACAGCCTCAAGAAAGGGCCTTACAAGAAGCCTTGACCCAGCTCGCTTGGCTCGGATTCTTCAAAAGACGATGAGTCAGAGGATGACACGGCGGATCAAGGCTCTGCACATGCGCCGCCTTGGCCAGATTTCGAAGATATAAAGCCATCGAGTGCCTTATCTCTCGCAAAGAACTCCATAAATTGCTCCTTTCTATTTCTTCGATCCGTGCATCTGTGTGGGCGTTGCTTCGATGGCGAATGTCCTAGTCTTCTTAGAGACTACAAATGGAAACCAACTCAAACGCCAACGGCGACATCCAAAGTCCCACTTCCCTCTTTCACCAGCTGACCTCCTCGCCTTCTGACGTTGGCATCTCACCCCAGAATACCGCGCAGGCAGAGGAAATCTCTTCTCACATTTCGCGGCAAGCGTTTTGAGACAGTGTCTTCTCCGCCATTTCACAGAACAGCTATTTGCGGCATCGGCCCCACCCGCCTTGTCTGAGACAGTATAAACGACGGCCCTCCTGCTGATGCGATCCCGAGGACACTGCGCGGCGTCGAAACGAGCGCCGAGCAAGGCTCAGCGATCATGGCGTCACCAAGGTTCCGGCGGACGAGGATCGTCTGCATATCGGATACGCACAACTATATGCCGAAGCTGCCGAAAGGGGACGTTCTCATCCATGCTGGTGACATCACCAACCAAGGCACCTACTCGGAGGTGAGCCCAAAGCCGTCAGTGAACCGCAGCGCAAGACTGATACGCGAAGGCAGCTGTCCAAAGCCGTCAAGTGGCTCGAAGCCGCCGACTTTGAAGCCAAGATTGTCATCGCCGGTATGAACCATCAGCCATCCGGACGACGACGACCAGGCGTGTCTAATACTGTAATGCAGGAAACCACGACATCACACTGGATTCTGCCTTTTACAACGAACACGGGCCCTCGTTCCACAACCAGAGCCTGCAGTCTCCTGACGCCTGCCTCGCTCTCTTTACCTCTAGCCCTTCGATAACTTTCCTCAACCACAACTCCGCCACCATCCGCCTCAGTTCGCCCACCGGGCCACACACCGAATTTTCCGTCTTTGGCTCCCCATACTCGCCACGCTACGGTCTCTGGGCATTCTACTATGACTACCCCGAGAATCCAGACAGCGGCTTGCCGGCGTTGTGGGAAAGTATCCCTCTGGCGACTGACATCGTGGTAACGCACACCCCGCCGCGAGCGCACCGCGACGAGACGGAGGGGCGACGAGCAGGTTGCGAAGCGCTCAGGCGGGCATTGTGGCGGGTGCGTCCAAAAATGGCCGTCTGCGGACACGTTCATGACGGTCACGGCGCGGAGCGCGTGACATGGGACCTCAGCGGTAACCAAGGCGTTGCCTATGCCGAGGAAAGAACCATCCCCTGGACAGACCCTGGCGAGGGGAACAACAAGCTCAGTCTCGTCGACCTCACGGGCAAGCGCTCTCCCGCGATCGTCAACCACGGCTCTGATCAGACCCCTCCCTACTCCAGCGGTACTCTCAATGATCCCCCCTCACATCAGGAGCTGGAAGCACACTCCGTCCCCTCCCTCGCCACGAACGATCCGAGCGTCACCGACAGCCCCGTCAAACAAGCCAACGAGCTCTCTGCCCGAGGCATAGCAGGCATGGGCAATTTGAGCTCGCCGCTTTGCGATCGTGAGGCCCTAGCTGGCAGGATGGGTAGAAGGGAAACGTGCGTGGTGAATGCCGCCATCATGAAGAGCCGGTACCCGCACACGGAGGGCAAGCAGTTTTATAAACCAATTGTCGTTGACATCAACTTGCCTGTATGGGATGAATAAGTGCCTTTTTGTTTTGGGCGAGGTGCAGACTGAAGATATCAGTGTACCGCGCCGGTTGGCTGCTCCCAGCTGCTTTGCCTGGCCGTAACTGGAAGCGATTTGCATAGAAGAATTGTATACAAGATTCCATGTCAATAGATGCTGAGCATTTTACGGATAGTTATTTGGTCCTCGGCATCCGAGGCTTGACTTTCTTCCGGAGTCGAATGTGGTTCCAATTCGTGCCCGTCATCTTTGTATGCACGTTCTGGCATCTGACTTAGTAAGGCATAATAAATCCGAACTTTGACGATCTGTCGACTGGCAATCGGCGTCCAATTCGACCGGGACAGAGAGTCGAATCTGCGATAAGGCGCATCGGCAACGAGTGGCCATGAAGACCGAGTAGAGGGACGGCCGGGGCGTCTTTCGAGGAGTCGCAGATGACCCGCCACGGGACGGCAAGCACCCATCCCGCTTCCGCGTTTGGCGCGCGCACGAATGCTTCCCCCACGAACAGCTACAGCCGCTGTGCCCCAATCGGGCATCGGGCATCAGCTCTGACGTGGTCTTCCCCTCGCACTCACCACGTCCAAGCCTGTTTACGTCCACGACGCCTTTCTAGTAAGCGACGCGGGATGGACTCGGGTACAGAGACCTATGGCGACGGGCCGATGTGACCAGTGACGGCTGGCAAGTCGGCAACAGGAAATCTGCCGCGTTTACGGGTCATCCCATGGAGCTCGGCACATAATTATGAGTCGAACACTGTATATGCAACAGGGCGGCTCGGCTCGGTAATGTTCGAGTACCTAGACTGCTTGATCGACTGAGCATCTTTCCCGACTCTTCGATTGTTGCCTCCGATTTACGGTTCGCATGGCTTGCAGGCTGCCTCCGTCTCCACTGCGATTCTCGTGGCGTGGTTGCGTGATATCCGTACCTGTTGAGTGCGCCGAGTTCTTGGCTTCGTCTCGTGTTAGTCCGCTGAACATACGAGTAATACCTCAATGCCTCTTCGAGTAGACGGCCATACGGCCACTAAGAAACAAGCTCGACGGCCGCCAGCTGATCATCCGCTTTGCGGGCCCCTTCACTGATCCATATGTGGCTGGATGCGCGGCCTTCGCATGGCGGCCCCGTTTCTGGTCAATCGCGCAGAGGCCGCGAGTTCGCCCCTCCGCCTCCGTCGTGCTCTCTCACTGTTCTTTGCCCTGGTTCGGCAAGCTGCAGCCGTACTCGTCCCGAGCTGAGGGCAAGATTGCGCACAGTCCACTCTGCGCGACGTCCTCGGCCCTTCCAGTGTACAAGTACATACTCGTATGCAGCGAGCTGATTTGTGGTTGAGAGGCCGCCGGCTAAGCTGGTGGTGGTCCCGTTCATCGCATCCGCTGTCTCATCGCACGGCCCCTGCCCGCCCAATCATATCGATGGGCCTGTGCGAGTACTGAAGAGCGGTGCGGCCGCCTTGCCCGCTGTCGAAAGCCTTGCCGTGAGACACCACGTCCTCCTGATTACAGCGTGGCTTTGACGGCTTTTCTGGCCCCTGGAAGTGGCGGAAGAGACCCGAGCAGCTGCCAATGATGGGGTCAAGCTGATGTGCTACGTGCCCCACCATTCCCCCTCCTCCACGCGCGAATCCCTGCCTCTTACCCCTCCATCTTTCGAAGACTGCCGATAGACGCGGACAAGAGCTCAGTGTGGTTGGGAGGACGACACGAGGCGAGCAGGGGCTTTTGTCAGTGCTTGCTCGAACGAGATCGGGACGATGTGCAGAAGTGAAGCGCCGGTGATGGAACTGAGAGCTCTGCATCGCTAGCCCAGCCCAGCTCCCCTGGTGTTGTGCAAGTCGACTTGCCGGGCTGCAGGTCCGGAGGTTCGACATCCACGCATGGCCACTTAAGCGCGGCCATGTTGTTCGCCATGTTGTTCGGCCCGGCCAGGTCGCACGTCGCCTCAAGGAACACTGAGGTTTCTCTCCTGCGGTCTCCCTCCTGCGACCACGTCGGTCGCCTCGCGGAGCTCTGCTTCGTGTTTGCCAGCTCATGGCCAGAGCTCAATCGGGCAGAAAGCTCTGGATCGGGGTGGCTGCCTTGCCACGCAGCGGGGAACGCTCCAAAGCGCCCCGCCGCCAGTCAATCCCCACCACTGCCGGCGGCGACGAGACAGCTCGATATGTGCACACTTGCCCTTTGCTCGACGAATGGGCTCGCCGGTGCGCGCGCCGGCTCCAGCTGCGAATCAATAGCAGGTGCTAGATCGAGCCAGGATGTATGTAATGTCAGAGCTGTGATTTCGTGTATGGATCGGACTGCACTCCGTACCAATGGAAAACAGTCCGGGCTCTGCATCCTGGGGCAGCCTTTCTCGAAGCGGCAGGGAGCCGAGCGGTATGCGCAAGCCGACGGAGTCGAAGCCCCTGATTAACATCTCTCGTGACGGGGTGCATATGGATCTCGGGGTCTGGCCGCGTGCTGCTGGATATGGAGCAGCATTGCTAGGCGATGGAGACGCAGCGGATTGGGGCATGTAAGTTGCTGCGTTGGAAGCGTGGTCGCCTCTCGGCAGGCCGACCCGCGAGAGGCGATGGACGAGCCGTCGCGTCCGCGTCGCTTGTTTGGAAGGAGCGCCAGCACCCGGAGCTCTTGACTCGTCTTCACTGCTGTTCGCAGTCAACTTCCATTGCCTTACTCGTAAGGCAGAGGTGAGGCAGGTCTTCTGTGACAGCTACCTGATTCTCTGGGCTTCCTCCTCCAGCCCGTTCGTACTCTAGGCGTTCGCTCGTCGTCCGTTTGGTCTGCATCGCCTTTCGAGAGGCATCCCATCGCAAGCTCGCCAAGCTGCTTGGACCTGCTCCCCTCTGCGGGACACGGTGGAGCTGTTGGTGCTGTCCGTGTATCAGCCATTCTCACCGCTTGTCTCTACGACGCTTCGCATCCGTCGCCGGGACAATCGCAGGGCAGCTCTGGACGCTGCGGATCCAATAACACTCGGCGCTGTCCATCTGTGCTTTCTCGTCTCCAACTCGCGTTGTCGTCTTGTTCGACCAAGGCGGAAAGTATCTCTTGTCAGGCGATCCCTTACTCGTACGAACACGGACCGTGCCACCGTATCGCCACCACGCATCGACCGCTGAACGACGTGCGACTCAGCACCTGAGCCACCGTCAGCCACCGCTCCACCCGACAAGCGCGACTTCCAAATACATTTGCTTGACTCTGCCTCCGGCTTCATTTCGCGATTCGTGGCCGACTGCATCCTGCCTCTCCTTCAACCCCGTCTGCCTCGCCTCATCCGCCTCGCCAAGCTCGCCTCGTCAGCGGTCCGCTGCTGACGTACGCCCGTCGCCGTCGTTGTCATCGTCGCCGCAGCTGCCGGTCGTTGCCCGGGCGGTCTGTCGCAGCGCTGCACCGCCCCGAAGCCACTGCGCCCAGTGGCCCGAGTCTTTTCTTAGCACCCTTCGAGCCGTCCCAGTCGCGCCGGGCGGATCCTTGCCCCAGGGGCATCCGAGCTGGAACATCTGCAGCCAGGCAATTGCCCCTCGTTGCGCAGTACCCCTCGCGTCTCCGCTTCTCGGACCGCCACGCCACTTCCGGGTCCTAGGGACGGTCGAGGTGAACGGCACCACCACGGCCTGTACAAGTACGTACTACGGGTACCTTGGCAACTTGGCAGCGTCCCCCACATCATTGGGCCTGGATCGCTGCTCCCTGGCCCTGTTTTGTTCGCTGGCGGTGTCTCTGTGGACAGCACGGGAATCGACGGATTGCTGCCGCAGCAGATCGGTCTTTGTCGAGATTCGTCCGAGCTCATTCTGACCATTTACGACTCGCAGCTCTGCCAGACATCTGGCGCGCAACTGTTGGTCATCGTTTCGTCGGCCTTCTGTCGCCTCTCCCAGGCTTCTCTCGCCTTCTCCGAGACCCGAGCCCGCCGCCCATTCAAGGACGCGGAAACGAACTTGGACGCGCCCACCCGGCAGTCTTTGTCCGTCGGAGTCACGAGACGGGGCATATACGTTCTGGTCTCTCTTTTCACGCAGCTTGCGATTCATTCCATTTTGGCCTATCCATTCCACACGCCTTCGGTGCCCATCACTAGCCCCATCAGCTGAGTTCACACGCCGTGCAGCAAACGACGGCCGAGCCCGCGGTCACACCCACGGCCAGCACCCCTCAACCACTCGCCAGGCCTGCTTGCCTGGCTTCTGCGGGCTTTCTTTCCCATCACCCATCCATCGGCCCTCTGTACCCCCCGGTCGAGGCCGCTGGAGCGCTTCTGCGGCCATTGAGTGGACGGATCCGCCCCGCCTACGGTTTGCTGGTGTCTGATCCGCCACCGGTGCATCAGTCCCCCCAACCCCCCGGCGAATCAAGGACCCTCTGCAACCCCTGGAAGCCCGTGACCTCATCACTCTTCGGCAGCCACCCCAAAGGGAACCGGGTCATCCCAAGAGTGACCCGACACCAACCACCACCGCCGCCAGGCCCGGTTGTGCGACTTTCAGCAACAGACGAACGAGCGCTTTGTCCTAGGATAGCCTTCCCTTCTCAGCGTCAGGGAAGTTTCACGAGGCTTGACAAAGAGCAGTCCTGATCTTTCGTGCGGGATTTTGATTTCTTGATTCAGCCTCTCATTAACGCGCATCACCCACCGCCAGTTGGCCACTACGCCGAGTCCTAATCACAACCAACCTGGACCATCGAGCGACGACACCTCACGTCAGCCACATCCAACAACATAGAGGCAACGTCCCCAGCACATCCCGCCGACGGTTTGTGAGAAAGGCCTTCTAGCCTTTCAACTCCTCCATTTTGAACCACACCGTCTTCCGAGGGCGCTTGCCAGCCTCGACCACTCAACATGACACCCCTTCCACCGGATCCGTACAAAATTCTCGGCGTCCCCAAGGACTCACAGATTCCGGAGATTCGGACCGCGTACCGGAAGCTGGTCTTGAAGTGCCATCCCGACAAGGTACAGGACCCCAAGCTCAAGGCCGAGAAGCAAGACGAGTTCCAGAAGGTTCAGCAAGCCTACGAACTCCTCTCCGACGACAGCGAGCGCCAAAGATACGATGATCAAGTCAAGCTCGTGGAACTGCGCAAGCAATTCCAGGCCAAGGCAAACATATCGACACCTCGATCATCTCCCAAGGAGTACAACGTCTACACCGCCGAGCCTGCGCGATCGACAACCAAGCCAGCTCGAACGCCGCCTCCTCTCTCCAAGACGTACACCACCTTCTCTCGGTCTTGGGAGGATGAGTTAGGCCGTGGCCCTCGAATATTCGACGCCGGCCCTACTCGGTCTTCCCGACGGGAAGCGAGCTACGTCGAGAGACCGTCGAAGCGGGAAGCCGAGAGGGCACGAGAGAGGGAACGAGACAGAGACCGCGAGAAGGAGCGGGAGCGTGATCGACGGCAACGTGCGGATGACGCGGCTCGACAAGCCAAGGAAGTGCGCCGCGCCGAGAAGAAGCAGCGAGAGAAGCAGAGGGACAAGGAGATCAAGCGGGATATGGAGGACAAGAAGCGCTATGCAAAGCCTTACATCGAGTCCTTTGATGATGAGGTTCCGACTCTGAGCAAGAAAAAGTCGAGCAGCAAGAAGTACGAAGAGAGGCGGGACCGGTCTTCGGGCCGCGAGGATGTTCCTGCAGCCATGCCTCCGCCACCAGCAGGTCTGCAGCGCTCCCAGAGCGTTATGGATTATGCGGCGTCTTACATCGAGGCATCGAGAGCCAAGCTCTATCACTCCCGACATGTGCAGCCGCCGGCTCCGACACCCCCGCCGGTGGTTGGTCATTCATCCGCCTATGGCATGCCGCCGGACGAGGACGTCCGCCGCTCCTCCGCAAAACCGCGCCGCGGATCTGGAGATAGCCCGAGACTATCTCGGGAACGGTCGTACAGAGCTTCCTCGAAGGAAGCCCTGGACGACCCCGTCGTCGTCAATGCATCACCCACGACTCGACATCCAGCACAGTTCCAGAAGTCAGCGTCGACCACACCCGTCAGGTCCAGTTCCCCTCCCCGACGCGAGCTACCTCGCACCAGCACCATGCCCGTCGACGCCGGATTTTCCCGGCCCCCTCCAAGCATCACGAGGGCCAAGACCTTCACTGCATTCAGTAGTGATGCGTCTCCTCGTGGCCGTGAGCGCTCGCGTATGCACTCTCAGATCGAGGAAGAATCGGACTCGGACGACGTATACGAGCGTCGTGCCCATGATCGCAAGCAAAGGAGCAGCCGGCGGCACCGCTCCCCCGACGTAGCTCGGTACCAGGTCGACAACGGGCGGGCGAAGCTGCAAAGCTACTCGCGTCGACTTGATCCCGAGCCGGAGCAGGTTCGCTACTACTCCAGCTCAGGAGGCTACCCCGTTCCTGTCACCGAGACGCGGCCGTCGATGCCCGCCCGCGAAAGCGGCTACAACGCCTCGGCGATGAAGTTCCCCAAGGTGAAGACGTCCAAGGCATACGCGCAAGAGGACGTGCAGTACAGCAGCTACTACGACAGACCTTATCGCGAGGAGTACTCGGCATATGCATGATCGGATGTTGGGCTGGTTGTTTCTATTCATCACATTTGACAGCGGTGTCTTATTCCAAACTACGAAACTATATTAACATCGACGAAGACGGGGCGCGGGCATCCCCACGGACGAGATGGTGCTCATTGTTTTGCATTTGCTCTGCCTTCTTGCCTCATAGCCGATTATGGCTACCAATGACGAAACGAAATGTTGGAAACGAAGTATGATTACTCAGAGAAAGCGCCACGACGCGCATGAGACGCTGGATGATGGGTCGGGCAGCGACGGGTGTGCCTTTTGCGTCTTGCGCTCGCGCGAAGACGAGGCGTTCTTTGGGGCAGCAGTGGGACGTGCGGCGGCGAGGATACCACGCTCTTTTTGCTAGAGGATAGATGCCGCTTGATGCAATACGACAGAGAGCATTGGCTGACCTTGACAAATGCTGCAAGCTTGTGAGGAGAGTGCGATGCGTTGTGACTCCTCAGATGACTCGCCAGGCAGCCGCATGGAAGCATGCTCCGGGACTTGCTCTAAGGTTACATGGCCTGGTGGCACCGGACGGCGTCGCCGTGGTCCGGTGACAGGATTCACGTCTCGACGTCGGGCTTACCGAGACTGCGCCGGTGTGTGCGAGGCGGCCCGAAGAGCCAGTCCATGCATGTACTTGCACACTACTCCATAGGTAGTATTCGAGAAAATTCCAAAGAATTAGCTGCCAAATTAACTACCCTACCCATGCAAATATGCTCCGTGTCCGGCCCGCCGCTCCGCTCGACGCCAGATAATGTACAGATAATGAATGTCACGGACCCTTGACGCGGCCGGCGCGCTCGGCCGGCAGATAGCGGCTGTGCACCGTGAACCCCCACGGCATGTGCACCCACCACTCGCCGTCGAGGTGATGCAGGTACGTCTTCCACCACTGCGCGTTTCCGCTGCCCAGGAACAGCATGTAGCTGTGGCCGTCGGCGTGCAGCTTGCTCGCGAAGCGCTGCAGCCCCTCTTGCGCGAGGAACCGCCGCTCCTCCAGCCGCCGGTTCTCCAGGTCGTCGGCCTGCCAGCCGGGGTCCACGACGGCGTCGACCTCTCTCACGATGTGCAGCGTCTGCCGCAGCGACCGCACCGTTCGCGGGAAGAGCAGTTGCAGGTAGCCGCCCTTGGTGGCGCGCGTGCGGCGCTCGCGGGGCGACACGTTACCCGTCAGGATCCTGCGCCTGGCAAAGTCTTTTGCCTTGTAGAAGAGCACCTCGTCGATGAGGTTGGTGCCGAGCCACATGTTGACCATCTTGTCTATAGTCGCGTCCAGATCCGACTTGGACTGGCGTAGGTCGCTTGCGTACACGACTCGAAACGTCGCAAGCTTGTACTCTAGCTCCAGGAGGTGGAGCTGTAGGCGCATGATGGGCTCATCTCCGATGATGAGGCTGTCCCCCAGTCGCGGCGTAGACGGCCTCCACCTGCCGCTGCGGAAGCTCTTCATCGTGGACGTTGACGTAGCCGAGTCTTGTGACTTGGCCGACGGCGTAGGGCTCAAATCCCGCACGAGCATACTCTGCGTCCTATGTACAGTTCGCGCATAGTTGACGCACAGAAAAAAGTCGTGGTATGCCCTCCCCGTCCGGCTCGTTGGCTGTTGTCGGATCGCGTCCCTTCCACATTGCGCCGCCACATGAAAGTCGAGGCAATTGACCAGCAGCTTCTCGTAGAAGGCCTCGAGGTACGTTGCCACAGTCTGCCAGTGGACGTAGAACCACATGGCTGAGACGTTTTGGACGCCATGCTTAAGGAAGATGTGCGCCAGGTTAGTGGCCGGGCCAGTCTTGTTGTATGCGGACAGGCAAGAATTCAGCACCACGTTCTCAACTTGGTACTGGGCCAACATCTCCGCGATCTCCTCCGCCTTGGCCAAATGCGTCTCAGGCATATGGTAGCCATACCCATTCGAGACGTGCTGCTTGGCAAACAGCAGCCAAGGCACCAGCGTCCCGTGCCTGGGCGAAACAGTCAGCACACGAAGAGTGAGATTGGGTGGGAACGACGAGTACACAGACTCGAGCCCAGGGGTTGCGGTGCACTCACTCGTCCCTCATAATTCGCCCATGGAGGTCAAAATGAACCAAGTTAAACGCGACCCTCTGTGCCGCCCTCATCTGCAGATGCCGCTCCAGTTCCTCCCTGCTGCCTGGCCGCACCACCTCGAGCAATAGTCGGCTCCGGAGCTTCTTGTGCAGCCTCATGAGTGGCCACTGCGCCAAATCAGGCTCGGGATCGCGCTCGGCCCCCGTGCGAGAGAAATCCCGCGCAATCACCAGTAGGATCTTGAACTGCGCATTTGGGTCCGCTTGGACGGCCGCCAGGGGCATGGGGGAAATCGGGCACAAGGGCCGGACCGGGCTTAGGAAGCGGCGGGCAGGAAAGTCGCTAATGCGGGTGATGTGCAGGCGCAGCTTGGGGAGCTGGGGTATTTCGACGCTCTCAAGGAGCTCCCAAGCGAGACAGTGAACGCCCCCGAGAGTTTTATTAGTCGGCTCGACGTCGTGGTGTTCTACGACGTAGATCTGCGCCTCTTTTGCCGTCATGCCAAAGAGGCCTGCCTGGACCTGCAGCTGGCCGAGCAGGCTTTCGGCGTATTCCCTCATGAGGTCCTCGGCCCTCGCCGCATCGTCGAATGCGTCGTCCTCGGTCAAGCTCTGGGCACTCCATAGAGGGCGGTCGGAGCTCCGCAGGTACGTCTCGAGGATGGTGCGGTACTGTATCTCGTGCAAAGGGTCCTCTATGACGCCAGCGACGGCATCGCCATCGTTGATGCGGATCGAGACCCGCCACGAGCGGCGCAGGTTGGCGTCGGGCGAGGATGCAGAAGAGTCATCTTCGTCTTGCGGTCGGGAGGGATAAGAGCGTATGTACACGACGTCCATGTCCTGGTACGTGTCTGTGCGGCGCGTTCGTTGAGTGCATGTTCTGTGCTGAGGGCGTCGGGCGGTCCGAGCTGCAATATATTACAACGTCAGCTATAGAGCTATAGTCTCTTTGCTCGTGAGGAGAATGGCGATGCCAGAGAACAACGGGGACAGACGAAGAACAAGGAGGCTGGTGCTTTGTGCTCGGCAGCTACAATACCGGATCAATGCTCCTCTGCTCCTCTAAGCGGGCGCAAGTCGTAGGCTCGTCGGGGCCATGGCTCCAGCGGGCTCTTGGCAAGGTTTGGATCGCGGAAATAGAGGTGCTCGTAGAGGCGGGAGTTGAACCTTGACTGGAGATGGAGTGGAGAATGGGGAGACGCGGGCGCAACGGCGCGCTAAGGTAGGGGCAGATGAAGGACACCGGGGGACGACGGCAGGGGCCGCTGCCGCTGCCGCTGCCGCGCGCTGCGACGGGCGGCGCCACTAAATCGACTACGTTACGACGACTACGGGGAACGAAGCCGTCGCACAGGCTATTTCGGGGCAGCCTTGGGCGTCAAAGTTTAAGGCAGCTGCTCCCCCACCCTTCTTCTCTCGAGCATTTTGGCTGCTGCAAGGGCACTCTCGTTCACTCGAATACCGCCGACGACGAACACGTTGCTACCGAGAACGCATGCGGGCGCTCGTGATGGCGCAGCGCGGCACTTCGCCTCTCCGTGACCCCGTGGCTTCGGGGCACTGCTGCTGAGAGTGAGCCTACGTTAGGTTCCCGAGACACGTCGGCAGTCATCGACGCCACGGGAACGCGGCAATTGCATCAGCATCCGGTTCTGTTCAGTTCGGTGGTCTTCTTCGAGGACAAAGCAGCGCACAGACACTGCGGCAGCCTGGAGGCAGCCAGCCTTCAACGCGCACGCAAGGCAACTCTACCACGTGGAAGTGAAAAGCCCTCTGCGAGCCTTTCTTTTTACTCCCCTTCTCCCTCTATTGAGACTCAGCCGCAACGCGCAAGAGCGTGAATCGCTGAACTGCATCCTCGACGACAAGCCGGCGTGGGGGGCGAGCGAGTTGTACAGCCGTCTTCTGAACCCCCACGGACGCGATGCGCTGTCACGGCGATGGCACGGCGAATCTACAGCCGCGTTCCATGAGGCCATATTGAGTTCGGCCTATTGCTTATTTCGACTCTCGCGGGATAGGTTCACAGGCGTTGATTAGCTGGAGCTCATCGGACTATTATCGTTGTTTCAATACGAGTAGAGCACGTGGAGGGATGCCCCTTGCGGCGCTGAACCTCGAGCTCCCCGCTCGTTCTGGCAGATGCAACGCCGGAAAACTCCCTACTCGTAAGAGCTTTTTCTCTTGATTCAGATGGCCTGCCACAGATAAACGTTAGCAACGTCACGGCGTGACGTGCAAATGCCGTAGGCCAAGGCGGACGAAGGAGCTGGATGCTGGTCCGACAGGCGTTGGCCCTCTCTCGTACGGGCAATTACGCGCTGTACGAGCGTCTAATAGCGTCTAGCGCCGCACGGCACCCGCCGCATCACGTGTACCAGGCGGGTCCGCTCGCCAACTCCAACGCCCGGTGACGTACTCGAGCCGCCCTGACGCGTTGCTACTTTAACCACCGCCGCCAACAAGATCAGGCCGACCGTGATCAACCAACGCCCGCTCTTCCGCTCGCTTCCCTGTTCTTCTACGCTCCCTACGATACCGACTCGATTCATAGCGACTGCCATGGTCTTCTGACGCTGCGGTCTGCCCTGTGCTGACAACAATTGAAGCTTCTCCTGCTCACCAGCGAGAACTGGAGCTTCTTCTCCTGTGGGCACAATTGAAGCTTCTCCCGCTGCACGGCAAATTCACCATCGTGAGCGACCGACAACATGGAACAAGCCGTGGCAAATGGCCTGCGGCCGCGCTTCAGGAAACCCCAGCACTCGCAGGTGTCGCAGCTCTCGCGCATGTCGTCGGGCGGGGGCGATGCCCAAGATGACACTGACGCCACCAGCGAGATGACGAGGTATCACCGCCACCCCAGCATCTCTTGTAAACCACCGCAGCACATCGCTAACCCGTCTCCAGCGGCACGTCGACGCCCGTCCCAGAGAATGCGCCCCCCTCGACAAAGTCGCTCTCCTCGGCGCGCAAGCACGCCCGCGCCGAGCAGCGGCGGCGCATCTTCCCGACCATCGAGTTCGCCTCGCGCGTCTCCCACTTCGACCCGGAGAGCGACTACCGCGACTTCCACGGCTTCTTCAACCTCTTCTGGATCGGGCTCGCCATCATGGGCATCACCACCATGCTGCGCAACTTGCGCGACACGGGCCACCTCATGCGCTTCGAGATCTGGACCCTCTTCACCGTCAAGCTGTGGCACCTCGCCGTCGCCGACTTCCTCATGGTTGCCGGCACCGCCGTCAGCCTGCCGCTCCACCGCTGGATGCGCGCGAGCTCCGCCGACGGCTTCTGGACCTGGAAGAGGGGCGGCATGGCCGTGCAGAGCATCTACCAGGTCGTGTGGCTGACCGTCTTCATCGTCGTGCCGTTCTGGTTCGAGTGGACGTGGACGGCGCAGGTGTTCCTGCTGCTGCACACCATGGTGCTGCTCATGAAGATGCACTCGTACGCCTTCTACAACGGCCACCTCTCCGAGACGGAGAAGCGCCTCCGCGCGCTCGACAACCCGGCGGCGACGGACCGCGCCCCTGCGTACGTCTACCCCGGGGCCCTCCGCAGGGGCAGCGTCATGGAGATGCCGGCGGCCGTCTCGGGCGTGCCGACCATGCCGGACGCAGACGCCGGCGACAAGTCTCTATCCCCCTCGAGAAAGGCGGCCGAAGACGACCACCACGGCAGCTCCGACGAGCTCGAGACGCTGCGCGAGGACCTCGCCCGCGAGCTCACCAGCCCCATGGGCAACGTCACCTACCCGCGCAACCTCACCTGGGCCAACTACCTCGACTACCTGCTGTGCCCGACGCTCTGCTACGAGCTCGAGTACCCGCGCACCACGTCCATCAACTGGACCTCGCTCAACGCCAAGATCGTCGCCACGTTCGGCTGCATCTTCCTGCTGACCGTCACGTCCGAGGAGTTCATCCTGCCCGTGCTCGTCGAGGCCTCGCGCCGCCTCGACGCCGTGCAGGCCACGTCGGGCTCCGTCTCCGAGGCGCTGCTCATCCTCGCCGAGAGCATCTCGTGGCTGCTCTTCCCCTTCATGCTCACCTTCCTGCTCGTCTTCCTCGTCATCTTCGAGTACGTGCTCGGCGCCTTCGCCGAGATCACCTACTTCGCCGACCGCCACTTCTACGCCGACTGGTGGAACTCGACCGACTGGATGGAGTTCTCGCGCGAGTGGAACGTGCCCGTCTACTCGTTCCTGCGCCGCCACGTCTACAGCGCCTCGCGCCCGCACACGGGCAAGATGGCCGCCACCGTCATCACCTTCCTCATCTCGGCCGTCGGCCACGAGGTCGTCATGGCCTGCATCACCAAGAAGATCCGCGGCTACGGCTTCATCTGCCAGATGCTGCAGCTGCCCATCGTCATGCTGCAGCGCACGCGCTGGGTGCGCGAGCGGCAGACGCTCAACAACGTGTGCTTTTGGATCTCCATGATCATCGGCCTGAGCATGGTAAGTCTCGTCGCGCAAGCTCTCTCTCATCCCCTCTCTGCGAAACCGAGCACAATGACTGACGTTTGGTAGATTTGCGCGCTATATGTGCTGGTTTGAGAGCTTCGCGTAAAACAGGAGCGAACTCTTTCTAATCTGACGGCGACATGTCGAACGGGAACCATCTGTGTGCGTACGTGTCTGGTACTCTAGAAGAAAACTCCCTTTATAGATGTTGGAAGATACCCATGCGCCCGACGCGCGCTTTAATTGACCTGCCGCATTGCATTGTTCGGTGACGTTTGGCGGATGGTTCTAGAGACTGTCCCTGGGTGATGCGATGCCCCCAAACGCAGCATGTAGCGCAGAATGGAGTACTAGCTTCTCGAAATCCTCCATGGGGCTCACTGGAACAGGACATACTGCTCTCAAATCCTAGGGAGACACCAGTTAGACGTGGGCACAAGAAAGGCACAGTGGCACATATTTCACAGGGGTTGGTGCAGGGTAGGCTATGGGATGAGTGCTGTTCCACTGACATCACGCAACGAGAAATTTGTCAAGCTTACGTTCTTCCATTCGCATCTACTTCGTCTGCTTCATCATCATAGAACTAGCTGGCTAGCGTACACCTCGTCTTGCCCTCTCGGGGCAAGGCACCAGGGAATTATCGTAAGCGAAGCGTGAGAAAGACGAAACCATAAGGACCAGAAATATCAAGTGCAACCCGATTGCTCTAATAACCGTCCAACTCCGTGAAACTTTTGCGTCTCATGTGTTCCCGACTTCATAACCGAAGCGAGGCCTTTAGTCGACCTCCTCCATGGCGCTGTCGCCGGTGGCGGCCGCGGGGGCGTCAGTGGCAGCAGCAGCCTCGGTGGTGGGCTCGGCGTCGTCCTCCTCAATGTTGAGGCCGAGCTGGACGAGCTTGTGGATGCGCTCGGCGAAGCCAGCAGGCTCGTCAATGGTGAAGCCGGAGACGAGCAGAGACGTCTCGAACAGCAGCTGGACGATGGACTTGACGGTGCGGTCGTTCTCGCCGTCGGCCTCGACCTTCTTCTTCAGCTCCTGGATGATGGGAGACTTGGGGGAGATCTCGAACGTCTTCTTGGAAGACATGTAGCTGCTCATGGAGGTGTCACGCAGGGCCTGGGCCTTCATGATGCGCTCCATGTTGGCGGACCAGCCGAACTGACCGGTTCGGATGGCGCAAGGGGAGAGGCCGAGCTTGTGGCTGACGACAACCTTCTCGACCTTCTCGCCGAGAACGTTCTTCAGGCTCTTAGCCAGGCTCTCGTACTCCTTCTCCTGCTCCTCGCGGGCCTTCTTCTCCTCATCGGTCTCCTCGAGCTCGAAGTCCTTGGTGATGTCCACCAGCTTCTTGTCCTCGAACTCCTTGAGCTGGGTCATGGCGTACTCGTCGATGGGGTCAACGAGGAACAGAACCTCGAAGCCCTTCTCGCGCAGGGTGTCGAGGAAGGGAGACTTGGAGACAGCCTTGATGGACTCGCCAGTGATGTAGTACATGTTCTTCTGGTGCTCGGGCATGCGAGTGACGTAGTCGGAGAGCGAGGTCTGCTCGTCGCCAGACTTGGTCGAGTTGAAGCGCAGGAGCTTGGCCAGGATCTGGCGGTTCTGGGAGTCCTCGTGGATACCGAGCTTCAGGTTCTTGGAGAAGGCGCTGTAGAACTTGTCGAACTGCTCCTTGTCCTCGGCGATCTCCTGGAAGAGCTCGAGGGCCTTCTTGACGATGTTCTTCTTGATGACCTTCATGATCTTGTTCTGCTGGAGAGTCTCACGAGACAGGTTAAGGGGCAGGTCCTCGGAGTCGACGACACCCTTGACGAAGCTCAGCCACTCAGGGATGAGGTCGGTGGCATCGTCGGTGATGAAGACGCGACGGACGTAGAGCTTGATGTTGTTCTTGGTCTTCTTGGTCTCGAAGAGATCGAAGGGAGCGCGCTTGGGGACGAAGAGGATGGCGCGGAACTCGAGCTGACCCTCAACGGAGAAGTGCTTGACGGCCAGGTGGTCCTCCCAGTCGTTGGACAGGGACTTGTAGAAGGAGGCGTACTCCTCCTGGGTGATGTCCTGGGGGTTGCGGGTCCAGATGGGCTTCTGCTTGTTGAGCTCCTCCTCCTCGATCTTGGTCTCCTTGACCTTCTTGGTCTTCTTCTTCTTCTCCTTCTCCTCATCCTCGTCGTCGACCTCCTCAATGCGGGGCTTCTTCTCGTCGCCCTCCTCCTCCTTCACCTCCTCGACCTCGGCATCCTCATCGGGAACCTCGGTCTCGGTCTCCTTGGTGACGTGGAGGTAGATGGGGTAGGAGATGAACTCGGAGTGCTTCTTGATGACCTCCTTGATCTTGCTCTCGTTCAGGTACTCGGCCTGCTCGTCCTTGAGGTGGAGGACGATGGCGGTACCGCGGCCGAGCTGCTCACCCTCGGTGTCAGCGGCAATGCTGAAGGTGCCACCGGCGCTGGACTCCCAGATGTACTGCTCGTCGTCGTTGTGCTTGGAGACGACGCTGACACGGTCGGCAACGAGGTAGGCGGAGTAGAAACCAACACCGAACTGACCGATCATGGAGACATCGGCGCCGGCGGTCAGGGCCTCCATGAACTGCTTGGTGCCGGAGCGGGCAATGGTACCCAGGTTGTTGACCAGGTCGGCCTTGGTCATGCCAATACCGGTGTCGCGGATGGTCAGGGTCTTGGCCTCCTTGTTGGGGATGATGTCGACGCGCAGGTCCTTGCCAGAGTCGAGCTGGCTGGGGTCCGACAGCGCCTTGTAGCGGATCTTGTCCAAGGCATCGGAGGCGTTGGAGACAAGTTCTCGCAGGAAGATCTCCTTGTTGGAGTAGACGGTGTTGATGATGAGAGAGAGGAGCTGAGAGATCTCAGCCTGGAACTCGAAAGTCTCGGCCATTGTGACGGGTATCAAAGGTGTGAATCTGGAACGCAGAGTTAGTTAGCAACACTGCAGAGGGAGTTGAAGAAGCCAGTAGCGAGGGAAGCCTGGCCAGTCAAGACGCTGCCTGGCGTACCGAGCTCAGCAGCTCAGCAGCTCAGCAGCAGCCGCACCAGCAAGGCTGGGGAGCACGCCTCGACGGCGAGAGGAGGCGGGGGAGGGCAGAGCAGGCTTACCTATAGACGCTGCGGTGATGATTGCGTAAAAGACAAGCTCCAGAGAGATCAACTGTCTCGGGGCGAGAGTGTTTTGGGGGAGAATGGAATGTGAGGCGGGAGAGATGGAGAGAAGGAAAAGATCAGAATCTGAGGGGAGGAAAAGTGGTGAATCTAAAAAGGATCGCTCTGGCCCGTTGTGCCTGGCCTGCCTCGTCGCAGTCGAGATTCCATGAGATTCTATGGCTGTTGCCTTTCCACAGCAACCGTCTGTGCGGGCGCTGATTGGCTGCGGGCGGGCGCTGGAGCACTATGGAGCCTTCTAGAGCCGCCTGCAAGCAAAAAGTTGTCCCACCTGGAGTTGCAGGAACAGAAGCCACTGCGGGTGCTCTTTTGCAGGGGCTCGCGGGGTGCTTTCCATTCGGTTCGGCGATGCTTCTCGAGGAGCCGAGTCTTGCATCTCGAATTGGCAGCGATTGCAGCGATTGCGAGGCCGGGCCGGCTGCAATGCGAAGAGTCCCCATGGCGAGGCTGACGGTTCAAGAGCGCCGGGGTTTCCCCGGGGTTCCAGCATGTGCCAAGGGTCCAGCAGCTCCGTTGACTGGGCGCTTATCTTATCAGCGGCGTCGCAACTTACTGTGCGAGTGCAGCCGCAGTAGTTCCTCACCCGACGTCTGCAGGTCGGACGGATTCCCTGCCTGTGATTCCCTCTGCTTCCATCGAAAGCTGAACATGCTTTCATGTGATACTAAGAGCGTCATCTTGCACATTGCAGCTATACACGGCGTCTGCTGAACACACCCGAGACTACGTTGTGCTCTAGCTAAAGCGCCTTAGTTCCGTTGACCATTGCGGTTGAGAAGAGAAATTATTCTTTCTTTGGGTGCCGATGCACCCACAGCATATAAGAAATAGCTTTGATGAGTTCACGGACGAGCAAAGTGCTTCTCTCTCAAGACGTACCGTGTCTGTCACGTCCTGCCTTCTCTTACGTCAGCTCCATGCTGTTCCCATAAGCCATCTTGAATACAGTCATACGAAGTGATTCTCCCCTGACAACCTGACATCCTGTCAATGCTCGGCAAATGTCTGTTCTGGCTAGAACTGAGACGTATAGCGTTTCAGACACATAGGCCGATGCCTTTCGGGAGCCTGACCACTTCACAGAAACCTTCTCTGCCTCGCATTGGAGATGGTGAGATCGTCTATGCCGCTTGACAATTGTCAGATTTAGATTCATGTCCATGTCCTCCATATGGTACAGTATACTCCTGTACGCAGTCTATGCGAAAGTGCTAAACCGCGCCCCGAAGCAATCATTAAACCCACGACCCATTCGCGGGAAGAGCCTAGTTCGCGGCTATCACGCTGCCAACCCGTCTATACTTGCGATCCGCATACGCCAACCCAAATTGTCCCGTCTTGCTCCCGGGTATCATCTCTACAACCTCTCCCACAACGATAACGTGGTCCCTCACCCTCACCAGCCCCCCCTCCGGCGCATCTTGAAGCAGCTTACACCTCAATACTCGCAGCACGCCCTCGCCACCTATCACCAGCGGCTTGCCATCCTCCTCACTCAGCGTCGTCAAACCCGCAAACACACCTTCTACATTTCCCCGCGTGAAGTGGTCCGCCACCGCCACGCCCGCTGCGTCGCCTGACAGGATGTGGACGTTGAACGTCCCGCTGGCGACGATGGCATCGAGCGTACGGCTCGGCGTCGCGACATTGAACGTGACGAGTGGCGCAGGCGTGAGAGTGAGCGACGTGAAAGACGACATGGTCATGGCGCGGGGCACACCGCCGTGCGTTGAAGTGCAGACGACAACTGGGTTGGCGAGCAGGCGCATCACGGCCCGGAGCTGTTCGGGGAGGGATGTTTCGGCATCGGGGTCGGCGGTTGGCGGCGCGACTATGGAATTTTCGACTGGGACGGTGGCAGAGGAGCTTTGCAAGCGCTGTATGGAAGGTCCTGCATCGTCATTAGCTCGTGTTGGCAGAAACTGTGGATGGAGCAGCTCACGTCGTTGGTGTGAGGTGGAGGGGGATTTCGTCCGTGTTTGTGACAGTGTCGAGGAATATGGCAGAGACCGCCTCCCGCTCAACCAAGCCCCAATCTCCAAGGCCCCTAGAACCCCATCATGAACCCCCCTTGCGATGCTCATCCAGCTCAAGGCCCTCCGCGGCGCGTTGATTTCCCATCGTCTCCTTGTCCAGCTGGCAACGCCTCCGTGCAACGACATCCCAGCCGACGCCCTGCGCATCAGCCTGGAGTGTATCATTGGAACCTCCAGATCATTGTAGTGCTCTCCAGTCCAGATTGTGTCGACTAGTCGGCAGCGGCAGCGAGGTTGCGGCTTACAGAAGGTTGCGGCGCGGGTGACGGATGTCGAAAATGCTTATCGATAAGACCGGCTGCATGGCTTGGTGCCGGCGAGCGGCCCGGAAATTTTGCGACCACCCCCATGGCCAACGGCACGACAAGCTAAGGATAAGACCACGCGAACGTACAACCTCGAAGGCATTGACGTCCCCATCTCAAACTCTCCGAGGCCTGCGAGCGCGCACGAGCAAATCATGGGGAAACTCCCCTCCCTGCCCCTGGCGCTCGCGCCCTGCCGAACCACCCTCACAGCATCCTGCGCAACATCACGAGCCTCACCACGGCTGTCGAGTCAGCAGATCCGGCACGCGACTTTCATCCCTCGCCCACGCCGCCCATATACTTTCACCCAGCTCGTCCAGCTGTCCGACGGCTCGACCTACACCCTGCGCACCACCTCCCCCGCGCCCCTCTACCGCGCCGCCAAGGACACCCGCAACACCCTCCTCTGGCAGCCCAGCGAAAAGTCTCTCCGAAACGTCGAGCTCGACGAGGCCGGCAAGCTCGCCGCCTTCCGCGAGCGCTTTGGCCGCGGCTTTGATGCCAGTGCTGAGGGCGAAGAGGGCGCTGCGGAGTCGGCCAAGGACCAAGCTGGGCAGGATGATGGCTTTGCGGACTTGATCACTGGCTACGCACCACAGGATTTGAGTTCGATGAAGGATTCGGGACCAAAGAAGGCCCCTACGAGGAGGAAATAGACGCAGAGTCCAGGCATTGTGGACGACGAACGACGGTGTGTTTGAATCAGCCAGACGCGTGGTAGTGGAGGCAGTGGATGGCGAGAAGCATGTTCAATATGTACAGCAATAGAGCCCACCGCGGCTTGTATGATATGAAAGACGCATTTCTGAATCGCAAGTTACAACCAACTTGAGTCGCCCCTACGCTGTGATACAAGAACCAGCTCCGGGGCCTCAATGATAACTCCTATGAAACAACCTAATCCGAGTCGTCCATATTCGCCCTGGCGCGATCGATAGCCGTGTTCCCGGGCGGCTTGGCCTGTTGCTGGTAGACTGGAGGCCGATAAAAGGCGGACTCGTCATCCTCGGCGTCCAATTGCATCAAGAACGTCTCCCACTTCTCGATGAGCTGGTTAATGTCAGCATCAGTCACGGCAAACCAGCGTTGAAACGAGTAGTCAGCTTACCTCCTTTTGAGCCTCAACCGCACTTTCCAGGAACGTCTCTACACCGCTCTTGAAATCCTCCACCTTTTCCTTCTCGAACCGATCAAGCTCGGTCCTCATCGACCGGCCCATCTCCTCAAAGAGCAGCCTCGCCTGGTGCACCTTGCGCTCCGCCTCGGCGACCTCGGCGTTCATCTGGTTCAATCGGTCTTGCTGGCTCTTGCCTTGTCGGAGAAGCTTATCCTGTGTAGCCTTCTTCTTCTGCAGCTCCGACTCAGCAGAGTGCCACGCATAGAAGCCCTTCTGGCGCTGGGTGAAGGCCTGCTTGACGGACCCGATGAGGCGAATATACTCTTCGATGATGATGCCAAAGGTCAGGACGTCTTGCTGGGCCTGACGGTCGTACACGTCGCGGATGGTAAGCTGCAGATCGGAGAGGGCATCGAGGGGCCCCGAGAGCGAGGGAGAGAGCTCGACCGTGGAAAGAGCGTGGAGTGAAGCCGAGAAGTCAGCCGCGGCGTCGGCCATCATCTTTCGCTGGCCTACCATGGTCTCCATGGCCTTGAGCAGCCCACGCAGTTGATTTTCCAGAGCGTCCAAGTACACCTTGCGGTCGTGGAACCAGTCGTCCTGCTCCACAAACTTATTGCCGCCTCCCACATTGATGCCCAGCGACCCCAGCACACCCTTGCTCTCGGCAGGAAGGGGGTCCCTTCGCTCTTTGTGCTTCACGTCGACGTTGAACGCCTCGCTCTCCAGGAAGAGCTTCAGATCCGCATCGTGCTGCAGCGTCGGGTGCGCTGCGATTTTGTTGAGCATCTTCTCCAGCGCAGCTCGACGGGCCTCGACAAAGTTGCTGTCAAACCGGCCCACGGCCTGCTTCTCTGGAGGAGGAGGGACGACGTAACCAGGATTGTTGCCGTGGAGGGTGGTGTAGAGCCAGAGGAAGTCGCGGTATCTCCGCTTCACCTCGAACTCTGGAAGCTTGTACGCCCTGGAAGAGGTCTGCGAGGAGTCAGCTTCCGTCAGTGGCGCAGACGAATAAGGAGAAGAAAGTGCCAACCTTTGTCCGCACAGAGTAGACAATGTGCGAGCTCGTCAGGTCCCCGATCTTGACCGGGTCCCCAACCGTAATATGGAACGTGGGCTTGGAGGCTTGCTCGACGCTGACGCTTGGCTGCGTGTTGCTCCTCACGCTGCTCGGTCGCGCCGCGTCCACAGGCGGCGGCTGCCTCGGTCCCTTGGGCCCGTCATACTCATCGTCTTCAACGTGGTGGGGGTCTGCTGAGCGTCGCGCTGGCTGCTGCTGCGGCATGGTCGTGCGGATCACCATCTGCTCCTTCTGGGGCGGCACCGGCGGGGCAGCCTCGCGAGCGGGCACATCGTCGTCGCCTCCGACACTGCCGCCGCCGCTGAGGGGACCGAGGGGATCTTCGACGGCCTCGAGGCGCGTGGGCTGGGCGACGAGGCGACGAGGGCCGCGCGCGGGGCGAGGCGTCGTCGAGGCGGTTGCTTGCGAGGTCGAGGGCTCCGAGCCGGGGCGGTCGTTCTGGGACGGCTGCTGGGAGCTGTTGCCCGAATCGGCCCACGGCGATTCCTCGACGTCCATGGCTGCTGTGCTAGGCCGTACAAGGGACGGCGTCGAGGATTGAGGGAGGCTGAAGGTGATGGTAACGGAGGAGGATGCTCGGAGGCCGTTGATAGCTCGTGGCACGTCAGTGGTCGGCTGCGGCGGGTTCCATTGCGTAAGGTCAGGCAGGCCCCACGGGCTGTGGCCAAACAGCGCCCCACCCGCCACGCAGCTCCAACGGACTCAGTCCGTCGTCCAGCCGAACACCCGACATGACCAGTAGGCACAACTTAACAGCTGGAAGCACGGCAAAAGAATTGATTCTCTCCAGCTGGCGGAAATTATCCTTTATTATACAGGCCGAGTCTACAGCATTCTCAATGCGCTCGAAAATGGGCGCAGCAATGACCCAAACTCCGTGACCACCAGCCAGCCACCTAGGCACCGTTACGCCCGCCATCCCGATCCGCTGCTTTTCTCTTCTTCTTGGAAGTGCCCTTAGTTCCCTTGCGGGGCCTCAAAAAGACTCGCACCGATGCTCTCATTTTCTCAACTTCGGCGCTTGCCATGCGGTCGAGTCCCGGACCCTGATCGAGCTTCTAGCGCTCAGGGTCGTAGCACCCTCCCGCAACCACGAGATTCATCCTTGTAAACCTGACCTTCATGACAGGCGTCTTCTTCGTAGGGAACGCGCTGATTTGGTCGGGGGTGACCATGACCTCCTTGCCTTTCTTCTTGTGGATGCCGCTGCCGGTCGTTGCCGCTGCAGACTGCCCTGCGGTGCCTGGATTCAACTGAGATGCGCCAGCCGTCGCTCCGGCCGCGGTCGCTCCCTCTGTTCCAGCAGCGGCTGCTTCTAGGCCCGCATGTTGAGCTGCCTTGTGATGATCGGCTGGTGACTGGACGTCCCACAGCCTGACAGTTCCGTCCTGGCCACCCGACGCCAGCACCGTTGACTCGACACTGAAGCTGAGGGACCAAATACCGCCCCGTCCGTGGCCGCGCGACCGCTTGATGCGAGTTCCCTTGTTGATGTCCCAGAAGAAGATGTTCCCCGCGCAGTCGGCACTGGCCAGGATCGCGCCTGTGGGGGCGCACTCAAGCGCGCTGACATAGTCGGCGTGACCCGAGAAGACTCTCACGCACTGTCCCGTCACGACAGACCACATTCGGATCGACTTGTCCGTCTCGTCGGACGCCGAGAAAACGTACATGCCGTTGGGGTGCCAGGTGATGGCCGATATGGCCGTGTCGTGTCCCACCAGCAGGCGCTGCGGCGACGCATGGTCTTGCATCCAGATCCGCACCATCTTGTCATACCCGCCGGTCAGGAAGTAGTGGCCGTGGGGCCCCCATGTCGCACGATACACAGGGCCATCGTGCGACTTGTACAAGCACAAACAGGTCCACGACTCCAAAGACCACAAGCGAATATGGCCATCGGCGCTGCAGGACAGCAGCAGCTTTGGCCGTCCGTCCATGGCTGCGTTGTGTCGGCCTTCGTCGCCAAAAAGCTTCTGAGGAGGCCCAGAAGCAGACTCCGAAAAGGACACATCGTAGATTGGCCCGGCATGCCCTATCAGCTTCCGGCTGTTGAACTTGGCGTCCTTTTCGTGACTGTTCATGGTGGGGAGCTCCGTGCCATCAAGGGACCATACGCGAATGTACGACTCGCCAGTTCCGGCAGCGACGAGCCTACCGTCATCCGAAAAGTCCATGCAGGTCACGCTGGGCTGAGTGTCAGCACTGTCGAATAGACTGCCCTTGAGCGAGCAAAACTTACCCTCCAAGGGTGTTGTGAAAAGTAAACATGCAAGAGCTGACGGACGTGCCGACGCCGCCGGTTCGGCCGTCGATCTTGAAGCGATCTCGATTCTCGCGCACTTTTTGCATCTCGAGCATGATGTCTCGCGGCCGTGACGGTGGCAAAGGAAGATCGGCCCGGCTTGGAGCATCGGCACTCTCTTCTCGCTTAATTTTCTGGTCAAATTCCTCGACCAGGCTTGTGCTGCCCTCGGCTGGTGGGTTTCGCCTCTCCTCGTCCTCAAGTTCCGCTCGCACATCGTCGCGCAGATCAGGCTCCATGGGCATTGGTCCGAGCTTGAGAGGCGCGGCAGGATCGAGCACGTCCCTATTCGACAATCCGATGTTGACACCAGGGATACCCTCCTTGGCATCTATGTCTTCGATGTCGGCATTCTTTGATCTGCGAAAGACGGCTTCGAAGCTGAAGGGCGTAATGGGCCCGCGCGCAGTCGAGTCGATCTGGCAATATGTAACGAGAACCTGTCGGATGACGGAGCCTCCCTGCTCCGACTCTCGCTCAAGAAAGTTGAAGAGATCGCCGGTTGCGTGTTGATTGAGCGGGATGCGATATTTGTTGTCCTTGTAGAGCTTCGCCATAGAGTTGTCGGCAACATGCTGCGGCAACGTGATGGTCGAAAACGTCTTGATGTCATCGGCGTGCACCGGCAAGAAATAGTGACCCAGGTCCTTGAGAAACAACTTGGAATCTTCCGCGTATCCATGCCCAACCAACTCCAAGAAGGAGTAAACAAACATTGGCCAGAGGAGCTTTGACAACTCAAACTAGAGCCATGGAGTTAGCGGGGCGAATTTACGGTCCCAGAAAGAAGGACAAGACTTGCCTTGTACAGATCGAGGTTGTTGTCAACCCAGTCCTTCAAGAGCTTGAATGCCTTTTGATACTTCTTGGGCCCCATATTGGCTAGCTGTTGAATGGGCTTGCCATCTGGGCCCAGGTGTTTGGACTCTGCACGAAAAACTTCTTCCGTGCGATTGAAACCTCGCTTGAGCAGATAGTCGGTTACCTGTGCGATATAAAGTCAGCGTCAAGATCGTCCGTGAGTGCTTAGAAAAGGGCAGAGATTGCGGCGGTGAAGTGAGCGCGAGGTGAGCAATACGATTCCACAATCGGCCGGGTTATAAGGCCGCCAGGGCGCTGGCGACATTGGACCTGGCATCTGAGCTGACAGTTGTGTGTTGAACTGTGGAGGCTGAAGATCGTTTCAAGGGACTCGCGATGACGCGCGCAGGTGTAGACAAGGATCTTGAGCATGCGGTAGGGGAAAAGCGTTCAGAAACAGATGAAAGGCAGAAGCAAACAGCAACAGTGCATATGCCTCGAGGTTGGAGCCTGAGGCGCGGTGGATGTAGCCATGCACGTGGCGAGGAGCAGCCTCATATGAAGCAACCCTTCCCCCTTGCTGAGCCTTCGCACGTGGCAGCGGGCGGCGATTACAGGTGCCAACTTGGAAACAAATCACAGGGGACTCACAATTTGATTCAGGTTTTGGTTCGACATCGCGCCGCCGGACGATGCAGCGGCGGTGCTGGCGGTCGGCGCCGCACCGGCCGGCGACGTTGCGGGTTGGCCAGCGTAGTTGGATGCCGCCGGAGCGGCCCCTTGGGGAGGGGGTTGGCTCGACATCTCCGCAGAGGATTCCCCGACCACGGCTGTGTGGTGCCGGGTTCAACGTCTCCAAGCTGTTCGAGAAGAGGTGATTCCTGTCGCCGGCGTAGCTGCTGCGGTCTAGAATCTGGTTGAAAGGACTGAGCTACTCCAGCATGCGCCCAGACGAGCGCAGCGCCGACTCGCTGCGACCCTTTCCGGCTTGAGCAGAAGGGCTCGTCGTATGAGTTGGGGAGGTGGCTAGAGCGAGGAGAGCCACGCGCGACGTTTGGCGATGAGCTGGTGAATAGGTGATGAGGTGAGTTTGAGATGGAGATGGCTGGCGTCGCGACTGAACTCTCGATTGCCTGTTGCGGTTATAGCCGAGGATTAGGCGGGCAATGTCGAAGTCTCTCTTGCGCCCTCCGAATCGTCGTCCCACGGTGCAAATTTAGCTTCATAGGACTTTATTATGAAAGTGTTTCTTATTATTTACAGGCTAGGCACCTTTTACCCATTAGAAGGGCCGGTGGGCGTGCTTCGCGGATATGTCACACATGCCGGCGGAGCAGTGCAGTAACAGCATATAGATCTTGGTTGGCGCGGGTCAACTCCCCGAGTTCCGAACTCCAACCACCAAGTTAGGGGACCGGGCTCTTTCGCCCTCTGCCACTCAACGCACTCAATTTGATCATTTTACATCACTTGCCAGACAAAAAGGCTCACGGTTTGATGAAACGACCAGGTGTATGCCGCCGATCTATAATTGCGCTCAAAGCAGGCCCCGCCCAATTGAAGTCGGCATTGAACCTCAGACGCAGCATACCAACTATCAGCTTCCCTACGGGCTCACATCACATCTGGCCACCGATTGAGTGCATAAATCTACTCTGCTAGAGTGAGCTTGAGCCATCATGGCTACACCAGACGACGTCGTCATGGGCCAGGGCGACTCCCCGGAGAACTCCCAGGGCCAGCCTTTCACCGTCGAAGAAAACATTCGCCAGCTCAACTCCATCGACAAGGCCATCGTCGAGCTCATGAACCATGCTGCCACGGCCCTAAGCGCTCTTACCACGCCCGCCATGCCGCCAAGCGCCAACCGGTCACCAGAAAGTGCTGTCCAAAAGCCAGCCCTGAACCCGCCCGCGCAAAAGGAGGCATTCCGCTCGGCGACAGACTCGTTCCTTACTACGCTGCACAGCGTGGACGTGCGGATGAAGCGTCAAATTCTGGCGCTGGAAGAGGCGGGGATCGTGAACCTCTCTAACGCGCCTCGTCAGGACACCAACGGCGCGACCAAGGCGTCACTGAAGCCGAACGGCGTGGGCACCGTAGGCGGGCTGGATGTTGGGTGGCTAAACAGCCGGAGTACGGGCGTGGAGCGAGATATGGAGGCAGAGTTATGGCAAGAGGCTCGCGAGTTTCTGGAGAAGCAGGGAGATCAGGTCAAGCTGGAGGAACAGCAATGATACCCATGCTGAGTAATTTGAAGCATGCATCGGAGATGGGACAAGGCGCTAGGTGTTTACGGTATAGGAGAGAGATCATTTCCTCAATTAATTCCCAGCTGCGGCTATTTGGCAAAGACAATAGCAGCTATTCCTGCGAAGTGTTCTCGAGCCGACGCAGGACTCGCTCACAGCGCCCCAGACGCCACGGGTTCTTCGTGTTCCTCGCCGGGACTTGTCATCGCGTGGCCCTCTCGGCTGGGCTCGATATCGGTGATCCCGTCCCTCCTTCCATCAACGTCTCTTAGAAGATTCAGGTATTTCAGCCGCCAGTGGCACATGGCGACTGTGAAGACGCCAAAGAGCACGAACAATACCCCGCAGGCGACTGAGAGTGCCAAGAGTGTTGCGCCGTCGGCCCCGATTGCTTCGTTTTGGGGCCCATCGCGGCGTACTTTGAAGATCGTCTCACAGTTGGACAAGCGTCCATCCGATGCCATGGCCTTTGGAGTAGACATGGTGGAAGACGAAGCTGAGCGTCCTAGAAAGGGAATCTGTTGGCAGGGTATTATAGCGTCTTCAGATTTGATGGCGAACTTGAACGCTTGAGCTGCAAATACAATACCAACAACTGACGGCCAGTATTTAAAAAGACGAACTGTTTGCTATGGGTGATTTGCAACGCTACCGTTGTCTGACATACTACCCGAGAACACACCACGGACTGGATCACGAACGCCGATACAACCGTTGCGATTGCACCACAACTCATTCTTTGTCAGACAGACAGCTTTGGCTGGAAAGAGCTGTAGCATTCTGGCCTGTTTACCGATGCAAAGGTTATCACTGTCCGTCGCCGCGCCGTCAGGAAACTTGCACATGCTGCCAAGCTCGTAAAGTATGCAGCTCAAGGTGAAATTCAATAGCAAGGAAATGCCTCGCATTACATAACGCGCTGGGTGATATTCCAGCCGCACTCAGCTTCTACGCGAGAGGTCATCGTGAATGTAGGTGGGAGTTATACGTGGTGTTGCGATAAGGACGCGGACCTCCAGGTCAGGGACACCAGCGACGTGGGTAGTCAAACAGCACCGTATTAATGAGACGATGCAGAAGTTGTTGCTTTAAGGTCGAGATTTCTCCCGCCGAGCTCTTGCGGGCTCGACGACGGCGTGATTGACGCATCTAGCACGCAACTGCGGAATAGACGCCGCAAGAGATCTTGTCACTGCATTCCTGCCCGGCAGCATCCGCGAGAGACTGCGCGCGAGGTGATGGCCACGCTCACTCCTGTGAAGCACACCCCTCCGGCTCGACTTTTGGCTCCGCGAAGATGCAATACGATGCTCGGACCGATGGGCCAATCGCACACATGAGGCATGGCGAGGGCGGACGCATTCAGAAAAAGACAGATTGAAATGAGATGCATGCATTTCGCCTCAATGCCAAGCCCCACCCGGGCGCAGCGTCCAATCACAACGTGCGCAATACTCGCGTTGCTTCGCCTGCCATGCCGGAGCCTCCGCGAAAGCACCTCCCCTTTCTGTCCGTACAGTAAGCGTGTGCTGGATCGTCCCCTCATTTCGACATCCATCGTCAGCTTCTCTTCGCTTCAATCTGTACGCGGTACCGAGCGCATGCAGACATTCGATTGTCCTGCGTCGAGTTGAAACGACCGCGAACAAACCTGCCGCTCCGCTGCGATTCGTCCGAGCGGCCCGCGCGACGGGATACCACCCTGGGGGCCCGAGTCACCCACCGCATTAGCCGACGTTTCAAACGCAGCCATGGCCTTCAGTCGAGGCTCGGCGGCGGCGCCCCTTTCCCTTCTCTGCGTCGCGGCATTCGCAGAGATGGCAACGGCTCACGACCACCACGAGGGCGGCGTCAGCAAGATCGTCGAGGGAGAGACCGTGTCCCAAGACCCAATCGTGAGCTTCACGCGTGCTCGAGATCCCGCGACGAAGAGCGCTAATGGCGGATACAGGATACGGTACTATGGATTCACATATTTATTCAGATGCTCGCCTACGGCGTCATCTTCCCCATAGGCATGGTCTTCGGCGTAAGTCCCTCCCCCTTCACTCGCCGTCGACGGCCCTTCTGACTGTTGCGCGTAGATAACCAAATCTCGATGGCACGTTCCGACGCAAATACTCGGCTCGATACTCGCACTTCTGGGCTTCTTCCTCGGCCACGCGCACGGCGGCCGCGAGTTCGTCGCTGGCAACATTCACTCGGGCTTCGCCAACATCCTGCAAATACTCCTCATCTGCCAGATCGTGCTGGGGCTCTACCTCAAGGGCCACTGGGAAAAGGGCTTGAATGGTAGGGTCAGGAAGCTTATCCGGCCCTGTCACTCCATCATTGGAAAGGCAATGCCCCTGCTGGCATGGACGCAGATGGTTTTTGGTGGCATCACCACCCTCGGCTTCTGCCAGGGCGAGCACGTCGGCCAGTGTGCAGCGCACTTCATCATGGGTGGTGCTTTCATCGCCTACGGTGTAATCCTGACCATCATCCTTGTCGTCGGTCAGGTCTGGATGCGCCGCTCCGGACGGTCCCAAGAATTCTTCGACAGTGCCGTCATTGCCGCTTGGGGCTGCGTCAACACCTTTACCGAGCATCGCTGGGGCACGGCCTGGGTCAAGAACGATTGGCAGCACACCACCATGGGCGTCATCTGGTGGTGCGCTGGCCTGGCGGGCATGTGGCTCAGCAGAGACCGCAACGGCAACCCGAAACGCAACTTCATCCCTGGCTTCGTCATCTTCATGACTGGTTGGGCCATGTCGGCTCACCCGCAGGAGCTCATGGTCAGCGCTATGACGCATAGCACGTTCGGCAAAACACTGATGGCGGCTGGTTTGACGCGCATCATCGAAATCGCTTTCGTCTTGAAAGACAACCAATCCACTTCAGAGGACGGCCGCTCCTGGAACAGTTTCCAGTACATACCTGTCTTTGTAAGTCTCCGCGAGGCCAAAAAGATGATGATCTGCTAACCAGCGCTAGCTCCTCTACGCCGCCGGCTTTCTGTTTATGGGAGCCACGGAAGAGCAAATGGCCCTGGTTCACAACTCTTCCATGGACGGCGTTTCTTACATCCTCATCTTGTATTCGCTTGCCTTCCTCGTCTTCCTGTTCACGAACATGCTTATCCATCTCTACGACCGCCTCGCGAACCCAATCGACTTCAAAAATTTGGCCAACGGACACGCCCGAGCGAATGGCCGGGCTGTCGAGGAGGGCCAGCTTCAAGACGCTGAGGAGTTTGAACTTGATGGCTTGATGAGCGATGACGAGGGCGACGAGAGCCGCCGGATGCTGAGGCGCAGCGAGGACCAGTCCGCCTTGGACACGCCCAGCACGCTCGGTAAGAACAACGAGTCTTCGGTGCATTAAAAGCGGTCTCGGAATGGGACATAGAGATGGAGTCCTCGCACACTACGACGACAACATTGTGGAATTTTAGCATATGGGAACGGCGTTGCGGTGAAAGAACCCAAGATAATTTTTGTATCCCTTCATCCTGAGGAAGAGCAGCCCTTGGCAGGAGTTTCAAACAGAAATCATATTTATGAAGCAATGATCCCCGTGTTGTTGAACAGAGCCTAGTCACTGATAAATTTATTTCGTTCTGAATGTTGGAAGCACGGACTGGCGGCGGAGACTCCCGCTCCCATGCAGGGTCCATGTGGGGGCTGATAGATCTTGGTGGGGGAAATATTTTCTGCAGACCGACTCCAGCGTCTCAGCGCTCCCATCACTCTCCTCCGTAATTGCAATCAACGAGCCCAACACGAGCGCATACACTCACGATGCCGTCCGTCAAGAACCCCAACGGCCCGTCCAAGAACCGCCTGGCGGCGCGCGCAACCAAGGCCAGGTCGCAGCGGCAGAAGCGCAGCGAGGCGGCCCGGAACAAGATCAGCAAGGCCGACACCACGCGCGGCGCGAGACCGGGACTGCTGCCGACCAGCGGGCCGAACGCGCAGCTGAGCGCCAAGAAGGCGCGGAAGCTCGAGAAGAAGATGAAGCACGCGCTGCGAAGGAAGATGGAAGCCGAGGGCGAGGCGGAGATGAAGGGTGAGTTTTGCGACGAAACACGGTGTTGGGCTGGTTGGCTGACTAGGACAGATGCCCCCGAGGTTGACGGAGAAGAAAAGAAGGCCGAAGAGGAGATGGAAATCATTCAGTGAGAGCAGGGGGTCGAGGAAAGCTCGGCTCTTGCAGAACGAGTACAGATGCTCAAGGGAACCTTGGTCGACTTTGGACCGTTAAAGTACAACACGACGCGAACGGCGATATCATCCAAAAGGGCATAGGATTGGCGTATGGAGTTGAATCAATGGCTTTGGTTGCGCGCTTCTCGATTTCTTCAGTCGCGCAGTCATGACGAAGACAAGGCAGTCCGTTGGAAGCTCGCAGGCACAGCGGTTTGTTAAGCTTCACCAGTGCGGCTGTGATGAAGTCCCCCATACAGATGCAAACGACAGCGTGGGCACCCACGTGGATATTTCAGGCTTGTGCACATGTCAGCAACGGAATTGTTGTTCAGCAACGTGGCTTAAATGGAGGCACAGACCACGATGTCTGGTGTCACTCGACCTCTCGGGGCTTGCGATAGAAGATGGTGGATGCTTCGTATTTCTGCTGCTAGGACTGGCCTCCAAATTATGGTGGTAGCATCAATAGAGACATTCTGTGCTCCCGGCAATCGGCCTTAATGAGAGTGTTGCCCGGTCATGGTCACGTCTCGGGGCAGCGTGAAGTTGCTTTATTCTATTCTTTCAACAACACAACAATACGGTCGCATCAACCTACAATGATGCACTGCATCAGCCTTGAACTCTTTCGTCCTATCTCTCCTCTACCTCTACCACCTCTTCTGCATTATTCTCCTTTTGAACCGATCGCCAGCATCATCGTCTCTGCCATTTTCGTGCTGCATTTTCATCAGAGCTTCAGACTCTGCCAACACGCATGGCAGCGCCTCACGTTACAAGAAACGTTTGAACCGATGGACGCTTCTCAGAACCTCGACGAGGAACATTTCTTGGGCGAGAGGACGCGCTTCCCTCCCCTTGGGGTTCAGAGTTGCACCGCAATTGAGCCTCCCCAACAACGTGTGTCGCCGTGTTTGGCCCAGCTTGAGGCGCACTAACTGAACTCATGTTTCTCACAGTAACGGACGAACCATCGACAACGTTACATGCAGTCGAAGACTTTGCTGAGTTTCTGCACAACACCATCCCAACAGCATTCATTCCACGCCCGCTATTCCACTTCGTTTACCGAGAAGCCAATGCGCGTCTCATCATGGCGAAGACACAAGGAGTGAGGCTTGCGGATCTCTTCATCGGTGAAGATTGCTTGCCCGCGTGGCCTTCGCTTCACTGGGACCCCGACATCGAGTCAATTCACGTTTCTTTACAGAATCGTCTCATTGACTTTGATGTCTCGCGGGATCTAGGCGATCTTGTTCGGAGAGATATCATTACCAAAGGGAACAGGAAGCTTGCGGAGGCACGGGAGCTAAGTGTCGACGTCCACGATATTGTGATTGGGGAGAACCTCCTTCCAGTTTGGGGCTTTGAGCAGGAGATTGAGTCAGACGAGCTGCAGTCGGTTGAGGAAGACGACGAGTCGGACTACATGATGTCGCTGCTGGATCACAACTCCTTGTCGGCGCCATCTGATGTCACCATCATTACTCCCATCTCCGATGTCTTCGACGACCGCTCCATCCACGCTCTTCGATGCAGCAGTCCAGTTTCCACTTGTGACAGCGACGACTCCTCAGAGTTTGACGACATCATCGAGCTACAGAACCTGATTGCGCAGCAGCCAATATATGAGGAACCAGGAGAAGATGTCGCGGGAAGAAACATTGTTCACGATGTCGACGTCATTGGTGGCGACGCCGGGTCTTCTTTTGTAGATCTCGAGGTCTACATTGTCGACAATGATGAAGACATCGCGGACTTGCCAGAGGTTGAGCTTTCAATCGACAGAGACGCTTACGAATACTACTTTGGCGATGAGGATGCCGTGGACATGGAAGTCGAGGGCGTGCAGCTGTTCTCTTTCGCTGGCAGCGAGGAGCCTCTGAGCGACAGCGACGAGCAAGGTGACAGCGCTCACTCTCTTTCAGAGCGGCCAAGAGTGCAGCCTCTACCTCTCTTTGACAAGGAAGATCTCGAAGGCGACACGCGGGACGCACTCGGCACTATCGATGAGCAAGAGGACTCCTCGGAACACTCTGAGGAGCTCACCACCGACGGAGAGCAATCCGATGGAGAGAAATCTGATGGAGAGAAATCTGATGGAGAGCAATCCGATGGAGAGCAATCCGATGGAGAGCAATCCGACGGAGAGCAATCCGACGGAGATCGCTCCGACGATGAGCATCAGGACACGGAGTAAGCTCGCGCTTGGAAAGAAATATTTCATCATCTTAGCTATTCGCAAACCGGGATCCTTCTTTACGCAAGTTACGACGGAATATTTCGAACAGACAGACATATATTCAGATGCGTCGTTGCAAACGGAGGAAGGGATGGAATCAGGATACCACTTTGGAGGTCTTTCAAGTCCGTTGGGAGAGAACGACGTGGGTGATCAACCTTGGCCACCAATTTCGAGGCATGGGAGTTTTCTGGGATTTTGGGACTGAAATGAGGCGTTTTGAGGGGCTTCGAGGCTTTCGCTGCTACTTTCTATATACATCGGATATGCGAGACAGTAAAATCTGCCTGATTTCGGCTCTTGACAGGAGGTGTGGTGAGGTCCTCTAAACAATGAGTCGCGCAAATGTGACGTGGTGCTGTTTGCACAAAAACAGCTTCGTACCAAGACCATCCATGCTGCATTGACATCACTGCTTCAACGGCTGGATTCGCCACTCTTGCAGCCTACGTTTTGCTCTCTTGCTGGACAAACATGCATTGGCCTCAAAAGCTAAAGTTGTTCTCATACTCGTCCAAAATCTCCCCCAGGACCTCTGGGAACCGTATGAGTGGCAGGATGCTTTGGGTATCTGAGAAATCTTGCAATTGCGCAGAGGCACTACCATCGAGAGTTGTAGACGGCGTTGGTACATATCCGTAGCCCACAGTCGTCGCGTCGCTTGTCACAGGGCTGGGCTCAATGTTGAATGGCAACGGATTGACGGAGACTGCGCCGTCGGATCGGATCACTGGTGGGTCTGAGCGCCCCTGAGACGTAATGCGTGAGCTTTTAATGTCGGAACTCGCATTGCTTTGACGTGAGCGCTGCAAGTTCGGGGCTCTGGGGCTTCTTTGCGTCGGTGCGCTGCCTTGCAAGGAACGCAACGGCTCAACGATTCGAGCCCCAAGCTCCTGTAGTGTGTCCTGAACGTGCTGCAATCTGTCGAGCAGCTTCTTGGTGATTGGGGATTGCGTTGACAATCCGCGCACTAGCCCCATAGCGGCATGTGCGTCTCGCAAACACGACCCGGTGTCCACGTGTCCCGTACAGGAAGCAACCAGTAACAGAGATAACAGCGCGGTCTGCAGGTAGTGGTTGAAGGTTCTGTGCTGAGCGTGATAGATGTCGGTATCACGAGCCAGGGCTACCAATATGCGGATGGTATCCTGCGCGACGTCGGCCATTACTTTGGCGTTTGACGGCTCGCAAATAGCGGCTTTGGGACGGACTGCCCATTTCCTGTGTATGATGGTCCTCATTTGGTTGCACCGGAGGTAGAGGGTCAGTCGCAGTCTGTAATGGCCGCGATTTTCTTCTCCAGGGTGAAATTTATCTTCAACGCCCCGAAACTGCAACCCCGCGGGCAGGTTTCGCCGCCACTCGACTACGCGAAAGTCAAGAAAGTCGCGAGTGGCGTCTGATGTGTCTAAGGCTGACAAAGGAAACTCCAGAGTAGACTTTCTGACATCGGAGGCTATCCGACAATATGTGACCATGTGCTTCAGATACGCTGATGAAAGCGAAGTATCCTGGGAGGCAAGTGAGTCAATTGTTCTGAAGACCCTGTGAAGTGTGCTTACCGAAAAGGCCGGATCATGGTCGATTTCGAAATCCTGTATTGCAAACGACAGACCAGTCCCATAACTCCATCGCCGATCAAGTGTATACACTGTCCAGAAGAGTTTCTCTCTTGCATCTCTCTCTTCATCATGTCCTTTGGGTGGTGACTCCCCTGAGTTGTGATAGCCCATCTCCTGGAGCAGTCTCAGGACGACGCCATTTCCTCTCCAAGCAAGTACCTCTCTGTCACTCAAGAAAAAGTATATGCTCTGAGAAGACGCAGTCAGTGGTGTTGGATCTATAGACAGGGGTCTGAGAATCAGGAGTGGCGCTCACTGTAAGGATCATCACAGAAAAATCCCCTTGATCAACATCTCCCAATTGAGTCTTGACCAGTGCCGCTGCATGGATCTCTTCCACGCTCGAGATTGCAATGTCGATGGCTTCCGAGTCTGCAATGATGTACACTATGGCAGCAAGCAGCAGTAGAATATCTCGGACGCGCTGCTGCTGCTGCTGCTTACTTGTGCCTGGATTCCGTTGTGCTGACCTCTGAACTGAGCTGGTGGCAGCTTGATGCACGGCTTGAACTTCTCGTCTCAAGGCCTCGAGATCAAGAAAAGGGTATTGAAGGCCGACCTCCTCCTCATAAGTCCGAATTATGTCATTCCACTGACTCTCCGCCAGCAAACTCAAGATGTCCACAGATGCCCCGATGCTGCGGTAGTGGATGAGCCTTCGCAGACTTTGGACATCGATGCCCCTCGCCAGGCCATCTGATCGGCCCGCTGCGGCATTCTGGGGCTTAGACGAGGCGAGAAACCTTCCAGCCAGTCCAAGGTAGTAGTCAGAGCTGCCCGGTCTAGGCGACGCAACCGAGGGTTCCGACCTGTCGAGCCGATGGCTTCGGGGAATGTTTGTAGTGGCCGCGGCTAAGCGGCCTTTAGACCGGAAGCGGGTGTTGCGCTCAAAGAGACAGTCGGCACTGATGTCGCGGCAGCCTTTGCAGGGCCGCTCGCCGGTGCATTTGATCTTCCGTCTTTGGCACTCGTCACAAGCAACAGGCGTATAAGGGAACCGCCTTTTGCGTAAGTTAGGCCCCGATGGGGACCTCGCAGGTGGGGTTTCAGCAGACATGGGGCACGCTGTTTTGATTCACGGCGAGCAAGCACCGGCTGACGATCCCGTCTCGCGGCTGTGAGTTCGAGAAACGAGTCCGTGGAGTCTCGGGATTTCGCTCAGGGATGGCAGCTGTGGGGAAGGCGGCTTACGTCGGGGCCCAGACGAGCAACTTATCACGACGATGTGCTAAAGAATGACTGTTCCCAAGTGCAGCCAGGCAGACAGGACGGACATTTATGAGCCCTCAAGGAAATGTCCGCGGAGCATACGGATGAAAGGTTGCTGTTTCGGTCGCGGGAATATGACGGACGGCATCATCGACTGCCACCCGTCGCAATTCAAACGCGGTGGAGGGGCGGCATCTAAAATCCGGGGAACCGCTGGGGCGCCGGGGCGGCGGAATCGGAACTGGAATCGGAACTGGAAACGGAATCGGAACCGCCGTCGTATGGGTTGCCCAATCCGTGTGTCTTATTTACCAATGCACTCCATCGCCTTGCGCAGATCCATGGACCTCAGATTGCCACGCCGTACTGCACCGTGCCACGCCGTACTCATGCTGCGGCTTTCCCCGCAGAGCGGTGGGCTGGCAAGTGCTGACTGCAGACTCGAGGCAGATAAATGCCCATGCCGCCCTGATGTAACTGCGACTCCAGGCGTCGCCAGCAAGACACTCCGGAGGAGTCAACCAGAGCTGTATAGAAGACGCCATCATGTCTTACCAAATCTTGGGCATCGCCATCGTCGCGGCTGTTTACGCTCTGATCAGATTCCTGAATGCGACGGACGTGCCCAAGATCAAGGGCCTCCCTGAGATCCCGGGCATCCCCATATTTGGCAACCTCTTGCAACTCGGCGTCGACCATGCGCGTGTGACGCAGAAATGGGCGCGCAAGTATGGGCCCGTCTTCCAAACCCGCCTCGGCAATAAGGTGCGTAGAAACGCAGAAACCGAGACTGGCGCAGTCGCCGCGGACGTCCATGATTAACAGAGCGCAGCGCATCATATTCGTCAACTCATATGATACCGTCAAACACTTCTGGATCACGCACCAGTCGGCGCTCATATCGCGCCCTACTTTTCACACCTTTCACTCCGTCGTGTCCACCTCCCAGGGCTTCACCATCGGCACGTCCCCGTGGGATGAGTCCTGCAAGCGGCGCCGCAAGGCCGCAGCCACAGCACTCAACCGCCCAGCCACGCAGTCTTACATGCCCATCCTGGATCTGGAATCCACCGCCAGCATCAAGGAACTGCTGCAAGACTCCAATGGCGGCAGCCAGGATGTCGACCCAAACCCCTACATGGCGCGCTTTGCCCTCAACACGTCCCTCACGCTCAACTACGGCTTCCGCATCGACGGTGGCATCGACAGCGAGCTGCTGAAGGAGATCACTCACGTCGAGCGCGAGATTTCCAACTTTCGTTCCACGAGCAACAATTGGCAGGACTACGTGCCTCTCCTGCGCCTCTGGGGAGCCCAGAATGCGGGTGCCCAGGAGTTTCGAGCCAGGAGAGACAAGTACCTGACCGACATGTTGACAGATCTGCAGGACCGCATCGCCAATGGTACGGACAAGCCCTGCATTACGGGAAACATCTTGAAGGACCCCGAAGCAAAACTTAATCTAGGTAAAGCTCCATCTAGTATTCTGCGTGACAACGGCAAGACTGACCTGATATAGCTGAGCTCAAGTCCATCTGCCTTACCATGGTATCGGCAGGCTTAGATACTGTACCCGGAAACCTCGTCATGGGCTTGGCCTACCTATCTACCAGGGAGGGCCAAGCTGTGCAGGTGAAAGCTCTCAAGGCCATTGAGGAGGTCTACCCCGACGGCGACGCGTGGGATAAGTGCCTGGTTGAGGAAAAGGTTCCCTACGTTACAGCCCTGGTCAAGGAAACCCTCCGATACTGGACTGTCATCCCCGTCTGCCTGCCCAGGACCAGCATCAAAGACATTCCATACGAGAATACTGTCATCCCCGCTGGAAGCACATTTTTCATGGTACGTTGCGCATTTCGTACACTGCCCTCTACCTCTAAAGACTAACACCGTCACGATAGAACGCATACGCGGCTGATTATGACGAGTCGCGCTTCAAGCTGCCACACCAGTTTATCCCCGAGCGATACCTCGACGACCACGAAACTGGCACGCCGCACTACGCCTACGGCGCGGGATCCCGCATGTGCGCCGGCTCGCATCTGGCTAACCGCGAGCTGTTCACAGCTTACATCCGCCTCATCACCGCCTTTGAGATTCTGCCGGCGCGAGATCCGGCCGATGCGCCCGTCATGGACGCGATTGAGTGCAACAGTAACCCGACCTCATTGACCACTGAGCCAAAGCCATTCAAGATCGGGCTCAAGCCGCGCGACGAGACCCGGTTGAGGGAATGGATTGCTGCGGCGGAAGAGCGGACGAGACATTTGTAAGGGAAATTAGACATCAACATTCACAATGTTGCAGCATTGCAAGCGATGGTTGTGTTAATTCTCGAACTTTAATGCTTCGGGTGGCTCAAAAAAGACGTGATTGGTCGTTTCGTGCTATCCAGTTGGCGGCGCTGATGCTTTAGTGCCGGAGTAATCGAGCAAGAAACTTGCTCTTCTTCCCTTTCTGTTGATCTTCTTCTTCCTGCTCTTCGCGCGTACCCGGCCCGGGTTTGCTCTCATCCACGGCCCGCTCCCCCCGCGCGGTTGAGACTTGTTCAGCCTGCGGTTCCTCTCCTCCTTCATCCTTTTTCTCTGGCAAAAAGCGAGAGAAGATTTTATTCATCTTGCCGTTTCGCTCATCTTTCTTGATCTTCTCCTCTTGCGGATTCAGCTGAGTAGTATGCTCATCCATGACTTGCTGCGCGAGCGAGACTGAGGAGTGACTGGCCTGCGGTACTTCAGCCTCTCCCTCTCCCTGTTCCTGTGGCTTCTGAAAGAGGTCCATGACTCTACCAGGACCAACAAGCCTCTCATACACGGCCAAAGTCGTGCCGAATTCTGTGTGGCCTTTTGCCTTGATGGCGTCGAGCAGCTGCAATGCGTAAGTTTGGCAGTTGTTGGTAATGAGATTGTACACCGGTTGCCTCTCTCTAATGCCCTGAATCACGGATTCACCTATGGTTATGTCTAAGCGGTTGTCGCCTGGTGAGCATCGCACTGTGGGGACACGTACCAGCCCGCCGGGTTGCATCATCGTTGAACCGTGTCTCGCCCACCTTGAAAGTGCGCCATTCCTCCCGCACAATCTTCTGATTTGTATATATGACGTGAAAGTCCTCATCCTAGTGCCGAGTTCTCCGTCAGCGAAGTGGGGTCCATACTATCAGGGTCGCCGGAGTTCCCCAGAATTGAACTCACCATCCAGAGCTGATGCGCATAGTCGCCGACGAGCACAGCCCAGTGCTGCGTAGGGTCGGGATACTTGTTGATCTTTTGGGTGATCAGCTTGCCCAAGCCAGTCTCCTCTGCAAACCATTTGCCTGCAAGTCCGCCAACCGGATGCCAGCCCACTTCAACTGGCCGAGGTGGTCCATCGAGGATAGGGTCGGCCAACGGGACCGCATTGGGGACATGTCCTAGGCCGACGGCGTGCTTCAAGGCTAGCTCTCCTTTGTTGAGATTCTTTTGCCTGCGCGCAGCCGTTAGCTTCTGGCCTACGGATGCTTGGGTTGACGGCACCCTGGGGAGTGCATGAGGTGGGCTCTAGGGTATGCGGCGACGCGTGGAAAAGGCGCGTACAGAAACTCCTGAAATTGGTCCCGCTTCCGCTCTCCTTCCTTGTCGGATTCCGTCATGACGGCTGACGAGGATCAGGAGCCAAAATTAAGTGCAAAGGGGGGCGTCTACGTGCCGGCAGTCCTCCGTCGCACACTGGCTGGATTGGATGAAGCACTGATGATCTGCGATTGCAACGAGCTAACGATGGCCCGGCCTCCTTAGGCCGCGATTTCACGTGATGTTTCAACCATGACCAACACAAGTCTGCTAAATTCTAAACAATGAGTTTCATTTCCATCAGACGTATCGCAACTTCCAAAAAATTCATTTCGACACATATACTCATAGCGAAATATATATATCTAAATAAAGGCAGGGAAAGGCCATTGTGGGTTCTAAGCAACTTGCCGCGATCGGAGTTGATGGATAACCCACGCAAGCCCCCATTGGCCCAGCGTCGAGAAACAAGTGATGGATCAGGTCAAAAGAGTGTTCACGGTGACTACACAGGCTTGGCTGTCTATTTGTGTAAAGTTGCGTGTTAGCAACCTTGGATGTCTCTGCCAACTCTGGTCCAGTGTAAAAAAATCTCATCTTTTATCCCAAGCTGCAGACCAACACTTTTGTCTCCGAGAAAGGAAGAAAAGAGAAAGAAAGAAAGAAAGAAAGAGAGAGACAGGATGTGAGGAGCCATGTACTCCATTTTTAACATTGCGCATGGTTTCATGATAATCTTCAGAGAGCGCGATTCATATCGGCTGGCTGTCTCATGTCGAGAGCTCTACACAAATAAGCTACCATTTGCTACCTCTGCTGAAAGTATGCGCCCTAGTATTCTCTGGCTCATTTGGTAATTCGATAGACTAAATCACTGAGCCAGTGCCCGTAGGCGTGACAGGGACACAATCTCCCCTTCAGGTAAAGAGACTAGCTAGACCGATGTTCCATGCGAAACACAAACGACATAAAATCAAGCGGAAGCCCACTATAGAAGAATGAGAGAACCATATCCTACATCAGGCCTGGATTGAGCTAGAAGCAACAGTGTAACCGTAGGAAGAAACGAGAATCGCTACTAGCCCTATTGAATGTGACTCCCTAAAGCTGCCTTGAGCTGCTCAACATCTGGACTTACCGTTGGCAAAGTACCGTCCTTGGCATCATCCTCAGTCGTTGCAGACATGAAGTGTAGCGATGGCAGCAACACGATGTCAACAAAATGGCCAAGCCGATACAACGTGACAATATCTTGGGTAATCACCGAAGCCTACCCCTTCCGTACAAACATTGGCCATCAGTCACTCATACCAGGCTATCTCAAGATGCGATCAAGCGCTACCAAGCTTGGTGAGAAGCGGGAAAATTAGATGCAGCAGTCGTAACGATCGCCGTGTCTCAGCCGCCTAGACAACTGTGTCCTCGTGAGAGACTTTAGTGTCGTTGATCACTATATGATCGCCATCTATCTATAGCCGCTACTGCAGTGAGAGTGCCGCGAAGTTTTCCCGAGCATTTTCATGACAAATCGTCAAGGCGACCGTCGCTTCAAAACGATTGGAATTTGTCCCCGGGATCAGGCTGTCACAGACGGCGATTTTATTCCGGGCCTCACCACGATGAGTGCATGCGTGCTGGCGCAACAACATGAATGATCAAGCCCTGCACGACCAAGCTTGGCGCGATCTTCAAGACATTCCGAATCAAAGTAAGTCTCTGAAACCCATAGAGTGTTGTTGGAAGAAATATAAAGACTACAACTCTTTACAAACCAACACTTTGGTGACCTGCACTTCGCAAACTCGATACACGACAGACAGCCAAGGTTGAAAACGAGGTGGCAATGACGGCTGTCGGCAACATCAGCCACGACAGGCATCGGATCTGGCCTGTCTGACTCGTCACATGTCACTGTTGACGGCAGCCCCGTTCCTGGGGAGCAGGACCGGGGTGGAGACACCTGAGCATTCAAGGTTAAAAAGCAAAACGGGCTGCGAATCGACCCGCAGCCGCCTCCATGCAGATCATCGAGGCGGTCTCTACTTCATGAAAGACGAACTTGCCAACATTGGCAGTCCATCTTTAGTGTCCATTTAGGAATATCATTTTACCTCACCTCCTACCACCTGTAACACCATTCTGAATGTTCTGTAAGCCTTGCTGACTTCTAATATCGACGCGTTTGTAGCTTGGGATGGTCTTCGCGCACTGATTGATGGCTCCCGTCGCCAAGAGGAGTGTGACGGAATCCCTCCTGCGGGCTGGATCTCTGACAGAGTACCACAGAGTCGGTGGAGGGGGCTGTAAGATCATCGATGCTGCATGCGAACACTCCAAGAGTTGTACATTTTCATTGCTAGTATGGAGTACGGAGTAGCCCCGGTCCAGCTGAATATCGTCATATCACCGGCGGCTGATAACGGTCCATACAAGAATTAAAACAAGATTCTTCCTCGAAGCTGCAGAATGGGAATTGCCGCTGTTAATGCGTGCTCATTTGAGGCTTGCTGAGAGGCTTGCAAGCTGAGCATCGCGGGACAGGAGCTTATGGTCCGATGCCCGGTTACAACTGTAGCAGGTATGACTCTGTATGGATGTTTGGGGCAGGAAGAGTGGCCAAGGGGGCAAATTTACATATGCGGTGAGCCGCAAGTCACCTATGAGGGACTGCGTACGGAGTAGAAGATCCTTGGTGTGGCTTGAGGGGAGGGACAGTTCTTCCCCGTACTCATAATGATGGGATTCTCATGTTTTTCCCGACGAGGTCTAGGGGAAGCAGGTTCCAGGCGGTGAGACTCAAGGGATCCGGGCGTATTTTGTGGTGCAGCTGGAAAATGTGCGGTGACGAAAGAGGCTTGTAGAGAGGCGTGCTTTGCATACGACTGCAGAGCGAGAGCCGATACGGAGACAAGGTTGAACTGGAATAAAGCCATGCAAATCAGGAAGAGCTGAAGCGGCAACTCCTGAGCCGTTCGAAAGACTGGGGGTCGGACATGGTGCAAGACAACAGAGGTTACCTCTCGTCCATTGCCTTGCACAATGCAGATAGTGCTGCGTATTAAAAGGGAAGGTCAAAGCCTGTGTCAGCGAGCCTGCTGTGATCTCGAACGATACTTGCAGCTCATGACGTCCGTTCCCCGCGCCATGTTGCATCCCGGCCGCGTCTTGCTTCTCTCCAACGGTCTTGTGCATGACAAAGATATCTCGGCACCTCACGCCGCGCAAAAGCTGGGTTGACGAACAGAACGGCGAGTGCCGCTCGACCGCCTTGGCTGAGAGCGGCAGGAGCCAAGACATGCAAGGAGATGCATATAAGCGCCGAGCCAATCACCTCGATGCGCGTAGCTCGCCGTGTAGTGGGGGCACGTGTGTTTGCTACCTGCGGGCGGACCTGCACGCGTGGCTTGTCAAAAGCATCGCGAGATGCGCGGCGCGGCAGGGCGGATGTCGATGCCGTGCGTTTGAGAGGTTGGGGTCCCCAGCTGTGATGTAACGGTTACTCCACATGGAAGAGGCACACAATCATGACAGGTTGAAACCCGAGGATGGAACAGCTGAGACAGATTTCAGATCCAAGAGAACTTGCCAATGTCAAACAACACGATAGATCTACGCGTATAGTGTAGTTGTGTTCCGTGAATGCACGCTCATCAAATTGATAGCTCCATGCATCGTTGCTCACTCCGCGAAGCCAGACTTGACGTCCGTTCAGAGCCCCTACCCCTTCTCAACCCCAGACTTGGCTAAACATGTCATCCCGGTTCCTCGGCAGATGGCGCGGGCTTGGCGGGCCCGAGGGGCCTTAAGCAGGGCTGCATTTGAGCCAGCCACGGGCGGCAGAGACGGCGCAGGCCGTCTTCCGTTAACTAGCTTCTATTCCGTATGCGAGGCGTCACCGGCTCATCGCGTCCAATGAATTTTCCCCCCGTATATTAATGACCAGGTGGCTTGAATTAGGCGCTGAATCCTGCCTACTTCCCGTCTCAGCCCCACGAGGTTTGCAGCGCTCGTACTTTGCATACAACCACCTTGTCCGCGGGCTGATGAAACACGATTCTGCACTCAGTGCTGCGCAGTTGGGATGGACAGGGGAATTGCCTTCTGTGACATCCACGTGGTATTGGAGGAGCCAAGGACGATATAAAACGCAATTTTTTATTAGTATTAATAACATGGGATTCCAAAATCAGAAGACGGACACAAGAGTACATTAATTGAGTAAATACATCCCTGCCGCTCAGTTATGTGTCCACGACACAGACTACACATGCCTTGCCGTGGCGCAAGCCTCACGGGAGAAATGCTCTAATGCACGCCCAAGTGCCGTTGTGGCGTGTGGCCGCCCTGAGAAGCGTTGCTCGAAACTAGGTCCGGTTGCAAGGCAGGATCCTGCAGGAAAGCCACCTGTAACTCAACCGGCTTGACGTCCATTGGCTGACCTTGGTCGAGCGCACGACGGCACTTACCGCAAGCGACGGCTCATACTCGTCAGGTTGGCTTGATGGCTGGCTATGCAGGGCCACGATGGCTTCACGGGGAGATGTGAAAAGAAGACTATCGATGCCGATCCCGAGCCGGTGGCAGAGAGGATCGTCATTGTCCCGAATCGGAGCATATGGCTTGTTTCTACCCTCAAAAACTTGGAAGAAATCTTCCAACACATATGTCCCGAACGTGTATATAAGGCAGCTTGATTCCCTCCTCGAACTCAATCTCATCATCCACAACCAGCATCAACATTCACTCTTACAACCCACTCTTCAATCACTTTTCCAACAAACACGAGTTTAACTCACCCCAACCGCAAACATGAAGTACTCTGCTGCTCTCTCCATCGTCGCTCTGGCCGCTACTGCCATTGCTGCTCCCTCTGAGGTCGAGGCCCGCAACCCTTGCAGCGCCTCCGGCTACAAGCAGGTCTGCTGCGACGGCATCCTGGGCTGCGCCGTCCAGGTCCTCGGCTCTACCTGCAACAACCAAGGCTACTGCTGCCAGACCAACGCTGCTACCGTAAGTTGAATCGTGCCTTCTCTTCAATGTTGTAAACAGAAAATAACCGTTCCTATCCAGGGCGCTCTCGTCAACGTCAACGCCCTCCAGTGCGTCAACCTCTAATTCAAAAACCCTTGTGAAATGGGGCCTTGTGGCTGGAAGACCACGAAACGGGGCTGAGGGTAGTCGAGTGGTAATGGAGATTCGAATGTTGCTACAGGCCGGTCTGGTTGATCTGGCGTCCACTCTTTTGCGGTTGTGAACCAGGGCCCGGGTTCACACTCGTGTTTGTAAATAGGAAAAGATGTCCCGCAAGGAAACATTGACGCCGCCCGTACTGTGCCACTCTGGCGATGCACCTGTGACTTGAAAATGCCTGCTCGGATTGAAAAATGGTGACAAGTTTTCATCTTGATTCATGTTCTCTTTTTGATCACCTCGAGAGAGCGAAAGCTATTGTTTGCCCTGATATCGACTGTTTCGTCCCAAGCCGTTGTGCACAGAAACATATACTTCATAGTTCGTCCAATCACCGCTCTCTGCAGGTATTACTTCCAAGCTATAGACATTAGTGAAATCTTCCGATGCTCCTCTATAGCAGACTATGCATGATGAGTCGTTAAGTCATTAGTGTGCCTCCTGTCTCTCATCCACCGTATCGTCCTCGTGCTCGTCAATTAAGCAACTGTTTGCGGGCGGGAAGTTGGAAAAAAGCAGCACCAACATTCCAATCACGGCAACAGCCTGGACGCGGATTAGCTCAATCAACATATAGAGTACGGTCCTATCCGTCTCGCTTACCGCATTGCAGAAGAAAGTGGCATACGCCTTGCCCACCTCGGCAAGGCTGGCAAACACGAAGCCGAACAAGCCTTGAGTCGCAAGTCTGGCAATGTTTTCAACTAGAGTGACCGCGTTCAAGGCATCTGCTCGTTGAGACTCCGCGCACATCTCTGTGATGACCCCTTTCGCCGCTGGTGCGGACCCGGAGCCAAATGGTATAAGAAATGCGGCTGTTGATGTGTTAGAATTAGCCATGTTCTGTTATGTGAGAAGATTGTTTGCCTTACCAAGATATATGTGCCATCGGCGTGTCGCAAACGCCGCGATGGTTGTGAGCGCTCCGTCAACTAAGAGACTCCATCGCAGAAACACGAGATCGAAAAGGCTGCCGTCATCATTTCTCGGAAGTTCCACGGGCTCTTCATCTACTTGTTCGCCTGCCGCCACGTCAAATTCTGCAGGGTCAGTTGGCAGCAACGTTGCAGTCTCGGCATCTGATCCTTCCGTGGGAGGCGTAGACGACAGTGCTGACTTGCGACCCCAGGTGATTATGCGCGGAAAGATGAATATGAGGAAGAGGCTCCTGATCAAGGCAAACTCGGACATGAGCCAGCCGTTGTCCGCTTGATTGAAGTCAAATGCCGCAGTGGCGTACATCTGGATGAGAAGAGGGGCGTAACCAGTTGCGAGCTTAACGATTCGTCAGCATAGATTTAAAGGCTTTTTGTCGCACAGAATCGAGAACAAATCACTCACAACTCCGAGGAAAATTCCGGCGCACAGAAATATCACTCCATAGTGTTTCTTCACTTTGCCGTCGCTGAGTCGCAGCCGCTGTGGCACGAGAATCTTCAGCGGTGCCAAGAATCCGGACACGCCTTTGCGATCAGGCTTCGTGCCGTTAGACATGGACTCCGGGGATATGTAAGGGATCGCGAATCGCGCGTATATGCCTGCGATGATGAAGGAGATGAAAGCAACGTCAAATGGCGCTCTAATGTTGATGGCATCGCCAATCATGCCGCCAGCTGCAATTGGTTAGTGATGTGATATTGTTCACGTTGTCGAGCGTTCATACCGAGGTAGCCAATCCCTTGCCCCAGCATAATACAGCCTTGGAGCTGTCCAAAAACGACGGTACGTCGTGCGGGAGAGACAACTTCTCCTGCGATGATGTTCACGACAAGACTATTTCCCATGAGCGGCCGGGCCATCGCAGAGCATCTTGAGAGTCTCACATGTAGCCCACCGGCCCTCCCAAGATGGTGATGAGCTGGGTGGTCTGGATGATGATCATGCCAGCTCTCTTCCCAGCGACAACGCCGAGGATCTGCGTGGCGACTCGAATTGCCGGCACAAAGGTCTGGGCCAACAGCGCACTTCGCGGTCCGAATTTCTTGACCATCCACCCGGCCACAAAGAGATTGAGGGTGCCTTTAATATGTCAGTGGCGCTCACAGCCTCACGGCGATTTCAATGCCTACCACACAGCGTTGTGCTCATGCCGAGAATGCTGAATTGCGTTGCGGTCCCGGCTGCAATCTCATCTCTGCTGCATCGGTCTCCGGTGCCCTCATACGGCGGATGCGAGTCGTAAAATGTATCGCATTCCATAAGATGAAATACATAGAACAGCCTGGCGCCTCTTAGACAAATGTTTTGGCAAGGGCAATCGTGAACTTACGGGACTTGTGTATAGCTGAAGGAGAGGGTAATGAGAAACCCCGCCAGGAGGATCCGATTCTCCACGCTCAAGACGGCGGTCTGCAGCCATGACGAGAAGCGCTTCCTGCTGACCTCCTCTTTGGGAAGCAGCGGCGTCCGTTCGTCTGTCGTCATGGTTGCGGCAGAGCGTTGAACCGTCAACCCAGGGGGCGGGAATTATTCTGGTCGAGGTAAGACAGCCGGACCGGAGGCGAAATTCGTCCTCGGACGAGTTTGGAGCGCGACCCGTTTTTTTGGGTTGCTATCCGGCCCGTCAGCTCCGAGTCCGGAGGCTGCCCCTCTCGGCGGAGGATCCGTACCTTGTTGCTATTCGGCACCGGGTACCTCAACCGGCAGATTCACTTCAATCTGCGATTAGGTCAACATGAGTGATATAATATAACCAACGATCGGTGGTTGTCAAGTGCAGTGCACATCATCAGCTGGCTTTGGAGGTAGCTACTGGGTTCGAGGAGGGGCCGGAGTGCAGTGTACGGTTACGGAATACGCTATTCAAGCTAGAGTATGTGTGTCTCAACACCTCCGCTCCAACACTTCGTCATCTCGAATCGAGCGTGATTAAACGGCCGCGGCAATGCGAGCTCCGCGATGCTTCATGTTGCAAGGTCTCTCCCTCAATGCGTCTAAACTTCAACATGGTTAAACGGTCAGTCAGGTCCCGTCCGTCGACTCCTAGGGCCTCTGTAAGCCTGCAGTCCGCAGCCGTCGATTGGGCAACAAGGATCGTGTGCAGAAATACATCATCATCTCTAATGTCAGAGGTATCATGTTTTATTTTATATAATGCGAAAAGTTTAGGCAACATATTCTGTGCTATTAAAGTAGCAACAGGTGCGTCGTAGAGATGCGGAAGTGTAGCAAGGTATCACAACGGTCAGGCATCCCTGACAGACTCCAACTGATGTCACATCGCCGTGATGCTGCAGCTCTATAATTTAAAGGCCAGCAGTTCCACCAGATCCTTGAGGGGACAGCAGCTTTGCAGAAACTCGTGGGCGAGGAGCTCATCCACCGTAGCTCGCTGCTGAGCATCGACGCAAAGACACGCAGAGAGGAAATCCCTTAGCGGCTGGCTAAGTTTTTCAGGATCCCTCAGAGGCGGACCAGTTTTGGTAGTGGCGATGAGGTACAGCGCCCTCATGGGTTCCTGGTCCATGTAGGGAGGCTCCATCTCGATCATCTCGATGGTCATGATGCCGAGAGACCAAATGTCGATCTTGGTGCCGTACTTGTTCTGCTTGACGACCTCAGGGGCCATCCAGTACGTGGTTCCGACAGTGGTTGCGCGCTTCGACCTCCGCTCTGTAAGCTTCGCGCAGAAGCCAAAGTCGGCTGTCTGCGTTAGCGCCGCGACGACTTGTGCACGATTATGGAGAAACTCACTAATTTTGACGTTGCCGTTCCTGTCCAAGAGGACATTGTCGCTTTTTATGTCTCGATGCACAATTCCCTGAGAGTGGAGATGCTGCAAGCCTTTGCAAGTCTAAAGGCATCATTAGCCGACGCGTTGTTAGTGCTCACAATTGCAGCGCATACCTCTCTGCAGATGGTGGCAATCTGCTGCTCCGAGATTGATGGATTATTGTCAATAATGCCAATCAGCGCGCCGCCGTCCATGTAGTCCATGACGACCCAAAGCTGCCTATTGTCGTTCAACAAGAAAGCATCGATGAAGCTGATGATGTTCTGGTGCCGGCTCTCCTTCATGATCATAATCTCGTCTACCAGAAGCTCCTTGCGCGGCTGGCGAGCCAGGTTCATCTCCTTGATGGCAACGCGTGTTGTTCCTCCTTTCTGTGCGAAGATATCCCGAGCTATGCCGACGGCCGTATCCTTGATTTTGGCAACGTATACGGAGCCGGAAGCGCCCTGTCCAATTTTTTTCTGTCGCGAGTAGGAGAGGTTCGGATCGCCATCAGAGACGACTGTTCGCAGCTTTGCGATGAGTTCAGCCTCTGAGGTTGTCAAATTGCGTCTGGTCTGTCTCCGTTGGGACGGGACGGCGATGGCAGTCACGCTGGCATCCGCCGCCTTTGTCTCTGTTGTCCCCTGGCGCGGTTCTGGGATATCGGAACCAGTTGCAGACGGGTCGGTCGAGGGAGGCTGCGGCGGCTGCTTAGGCTTTTGCACCGTCAATGGCAGCGGCTGCTCGCCAGTGTCGACGGGTTTCGGGGGCGCCGGGGGAGGTCTCAGGGCTTGAATGCCGTCAACCCGACGCAAAGGAGCTTTGAGCATGTGAGTCGGCGGCTTCGGCCACTCACCCTCCATCTGCTCGTGTGCTCCAGGTCGCTGCGGCTGTGCATCCCGCAGCGAACTCTGCCCGACAGGCTCATCCCTAACATGAGTCGGCGACAGAGCCAGAAACTCATCGGGGTTCTCTGTTCTCTTCGTGAGATCAGAATAGAAGTCGACGGCTTCGATGACGGCTTGCGGGTTCCGCGCATAGTCCTCTTTGGTGATGGCAGAGGCGCTGAGGAGAGCCGTCCACTCGGGCGGCAATCCGACAAACTCTCTAGTCACTGGATTGAAGCCAACGTGGACGGCATGAGAAAAGTTGGTCGGATTGCTTACGCCGCCCAAGTCAGGACACGCAGCGTAGATGAAGTCTATCCAGGTGTATAGCTCGTCCTCTGTTTTCGTCTTGATGTGCAGCGTCCGCGTGCTTCCGTCTTTCTCGCCAGGGCTCGTGGAAGAGCCTTCGACTTTCCGCTTAATCTCAAATGTTGGAGTAGCCGTCTCAACGCGACCGATGCTCACTACATCGCGTAGAAAGAGCGTGTATGCAGGCTTCTCGCCTTCGGCCTTGGAGAAGTCGAGCCACTCCTTGCGCAGGACCAGGTGCCGTTGCTTCCAAGGCTGCAGAAAGCTGCCCTCGCGAACGGCGGCCCAGCCCCGCTGCTTGGAGGGCGTAGGCTCGAAGCTGGCATTGTTTTGTTTCCGGCGCGCCACCGGCAGGGGCACCGTCGCGCCGGTATATGTCGACGTGGTGGTGAGGAGTAGCGGCGAGATAGCAGTGTTGGCGAGGTTCGTGGGGGCTTTGTTTGCGCGAGCTTGGCCAGCGAGAGGTCTTGGAGCCGGACCAGGGTTCGTGAACTGCCCGGCATGGAAGGGGCTAGAAGTCCTCATCAGTCTCACATCTCGCTGACGATGAGGCGAGGGTCTAAGCCTCGTGTCCGACGCAGCGCCAGGGCCGATGCGTTGACGGACCGGAGAGTCTCGTGAGATGGAATTGGAGGACGTACTCTTGTTGCGCCATCGTATCTGTTGGCCGATATCACGGCCGTTGGCCTCACCGGGCCATGAAGCAGCTTGTGGATGAGACGTTTGGATGGTCTAGTTGACTCTATGAGGGGCTCTATGAGGGGCAGCGCTCAGACGAACTGAACATGTCGCGCGCCTCGACACGAACCCACGAGCCGACGAGGGCTGCGATGATGCTCAATCTTAAGTGCTCTTTGCAAACAGCACGCGCATGCTTGCTCGGCGAATTGGCGACGCGACGACGGCGGTTGAGGGCGCAGCTTGAGAACAAAGCAGGCGGAGGTGGGGAAGCGTGGCAGCTGTCCGTCAGATGCGGACAAAGGTCCTCCGCGATCCTTGCATACGATAAGGTAAACATCAAGCCAACAGTATTACCCGGCTGACGTTCCCGGGAGCAACATGTGAAACAAGGGCCGACAGCCACGCAAATCAAGGGCACTCGTTTGTACGCAGCAACGGTTCATAGTGAGTCTCGATCCGGCGCAATCGGCCAGCAGAATTCGGCCGTCTTCACTTTGTCAGTTAGCTGTACTCTGTAGCCCATGTTGAGTTATTTTGTAGCAATTCCTCCATCGCCTGCAATACTGTATTGATGTCGCTTTGCCGGGCGGCCTCGAAAGGGCACATCATCACTGCACTTGGCCACGCATCAATGCCGCTTCGGTCCTTTCAGAACATCGAGCTCTTGAAATCAGGCATCGGGAGCTGCTTTAAATCGCAAATCCAAACGCCTGAACCGACAACAGGCCGCAACGGCAAATTGCCTGTTCGGGCAACTCTCCCCGGCGGGGTTGGCCCGCTCCCCGCCTCTCCACCGGACCCAGAAGGCCGTCTCGACGCCACGACGCGGCAATTGAAACTTGCCGACGAATGGGAATTGCGTCAAGAGGTGCAAACGCCGGGCATCGTCAGGCCGGCACTGGGCCGCAGGCGACGTCGGAGCTTCAGTGGGGTTCATAACATGAAAAGCTTCAACCTCATCCTTGCCTCTGTTCTTGATGTCAATGCTTCTGTTCTTTTCCTCTGTGCGACGGTATCACTCCTCTTCTTCCCGTTGTACGACCCTATCCTGACCGCCAGTGAAACCAATTCGGGCTGTGAAACGCCGCTGCCGAGAGCGCTCTTCCCACATCGTTGCCGGCTATTGACCAGCGCGATACATTGCAGCTTCAGAAGTTGAAACTACCAGATACAAACAGTCCCTTGTGTGCTTCGAAATGTCCTCCCAGCGCGTCACCGCTTCCGTCTTACACGGCGCCCGCGACCTCCGCCTCGAGGAGCGCGCCCTCCCGCCTCCGGCCAGCGACGAGGTCCAGGTCGCCGTGCAGTCCACCGGCCTCTGCGGCTCCGATCTGCACTACTTCAACCACTTCCGCAACGGCGACATCCTCGTTCGCGAGCCCTTGACGCTGGGCCATGAGTCCAGCGGCACGGTCGTCGCCGTTGGCTCCAGTGTCACGGAAAAGCTCGCGCCGGGAGACCGTGTCGCGCTCGAGGTCGGGCTGCCTTGCGAGAGCTGTGAGTTCTGCGACCAGGGGAGGTACAACATTTGCCGGGGCATGAAGTTCCGCAGCTCGGCCAAGGCGTTTCCGCATGCGCAGGGCACGCTGCAGGAGAGGGTCAACCACCCGGCGCGGTGGTGCCACAAGTCAGTAGCTCTCGACCGCAGTGCGATTTCGTCGACTAACCAGTGCAGGCTTCCGACCGACCTCTCCTTGGACCTTGGGGCCGTCATTGAGCCCCTCTCCGTGGCCATGCACGCCAGGGACCGGGCGCAGCTCCCGAAAGACTCAACGGTCCTGGTCTTCGGCGCCGGCGCCGTCGGTCTCCTTGCGGCCGCTGTAAGCAAGGCGGACAACGCCGGCGCCGTCATCATTGCCGACATCCAAAAGGACCGCGTTGACTTTGCCGTCTCAAACGGATACGCAGACGCGGGTTTCGTGGTGCCCATGGCCCGGCCGCAGACGATCGAGGAGAAGCTCGCGTATGCACAGGAGGTGGCTGACAAGATTAAGGCGACCGAAGTCAGGGGCAAGCCGGTCGGAGAGGTGTCGGCCGTGTATGAGTGCACAGGCGTGGAAACGTGTGTCCAGAGCTCCATCTACGTGCGTAAGCCTCATGAGCGACGGTATCGACTAGTGTGCTGACAGACATTAGGCCACCAAGCCTGGAGGCAAGGTCATGATCATCGGCATGGGCACCCCGATCCTCACGCTACCCATGTCCGCGGCGGCGTTGCGTGAGGTTGATCTCATTGGCGTCTTCCGATACGCCAACACTTACAGGGAAGCCATTAAGCTTCTCTCCAACCGACCCGCGTCGATGCCGGACCTGTCGACGCTTGTGACTCATCGGTACAAGGGCATGAACCAAATCAACGACGCGTTTGCCATGGCTGGCAAGGTCAAAGATGACGAGGGACAGCTGGTGCTGAAGGTCGTGGTAGACATGAAGGAAGAGGCATGAGTGCTGCAATTTGAAAAGCATTACATTTCAATGATCATGGAATCTGATATTGTCTGTCTTTTATCTTGACTATTGAGCCGATACCCTATTACGACTTGTCTGGAAAGCCAAAGTCAATTCCAAATGGCGGGTACACGTAGCGCTTGAGCTCGTTTTTGCTGGTCAGGTCGGCAGAGTAATCGTTGAGAAGCTGCATATCGTCGGCGTCCAGCTTGACAATCTCCAAGTTCGATTTGATGCGCGCCGGCGTGACGGACTTAGCCAGAACGGTGCTTCCACGTGCAACTAGGGCAAAATGATCAACACAATCCCACGAGGTCCTTGAAGGAGGCAGAACTCACCATGGTAGCTCAACAAGACTGTTCCCGCGCTCACGCCCTTCTTCTCCGCGATCTTGACGACAGGGGCGGCGCTCATCAGCGGGCTGCCGGTGCTGCCTAGCGGGCTGTACGCGACGATGTGAATCCCCTTCTGCTTGCACAGGTCGACAATTTCCTGCTGGGGCAGGCTGGGGTGGTTCTCGATCTGATTGATGGCAGGTACAATCTTGCACTGCGGCAGCAGCTCTTCGAGGTATCGCTTGCTGTACTATTTGATGAGAGAAGCCATGTTAGCCCCCATCTCGTAATGCTGAAGTGTCGTGTCGGAGGAGTCAGACGTACGTTGCAGACGCCGATGGCCTTGACTTTGCCGGTGGCTACGACGGCCTCCATCTGCTTCCAAGCCTCGATATGGTTCCACGTGCGGATGATGTCTCGCGAACCATCGGCCAGGGTCGGGAACTTGTCGTGGTTTCCTTCGGGGTTCAACAGAACCGGCCAATGCTGTTCGCTAGTCAGCCCCATCCATCCACCCCGGTCGCGGCGGCGAAGAACTCACAATGAGGTACAGGTCAACATAGTCCAAGCCGAGGCTCTTCAAGCTCTTTTCCAGCCCTTCGGCGACTCTGGTGTTGTACGTCGCCCACACTTTGGTCATTACGAAGACGTCCTCTCGCTTGACACCTGAGTCAAACGCCTCCTTGAGGCCCTGCCCGACCTCGTCCTCGTTGCCGTAGCAGTATGCGCAGTCGACCAGCTTGTATCCATTCTTGAGCGCGTACGAGACGGCCGCTTGCACCTCACCCGGCTTAGACTGCCACGTCCCTGCGAACTGCTGTGAGTCTCCTGGCCACGAACAACACCAGAGGGGTCTTATTTGGGGGTGGGGAATTGCGTACCCAGGCCGACCGCTGGGATCTCGGCTCCCGTGTTGAGCTTGAAACTGGTTGCTGCCATGGTTGGGACTTGTCACTGTAATGTGTTGGTTATACCCGGCAGCGACTCCCGGAGCGGGAGACTGCTCATTATATTGGTCCTGGGACGGCTGTTCGAACACAAACATGCATGTCACCGCGCGAGCAATAGCCAGAACAGGTTCCCGTCGGCGATTGACGCTTGATGGAGACATGCGGGGCGGAGGCGGCGTGCCCCGTTTCTAGCCACGGAGAACTGAGCTTGACGTAGGAACAGTGGAGGCTCGATTTTTAGCGCCGGGCTCGACTCCAGCCATACATGCAGTCCAGCAGCGTCATCAATTCCTGGTTGAACATACGAGTACAAAAATGCCACGGGCTGCGAATCTTGAATATTGTGCATCTGAGCTGTCTTCTGTTAAGCAGCTTGGGCTGCGGGTCCCGTATTAATAAGTCGTATCTAGCACCCTATTCAGACGCCTCTAGGATGACCTGAAACATCCCGAACATACAAATACAAAGAAAAGGACGTCGTCCAAGTGGTATCCATTGCGAAGTGTTGTGCCGCACACGTTGCGTTCCCAGCATAGCATGCCAGTGCTCCGGCCGTCAGCTTATCCCGAAACGAGGACCCAGAGCCTGCAAGTTGTGTTAGAATGAGAATCACCGCAAGGGGGGTCTTGGGCGTCTTACAGGAAGAATATCATCAAGACACCGAACATCTTGGCTATCAGCCACCGGTTGCTTGACACGCGCGACCAGTATTTCAGCAGTTCTCTTTGCGCCCCCTCGACATTGTCCACGACATCTTCCGTGTTGGCGTCGATTCGCTGGATCATCTCGCTCTGCTCAGAAACCATGGTCGCTAGCTGCCCAAAGATGCTTCCCAGCTCGCTGATCGTCTTTTCGATCGCCTCGATCGCCTCTCCTCGCTGTTGGATGTAGGTGTTGGTGGGCTGCGCCTCCTCCATCATCATCAGCTGCTGATCGCCGACGGGGTTCAGCGAGAGCGTGTCGGACGCGGGGGCCGGGGATGCCCGGTTGGGCGTGCCGTATAGCGGCGATCCGGATTGTTGCAGTGAGGGCTGAGCGTGCTGAGACACGGACGAGATGAAATTCTCCGTCCGTGACCTGGAGGCTTGGATGTTCTTTGTCCTCGCCTCGAGCACGTCCTTGAAGTTGACCGAGACGTCGGTCAGCTTGCCTTGTAATAGGTAGACGACATTCTTGTTGTGTTCGCCTTCTTGGTCGGCCTTGGGGTGCTGCTGCTTCGAGAGCGTTTGTAGGTTGCCGATTTGTTGATTCAGGGACGAGAGATCTTGCTTGATGACAAACGTGAGCTCGTTGATCTCGACCGGCCGGTCATCGAATAATGTGCGGCGCTTTGCGACTGCTGCAATGTCAGATTCGGTCTCACGCGCGTCTGGGTCCTCGCCGAGGTGGATATTTACGTTGCGCCAGCTTCTCCAGCTTCCCCATGGTCGCTGAGATGCCCCGCCCAATCTCGGCCGCCTTGCGCGCAAAGTCGGACCGGCTGGGCTTTGCGTCGCCATTGGCGGCGGCCTTTTGCGAGTCGGTCAGCAGAGATCTCCTCTGCGAGCCGACCTTTGCCGAATTCTGCCGGCGCTGGGCTTGCGCCAGGACCGACTTGAACTCGGCAGTCCGGTCTTGGATGGATGCGACGGCCATGGCGTCTGAGCGTCGCGAGCCGACAGACTACTGGGGCCGGCGCGGGTTCGCGACGAGCGGGCAGTGTCCGCAAGTCTATCCTTGGCGCGAGTGCCGGAGTGTCGGGCTCAACAGCGAGTATCTTGCTCGGAAGCTCGTCGAGATGGCTCGGAAACCAGGTTAAGGAGGTGCTCGGGGAGAAGTGCGCTAAAGGTACAGCAACGGAGTAACGTGAGGCTGAGCGCAAAATAAGCGGAGTAGAAGCGTGAATCGAAAAAGGGCCCGGAGAGGCGCAAGCAGTGTTGTCGCGATGATTGTAGGAACAGCCTTCTCTCCTTGATGGTTGAATGGAGGGCGGCGACACGTGGTGGATTCGTTTCAATGGCTGCCGCGCCGCCTCCTTGCCCGTTGCTGACTGTGCAACTCCACTACGCATCCGGCCTGTGCCACAGTGGCTGGGTTGCCAACATTTCTGCGACGCCCGGGCCACAGACGTCACTGCTGACGGGACGGCAGCAGGTTGATGCCAACATGCATCTGGTCAAACTTGAGACAAGGCAGCAAAGAATGCAGCACGAGACTAGGAGACTGTTTGCAGGAGTAGACATGCAGAGCAGGGTGCCCTCTTCCGTTCCGAATCGCTGTGGTGGTTTTACGAAGATCAACGAGGAACGTTCAGCCGAAGGTTCTGACGGAGGACATAGCAGTGGTGGATAGGCCTTATGCTGGCCAACTCCAAGGCCGGCAGAAACCAATGATCCTCCAGCCGAAAGGACGGCGACAATGCTGCACCCAGTCGTCAATGTCAAACGCTCAAAATCGGTTTACATAGAAAGTGCCGTCTGGTGTTTGGCGGCTGGGGGTGCGGGCTGCGCCACTGCAACTCATCGCGACGCGCAGCCCCCAAGCGTCGGCTGGCAGCTACTAAAGTTAGCACCTCCACCAGCTAACAGTCGGCTGGTCTCGCTTCGTATAGTCCCCGCAATTTTGGCACCGCAAATACTCGGCGGCACGGCTTCGCTAATAGCGCCGACCAAGATCACACCCTGGTCTGATGCCTTCAAGCTGCCAGCCGAGCCGACGCCCAATCTCCAAGGGGTGTTGTGCGCGCCGCTGCCAACATAACTAATCCTGCCATCAGCGACACCCGTGTCCCCTTTCGCGGCATCGTTTGCGCTTCCCTTTGTATCCTTCATTGCCCTTGCGTTGCGTTAGTCGCGGGTGTCGACACCTAGCAGTGCTCGTCTGCGTCATCAGTGCGGCGTCGTCGATTCGGTTCCTGTGGAAGCAGCGCCGAAGCATGATCGAGTAGCAAGCTGCGACAGCGCGACTCGCCATGGATAGCCCCTTCAATCAGGGCATCGGGCGTGGCCAATCTCCCATGTACGTGCTCCCTGCCCGACGCCGAGCCTCTCGCGGCCTCGATGCTGACTCCAGCGTGATGTTCAGGTCCCCGCAGACGCCGACCGGTGGCGGCTCCTACCAGGTCAACGTCAACCGAACCAAAACGAAGAAATGGGTCGAGGCCAAGACTCAGAACTATGACGGCGACGACTGGGGGGCGGATGAGTTCGAAGACGAGGAAGAATCCGAGCCGGAGCTGCCGCCAGTCCCTCCACCGCCGGCGAAGCAGCCCACGGTCGGCACGGAGACCTTGCCCTCAGCCAGACCCATCCATGATGCTGCCTCAGCTCTGCCAGCCACGAGCGGCCTGCCGTCTCATCGGACTCAGCAATCCGCCGCCGCCGCATCATCCAACCAAACTCATCATGCAGCCCTCACGTCGCCTGTTGTGTCCGACCCCTCGACTGTCGGGAGTCCGCTGACCGAGAGGGTGGTGTCCCCCGAGTCGGTTGGAGGCCGCCCATCGACTGCTGCAACATCTCAACCCGGAGGGACAATCGGCAAAGCTGGTGGAAACACTCTATCTGACGTCCAACCATCCGATACATACCGCCCTCAGGACAAGGAAATCAAAAGGGCAGACCTACCCTTGGAAGCTTCGCGGCCAAGCCAGCACGACGGTGATGTTGTCGGAGATCCGGTAAAACATAGCCACAGGAACTCCATGGGTCGAGACGACCACTTCCAGGTCCACGGGGGCGCTGCTGCAGAGTCCGAAGAGCACGATGACCGTCGTCGATTTTCCTCCAGCCCCAAATTGCCAGACGTTGCTCGCATGTCGATGTTCGGCCCGGACTTGTTTTCGTCCACAGAGAGTGGATTTTTTACCCAACCGACTATTCCAGAGCATGAAAGCGACAGGGCGTCACAACCGTCGCCGCCGCAGATCAAGCCTGACGTAGTCAGCTCAGAAGCGCCTGCGTCAGTGCCGCATGCTGCCGCCCCGCTTCCTGTCGTGCCAGAAACGACGACCGACAAACCGGAGACAGAGCAACAATCTGCCGCATCCCAGCAGTCACGACTGAGCACTCAGCCAGGTTTTGAGGCTGCGGGCGAGCCAGAAGCAGGTACTGGTTCTGGTGTCGACAACCCTGCAAGGAATACGACTGAGATCCTCCCTGTCGCAGACAGTACCAGGGGCGACAAGTCGACGGTAGGGGCGGATGCCCATGATGTCCACGAAGTGTCGCCAGTCTCTGGTAAACATGAGATCGTTCCCGAAGAGACCGAGGCTTTGGCAACGTCGCACGCTGAACTGCAGCATCCTTCTTTGAAGCCAGACAATGACTTACCTGCCATTCAGCCGCTACGGACACCCAGCCCTCGGAGACCTGCGGAGACGCTGTCGAGTTCCCAGCAGGAGTCTTCGGCTATCAACGACACGAAGCCCGTCAAACCTCTTGAACCGGTCCAGACTTTCGAACCCAAAGGCGTGCATCGCGAGAATACGTTCAACACCGTAACCTCATCTCCTGTCAAGGACAGCGATGTGCTTAGTGACGAGATTCTGCGGTCCTTGAGCCCGGGCGGCGCTGCCCCCGCCGACCTTTCGCGCGGAGATGGCGGCGAAAGCCTTCAACCCGACAGGCGTAACACCGCAAGAGAGAGTAGTTATACCCTGGGGGACTATGACAGCTATTGGGCCGACACATCTAGCAAGCCGGAGCCCATCGTCGAGCATGCCACGGAGGCCAAGCCAACCGTCTCCGAAGTGCTTCCTGTGGTACCTGACGAAAAACTTGAAAATGACGCTCCGCCTCAATCTGCAAAGACGGAAGAAAAGTCCGCCCTGCCAGATGCTCCAGGATTGCGACGCAGGTTCTCTTGGGAGGTTGACGACAGCGAAACGACGGCAGCACCTCCCCAGCCGTCCACCGGCCAGGACTTCCAAGCACCCGTGGTCCCACTCGAGCAATCTGAGCAGACGGCTGCCGCGACCACGCCTGGCGCGGGCGGTCTGCCATCGAGCAAGGAGCCTGAAGTTCCAGAAGCTGTGGAAGTGACCCCCGCGCCTGTTGTCGATTCGCACCAAGACCAGGGACCGCCAGCCACGGAGGCCGCGGCGCAACCCACGGTGGCTGAATTGCCATCTCCCGTGTCTGCCGCGAGCGAGAAGCCGGTCGCCACAGCTCAGGAGAGCAAGAGACTGTCTCTTGCTGATGAGAAGGCCCTGGCACAAGTAACGGCGAGATTCGTGTCGCCCTCTCCGCCACCAGAGAACCATCCAGCGCTTGCGGGCCAGTCGCCTGTGGAAAGCGCTGCCCCTCAGCCCCGCGCCCAACAAGCTCCCGCCCAGATCATGACCTTCCGGGAGATCATGGGAATGCCTACCTCTGCTGATAGGGTCGACAAATACAACGAGACGAGGGACTTCTTTGCCTCCACGGAGTCCGGCCTGGAGAATTGGCTCTTGAGCATGAGGGATCAGCACCCCGAGTATGCCAATGGAGCGCCGGGCGTGACGGCAGCACGCCTACCACCCCAGGGAGCGAGCAGTGCAGCAGCCGGGGGCTCCCAGGCTCCCGCGCAGCAACCCTACTATCAGCAGTATCTCAACGCCAGCTCGCCGACCACCAGCACGTCGCCGTCCAGCCGCTCACGACTCGGTGGGCTGCAGATGCCGATGCAAGCGACGGGCAGCACGTTCGGACACTCCGGCAACCAAATAGGCACCAAGAGCAAGGAATTTATGCACTCTGCTGGAAAGATGGGCAAGGGTCTGCTGAGCAAAGGGAAGAGCAAGTTGCGCGGAAGCGGGGACAAGGTATTTCACTAATGATTCCTTATCCAGAACCTCTCGCGGTGTGGGTTGCCTCACTTTTTCTTCTTATTTGTTTTACTGGGCAGGACAAGTGCTGGACCAAGTATGACTAGTCCTGGTGACGACGGGATGGAACCATGAGATAGGAATTACACGACTCATTTTCCCCTATTCCCAGCACCACGTCATGATGTCACCCCATACACGCATGTCTACTCGTGATGAACGGATATTAATCGTTGCTTTTGTTGAATAGGGCGAATCACTCCCTCCTCCAGTCCAGCCCAAGACCAAGAATGACCGGCGAATGTCCTGGGGTCTTAGCCTCGGAGCGAGATCTCGCCATAATGAGCCGACTCCACAAGTAAACGAAGAGGCCAGCCCTCACCCGGACACAGCAGCCCGTGCGCCGCACAATGTCCCTCAACCTGTCTCGATGACTCCGCTCAATGCCCCCGCGCAGCAACTACCGGCTTCACAACGGGGCCCGCTGGCTCCTGGCCACCCGCACTACAACATGGGTCACGGCCAGCACCCGGCCGTGCAGGCTGTCCACCCCCCGGGTTCTGCAGGCCGAGCCACCGTCGGGCTCAGCAAGCTGGAGATTCCAGCCGGAGGTCCCATGGTGAAGAGTCCGGGGCTCAGACTGGCAGCGGATTCTGCTGCGCAACCGAGGCGGGCAGAAGAGAAATCGTGGCTGACTGGGCAAAGCACTGCTGCCACCGAGGACCGAGCTTTGGAAGACTGGGTCGTCGTGCCGCGCCAGCCGGAGCACAACCAACATGCTCCTCCCGCAGATTCCGGCGCTTCGATGCCTCGTGCTCCCCGCGCTCTTGTCCCTGAAGACAGCGGAGTGGCGGTGCAGTCTCAACCTCCGGCCGACGTGGAAGCGCCCAAGCGATCGTCGTCGTTCGTTGGTCTCCCACCAATCAGGAGGAGTTCTACCTTCGGCCTCACATCAAAGGGCAAGAGGGCGAGCCAGCGCTTTTCGCTTGACGATTCCGATGACGAGAATGACGCCGGCCTGTTCGCCACTGATGATGGAGGCAACGCAATGACTTGGCTGCAAGCCGAGCCTGAAATTGCGTTGCCAGGGCCCTCGCCGCCAGGTGCGCAGGTCCTTAACGCTGCCGACCAGCCCGCTGGCGAAACATCAGCCGCCGCTTCTGCATCCCAGGGACAATCGTCGCAGCATGCAGAGGTTCCGGAGACCGCGGCTCGAAGCAGCATCCGCTCCCCACTTCAGCCACTGCAGAACGTTGCCGCTCAGAGCCCATCTGGCAAATCTTCTCCTACGGTGAGACAGCAGATGATGATGTTGAATCCGGTACAAAAGCCCAGTACTGGTACTTGGAAGCTTGAGGAGAGTCACCTGTCCGAGCCACTCCATGAAGTATCGAGGAACCGCTCCGGGACGGGAGGCTCACAGCCACCTGTCTACTACGGCTATGACAAGGAAACAGGGCTCTCGACGCCGGTCCCTTCCGCGACGCCGACCAGGCAAAGAACGTCTGATGTGCCGCCCTCCTCTGCACAGCGGTATCCCGAGCTCTTCTCCCGTCCCCTTGATCACGAGGGGCGACCTCGAGCGAATTCCCGAACGTCGGGGCATCCATATCCACAGCCATATCAAGCGCCTGTGCATCGGGGAGAGGCCATGCTTCCAAGAACTCAGAGCAATGAATTCTCCATTGCTGGCGTAGGGCCACCAGAGGAAGAACGTGGTCGCAGCAAGCGCAACTCTGGCATTTTCAAGGACATCGGAAATCGCATCGCGAGGGCAACGTCCAGAGAACGGCGGCCTTCCATGGCAGAGTCCAGGCCGGCTCCAGACGTTCGCGGAGACGAAGCATCGGAATCCAGCATTGCAACTGGCGAGTTCCTGGACCGTAAGAAAAGGCGACCGAGTTTCTTCGGTCTCGGTGGCCGAGCTTCGATGGATCATGGCTCTCAGCGACATGATAACATCTCAGATCTGCGGGATCCGGCTGCACCTCAAGCAGAGCGTCGCCGCTCTTTCTTCGGCGCCGGCGTCGGCGGTAAAAACCTTCCTGGAGGCCCTCCGCATTCATCAGCTTCGAGCGTCATCAACGACTCCAGCAGTGCCGTTGCGAGTACCAATGAGCAAGAATCCACGCCGAAAAAGATGAAGAGATTTTCAAACCTGGCAAAGGTGTCCGGCATCAAGGACATGTTCCGTCGCTCTAGCCAAGACCACAGCGAAATTCCGACAACAGCTCAGTCTGGTCCGGGAGCCGGTGCCCAGCATCAGGAACACATCGAAGCAATGGGGCCGCCGTCTGCCCCTTTCCAGGGCCGGGGGCGCAGCAGCACCACGGGCTCTTTCGATATGACGTCCCAGCCTCTTCCGGGCGAAGGTTCTCCCGAGAAACGCGGCAGGAGAGGGTCGGCGTCGGGGTTGATATCTGGATTCCTGGGACGAAGGTCCGGATCCAAGGCTCGAGAGAGTTCGTCGAGGGAGGGCCTGCCGTTCAGGGAGCAGCAGCATCAAGATCAGCAGCAGCCAGCGCGAGCTCAGGCGCCCGGCGGCATCCCTATGTCTCAAGCCCAGCCTCACGGACCTCCGGGGCGGAGAACATCCGATCTAGCTCTACGAGCTGAGCAGGGCAGGGCTGCTTCCTTGGATGTTAGCAGGCCGTCGCACATTACAGTCAATCAAGCGCAACCATTCCTGCAGCAGCCGCGTCCGTCGCCGCTGGGCTTGGAGTCTCCCTTGACTCACGGAGAATCGCCCGCAGAGGCGAAAATGCGAAGCCCCGTGCAAGACTCGCAGACTGCAGGACGTCCACGGCCGCCTGCCAAGAACCCTGAGCCGCCATTAGCGGCGCATCACCATGACAATGCTGCTGAAAAAGAACGAAGCATGCCGTTGGCGGGTATCGGGGCGCAACATGAACCCGTAGACCAAGTGGAACTCTTGAGAAGGTCGACTGTATCGCCGGACTTGTCGGTTGCGTCCGATGGGAAGGTTTCCGAACAGCAAGCGGTTCAACAGCACGGTGAAGGTGAACCTGAGATTGGGAGAGACGGGCCCTCGGGGCGCCCGGTGTCTGATCTGGCCACCGACGGCGCTGAATCCCAAGCTCCTTCTGCTGAAAACCAGCTCATGCAACGGAGCATTTCTAGCGATGAGCCGAGCGACCATAAGAATGCGATACAGCTTCCGCAGAGCGTGGAAAATCAGAAACGCGCTCCTGCAATGCCTGGAAACGCAATGGGCCCAGCGGCGCAAGGCGCGGAAGATCGATCGGTGGAAACCGTGACTCAACCGCGACGCTTCACACCGGCTGAGCAACAGAAACACCAGCAACCTGGAGCCATGAACCTGCCGCCGCAGCCGCAGTTCACGCAAACCCAAGCTCAGCCTCTCGGGGCAGCCGGGTTCCAGCAGCAGCAGCGAGCTCAATCCCAAGGGACGCAGCAAATGGTTGACCCAAGACAGCTGCAACGACCTCCCACACAGCAACCCTCAACGCGACCAGACGTCTCAGGAATGCCCGTGCCATCAAGCCAGCCAGAACAGAAAGGAGGTCAGCACGGTAGCGAAGTCTCCGCCTCTAGATGGAAGGGCCTGAAGAACCGAATGTCGGGGCAGATGGCACATATTGCGCCGCAGAGCAAGCCTGACAAGGGCGACAAGACAGCTGGCTCGAAGCTTCTTGGGGCTCTTGCGTTCAAACGAGGATCTAAAGAATCGCAGCCTCCCCAAGGCCAGATGTACGGAGGACCAGCGCAAGGGCCTCCGCAGTGGCAGCAGCCGCCTGTTCAAGGACCGCCATCCCATGGCCAGTACCAGCAGCAGGCACCAGTGCATTCTCTGCCGAGGAACACCCCTCCGCAGGGACAGCATCCGTTTTCGTCCGGTGCATTGATGCCTCAGGGCGGGGTTTATCATTCTGACATGCGCAGCCAGCAACCAGGGCCGGCCATGGGGCCACGGCAAGCTCAGTCCCCACCTCAGCAGGAGCCAAAGTATGATCAAGTCCCTATCCCGCGAGGATATAACACGGTTCACGGACAAATATCGGTTTCTCCTCCGCCTGCCGCGGCGTACAATATAGGTCGCCACGCATTGCAGGGACAATACACTCAGCAGCAACAGCCACAACGTCCGTCAAACCAATGGCAACCACAGCAGACGCCGCCAATGGGACAAGGAGATTTCCCTAGACGTGACACCGTATCTTCGTTTGGAATTTCCTCGCCACCATCGTCTCCCCCTCTCGACGGACGCCGCGCGAGCTCTGGCATCGGTGACGTTATGGCGCATCGGCCAAGCAACAATTCTCTCCACATAAACCAGCAATCCAGGTTAGATGAGAGAACAGATCGGACCCACGACTTATCGCTGCGGCGGGAGGGTGCACCGCAACATCACTCCAGTGACAGCAGCCACATATCAGACGTAATTACCGTATCCCAGCAATCCAAATCACCCAATCTCAGCATGGGAAATGCATCAGCGGCAGAGAAGAGTCAGACGCGCGCGGCGAACCTCGCAGTCGACGTGGACAAGGCCAAACAGCTCGCAGAGGACGACATTTACGACGCGACGCCGCGGCTGAACATGGCCAGCAGCAGCGGAGGTGGGACGCCGGCAGGGATATCGCGGAGCGTGTCGGCGGACACCTTCCACAAGCACGACGAGCCGAAGAACACAAGGCACGTGAACAAAGAGTCAGCGGCAGAGCTGGACGACACGGCAGATAGGTACCAGCGCAGCAGGCGGCTGGAGTCACAGGAGGAGAAGATTCTCTACCATCCCGAGGACGACGCGCCCCAGATGAGCGCCACGAGCTACCCCGGGCAGGAGTGGAACCCGTACGGCGAGCCTGGCTTCGGCGACTGGAGAGAAGACTAGGCGACGTATGTAATATTTGTTGAAGATTGAGAATATTTCCCCCTGTATAAGAGAGCCGTCGATGGCGATTTCTTTTCTTTGGCCCCTTGGGCGCGGCTCTGTCGGATACCAATTTGTTACAACTCTTGTACAGCGGCATTTGCAAGCCTAATAGACACTTTCAATTTAATTTCTCTCTTACCTCTGAGCTTTGTCTATAGTCGTCGACTGTGTCCAATGGTGCATAGACCAGCCTTATATGAAGATATTCACTGGCTTGAGAAGTTTGTAGGTGTAGAGGTATCTATCTGCACTGCCCGATAAAGTTAAACAAGAGCCGTGGATTATGTTTGACGGTTGCGATTCACAAACTCGACAGCTCTGCCATCCCGTCTGTTCCCGCCAAGCTCTTTTCAACGGCCGTTCATTTATTCATGTTCCAGCGAGCTGTTTCTCGCTGGTCTCGTAGGACGTGCATGCTTTCCGATTTCTAGTCCGCCTTGCATGTCTCCTCTTCATTAACACTAACATACCCCATGTGAAACCCCTAAACACCGCCATCTTGACACCAGACCATATCACCCGGTCGAACAACAAAAGAAAGAACCACAACTTAACCAATTCAACCCAATTTACCGAAAGTTTTAACATGGATTCTTCCATCAAACGCCGTGAGACTGATATCGAGAACGCCATTGCAGAGGTGAAGGAAGGCACCGCAATTTCGGTCGCAAGCCGTAACCATGGCGTGCCCCGGACAACCTTGCGCGACCGCGTTCACGGCGCTCAGGATATCCACGCCGCGAAGGAAAAATCCCAGCGCCTTTCGCGGCGGCAAGAAAAGCAGCTTGTTCGATGGATCCTGAGTGAGGAAGCCGCTGGAAGGCCGCCATCAAGGCGCGAGCTCGTCGCCTCTGCTGCAGCTGCCGGCAGCGATGACGGACCAATCGGCCATCACTGGGTAAACCGCTTCTTGCATAGGAACCCAGATGTGATAATGAAGGCGTCGCAAGGTAACATTGAAGCTACCCGAAGCCTCGTTAGTTGCTCCAATCATGCACCTGTCTCACCCACCACATCACGGCACTTACCGCCTGGCCAGCCCGACGGTGGAAGAGCAACACCTCGACGAGGTGTCGCGACGATGATGCCGAGCGACATCGCTTCAACTGCTGCTGAGCAGCGCAAGAGCGACGATGAGGTTGCGTACATCCGCACCTATTTTTCCGTCGGCGGAGAGTACGTCGACGACGGGCGGGGCGGCCATCTATTCCGCGGCCAGATGTACGTCGAGAAGCTGGTTCCCGTCGACGGCGTGACCCAGCAGACGCCCGTCGTCCTCATCCACGGCAAGGGCATGACCGGATCCGTCAGTCTCCCATCCTGTTTACCGTAACTATCTCATGTATGCCTCGACACCGGCTGAAAGTGAAGCAGAACTTCCTCAACAAGCCCGACGGCGGCCGCGGGTGGGCGTCCGACTTCATCAGCCAGGGCTACGAGGTCTACATCGTCGACCAGGTCTTCCGCGGCCGCTCCGCGTGGCAGCCCGGCTGCGGCGCGAGCCAGCCGGTGACGTATTCCGCTGAGATCCTCCAGGATCGCTTCACGGCGACGCAGATCCGCAAGCTGTGGCCGCAGGCTTCCAAGCACACGCAGTGGCCGGGGGCGGGCGTCCGCGGCGACCCAGTGTTTGATGAGTTCTACGCGTCTACTGTCCAAGTCGTCGACAACAACGTCTACACGGAGCTGGCGATGCAGAGCGCGGGCGCCGCGTTGCTGGATAAGATTGGCAAGCCGGTCGTGCTCGTCGGCCACAGCCAGGGCGGCACCTTTCCGCCGCTCATTGCTGATGCGCGGCCTGCTCTGACGAAGGCTCTCATCCTCATTGAACCCAGCGGGCCGCCCTTCCGCGAGGGCGTCTTCAGCACAAGGCCATCTCGTGCATGGGGCCTCACCGACGCGCCGATAACCTACAGTCCTACTGTCAGGGATCCGCTCATAGACCTGATGAAGACGACACACCCAGCGCCTCGGGAGGGCCTTGTCGAGTGCATGTTGCAAGCCGACCATCCCGCCCCGCGGCAGCTCCTCAACCTGGCCAACAAGCCGATCCTCATCGTCACTTCCGAGTCCGGGTACCACGCGCAGTACGACTACTGCACCGTCGAGTTCCTGCGACAGGCTGGGTGCTCCAGGACGGAACACATGGAGCTTGGCGAGATTGGCATTCACGGGAACGGGCACATGATGTTTTTGGAGAAGAATAGCCGCGAGATCCAAGAGGTACTCGAAACGTGGATAAGGGAGCTGTCATGATGAGCACTGCCGGGAAGGGATCCCCGCATTTGGTTGCCCCTATGTGAATGTGAAGATTGAGATGGAGATGGTTACATTACATCTAGAGTTGCGAATGGGGTATGAATATTGTGTAGAAGCGTTGTTGTGCCATGTGCAGATTCAGTTATACAACTCTTCGAGCTGTTACGACCAAAAGACGAGATCCAAGCTCTCAATGTACGGGCAATGACCCTTAGGCAGAAATCCTACCAAGCCCCCTTTTCCCAGCCTCCTGTAGGCCAGAGAGACTGGCTCATCGGAAGAGGTGACGAAAACTGCGCGGGCATGCTGTCGAATGCCCCCGTACCGATTTCTGCGGGCGAGTTTTGCCATCCCATGCTGTACAGCAGGCTGAAGTCGGCTGGCCCTGGATTCATCGAGGTAAATAGGTTATCAGTGTCCATGTCCATGCTGCCGTCTTGGTTATTTGCGTCTGCGCTCAGTGCTATCTCCGCCATACGGCGTCGGATATTTGACACGATACGCGGTGGCGTCATCGGGTCTTCCGCTTGTCCCGAGGCGGCCTCACGGGCATCCCACGCCTGAAGGATGACTGTGCTGAATATCCGGAAGAGGTGTTCGTCTTGTTGGGGTTGCGACTGTGCCCGGGCCTCAAAATTGTTGCTCATGGCCTCCCAAGCCCGTTCAGCTTGCTCGATGAGGGGGCGCTTCCTCAAGTCTTGAACGATGTGAATGTACGCGGGGAAGGGAAAGTGAAAGTGAAGCAGCCAGTGGTATCCCTTGGTAAGGGGTGAGGTCAAGATCTTGGTATCGCACTCGAGGACGCCACACGCATACGAAAGTGCCGTGTCACGCTGCGCTTCCGTCTGAGGCACCGAGGAGCCAGTGTGCACCGAATAATGCTCTATGAGGCGGCATTTGAGGAGATAGGCTCGCGTCATCCAGATTGTCATGAAGTGAAGAGGGATGTTCGGGTCACAGAATCGCAGATACTTTTCTTCCATCGTCTTCTCCATCTGCTCGACAGCCCCTTCACCCTCTGGAACAACGCCGAGGGCACGGGTCCTGGCAAGAGGCTTCAGCGCCGGAGTGGTAAAGTCGAGGTAGAACGAGGTGTGGCGGACAAAGTCAGCCATCTCACTGCGGACAACGGCAAAGAGCGCCGCGCTCGATTTGCCTTGAACCGCCGGCGGCTGCTTCAGCTCTGCTCGGAGATCCGAGTCGTTGACGTTCAAGGGAACCCTGCAATCCCAAGTCGGCGCCAGCGTGGCGGACTTGAAACCTGCCAGCTCGCCGACTCGCATGTCGAAGAGCACGAGCGCCCACCAAAGCCTTCGGCGCATCTCGGCCTCCATGATGCCGTAAGACGCGGAGGCCGCCTCGTTGTGAAGACCCATGCGCTGGGCAATGCGGATCGCAACGCCGAGCGTCGACGACAGGGATCGCGGGTCCGTCTCGGGGCGGACCGAGACCTATGACACGTTAGCAAGTATAGTCACGAGCGAGGTGCACGACTTACCAGGTAGAGAAATAATGCGGTCAAGCAGTCGCGATCCGGGGTTCGCAAAAATTTACTTCTTGACAAGGCCTGCTGGCAGCCGAATTGAAATCTCGTCAAGAGATCTTCTTTTGACGAGCCGAAGAAGGCCTGGCAGTCTTCGGCGTTGAGACTCACGACGGACATGCAATAGATGCTGAACATGAGCGCCTCCAGGGCAGGAGCAACACTCTTCAAGTTTGCGGCAGCTTCGATGATCCGTTCTTGAAGGCTGGGTGTGTGTGTAGCCTTGATCAGTGGGTCGACGTTGTCCAGGTAAATCTGCCAAAGCCTAAAGATGTGGACGGGTTCGGGATGCATCGCGGAGAGATCAGCAGTTATGGTGGGTGAGCCAAAGAGGAGGTGGTCCTTGTTTTCGTATAAATGGTCAAATGCGCTCCTGACTGCAGCCTCGCGCACGACATGATGTCCGGGTGAATCATGGGCGGAATCGCTGCCATCGCTGGATTCTGGGGACTAGTAGACTGTCAGGAGACACACACACAACTCAGTTAGGCCGAAGTAGCGTACTCTTTGGTTCATGGCGTTCCAGAAGTCCCTAGGAGAGTAATTAACATGCGTTTTCATCAAAGAAGTCAAAGGGATGGCGTACTTGGCCGCATAAACGCTTTCGGAATCGGCTGCAGTCTGCGGACTTGTCGCGGACGAGCCGCCGGCCGCCGCATCCCTGTGATGCTCATCGTCGGAGCCAGCGATGCCCTCAGGGTCACGAGACAGCCGCGAAACGGAAGCGGCATCGTTGTGAAGCGGCTCGAAGCTGACATTGTTTCGGCGAAGGAGGTCCTCGTACTTGTTGAGGCGGTCCAGGAGCTCTCGCTCGGGGAACCTGCGCCGGCGGCGCCGCGTCTGTGTCGCCGGCACGCATCGCGCGCCGTGCTTGATGCAGTTTGCGCAGGGGAACCTGCGGTCGCATTTGACCTTGCGCTGCTGACAGAGCACGCAAGCAAGCACCCTCTGCGACCTCGAGGGACCCTGCTCTACATGCCCAGGTTGAGCGGGTGGCGGCGCGGCCGACATGGTGCAGCTCCACGGTTGTCTTACCAGTTAGAACTCGGCAAGTTCAAGAAGCCGCCGACGTTAAACAGGGGCCCTGGTGTACGAGAGACGCCGGGATTCGGACCGTCATGTGTCGGGAACGAAGGCGACGTGACCGGCGCTGGAGGATGGTGAGCATGTATGAATGGTTGTATCTCGGGGTTTAGCAATGTCCGAGCTAGCTTTAGAGAGGTATTCGCGCTTCGAGTTCCTAGTGGGCCGAGGCTGACATCATACGTGCATTCCACCGGCTGACAATCGTCGACCCTATCAAAAAAGCCAATTCCCTTTTTATATTCGCATTGAAGGATGGCTCGCTAGATGGAGAAAACTGAAGCCCGACGAGTGGTTGTAATGTCGCAGTAAGGCTACGAGCGATTGTGTGTATGAACACTGTCCTTGGGAAGTTCGCGCTGAACCTCTAAACCGATATTGTAACATTTGTTCACATGGGAAGCCAGAAAATTAGCCAGAGCAGGGAAGAATGCATGTAAATTAGTGAATATGGATAGAATTTTAGACCAAAGCGCTTTCAATCATTTCGTAGGACGGGGCTCTTGGTAATTCCTGCCGGGCTGCCCCGGGCCTAGGGTAGGCACAGGACATCAAATCAACCATGATACCAGCATTCAGCCTGGCGTCTCGGTGGACGGTTCTCGATACATCTTCGCCCTGTCCGACCTCGTCAAACAATCCAGCAACATGAATAGCCGTTGTTCCGCATAACGACAAGTGCACTGCCGTCCGCCATTAAGCGATGGGCCCCAGCTCCTTTAGAGATTACCGCATCGAGTAACAGGCGCCGACCCCGCAGTGGGTGGGCAATTGCCGCCAGAGCTGCCCCGCCAAGTCCCATATCATCGGCAAATGCCCCTCGAGAGCTCCATGACATCTTCCGCTGTGGCATCATCTCTTGACACGAAAACACACTCTTCTTTTCCTGCGGAAGCCTTGAAACTGCAGATCACGATGGCATCGCCAATGTTCTCGCTTCAAGGGCAGACGGCCCTCATTACGGGCTGCACCCGCGGCATTGGCCAAGCCGTCGCGGTTGGCCTCGCCGAGGCTGGAGCCGACGTGATCCTCGTCCAGGTACGACGTTCTACAGCGAATACACGAGCCGAACAGCTTCTGACGTGTGGAAGCGAGACACTAGCAGCACGGCAACAAAAGAGGCCGTCGAGAAGCTCGGTCGCAAGGCGTGGATCTACACGGCCGACATGGCGAGCCCTGAGCAGGTCGCCGCCCTGACGCCAAAGGTCCTCGCCGACGGGCACGAGGTCCGCATCCTCGTCACATGCGCCGGCATCCAGCGCCGGCACCCGTGCGAGGAGTTTCCCGACAGTGACTTTAACGAGGTGCGTCCCTCCGCCGCGGCCACCCTATCCATCTTCAAACTAATCGAGACTCGCAGGTCATGCAAGTCAACCTCAACGCCGTCTTCGCCCTCAACCGCGACGTCGGCGCGCACATGCTCTCTCTGGAGCCGTCGGCGGCGACGGGCCGCCGCGGCAGCATCATTAACTTCGCGTCGCTGCTCACCTTCCAGGGCGGCCTCACGGTGCCCGCGTACGCGGCGTCCAAGGGCGCCGTCGGCCAGCTCACCAAGAGCTTCGCCAACGAGTGGACCTCGCGGGGCATCACCGTCAACGCCATCGCCCCCGGCTACATCGAGACGGACATGAACACGGCGCTGCTGGCCAACCCGGAGCGCCTGGCGAGCATCAGCGCGCGCATCCCCGCGGGGCGGTGGGGGTCGCCCGACGACTTCAAGGGCACGGCCGTCTACCTCGCCAGCCGGGCGAGTGGCTACGTGAGCGGGCACACGCTGGTGGTCGACGGCGGCTGGATGGGCAGGTGAGGCGGGACGATATTGGCGGTAAACGGTGTCAGGTTGGGTATTTTCTTCCGGCGAGCAGATCGATATAGAGACGACTAGCCTTGTGAGTCCAAGAGAAAGCATCGCATGAAAGAAAAGTCACTCTTCAAACCCAAGCCAGCCTTTCTCCCTCAACGCCTCGGCTTGCCTGCCCTCGCAAGCCTCGCGCCGCATGCCGGTAACTCCAACTAGAGCATCCACTTGGTGTGTAAGGGTAGAAAGCTTCCTCACGCCTCACGCCTCGCGCGGACGACCTGCCTCTTAGCCAGCGTCCAGGTACCGGTCGGCCCCATGACGGCCGTGACCTTGCTACGCCGTAATCGCACGACGTTGCTCGACGGCGGCAGCCTCGCTATGGCCCTACATCCTTCATCAGCATCTTCACCTCAGGCAATATCGTATCGATACAGGATTTGCTTACTCGGCTTGCAGGGCCGCGATGCGAACTCGCGTCAGCACGGGGTGCAGCTCTTCCAGCGTCATGGCTCGAGGGACGCCGCGGCCGGACACTCGTCGCTTTCCGTCCACGTGATGGATCTCACCTGAAGAAGGCAACTCACAGATGCAAATTCGGGTGAGATATCGCAGGCAGATGCAAACTTACGATGCGTAAAAGGCACAGCCACCTGCCCAGCCTATATAGACCCCCGCTTCGTGACAGCCCGTCAGCGTCGGCACCACAGTAATCACATGCTTCGTGTCCGAATGACCATTTCTCTCACGCTATTACTGCAACTGCAGCTCTGCAAAGTCGCATCCTGCCTGGGCGGGTCTGATGCAACGACACGCCCCGAGACGGGGCGGAATCCGGGGTAGCGGCGCTGGCCGCGGGCCTGCATGCGCCCAATGAGCGGCTGCATAAGCTGCCGATGAACGTTTGAAATGAACAGCTGGAAAGGAGAGAAATTCTTGGCAGTATTTGCGCATCGCTGGCTCATTGTGCTGCATCTGCTCGTACCGTTTTCGTCGTCGTCAAGTTGTGACTGGGTCCTTTGTTCGCCCGCAATCAGCGGGCCGTCACGTCGGCAGGGTCAGCAATCGGAAGATCGAAACAGCGACCATTGTATGTCCATTTTCTATTTCGTTTCAGCGACCGCGCCTGGGTCCTCTAACAAATCCCTCTCTAAATCTTGCTGCCTGCGCCGTGTCAACCCGAGAAAACCAGCAGCAGCTTCCGTGCAACGCAGCGATGATGCTCAAAGACGCACAAAAAAGGTATTGGTGATTATTCCAAAACAGATGATTCCAAAACATAAAGCAACCGACCAAACATCGTGGGCCATGCATGCTCCAATCGCGTATGATATGACGGTAGAGCGAAACGGGCTTATTGAGGCTTACTCTTGCTCTCCGAGTAGTAGTGCGCCATCTGCAAGCCGGCCCGTCGGAAGCCGCACTTGACGTAGAAGCCCTCGTTAGCGTCGCTGCAGTCGAGGATGCTCTTGTAACAGCCGATGCGCTCGGCGACGTAGTCGAGGGCCTGGATGAGGCGCAGGCCCAGCTTCTTGCCCTGCTGGCTCTTGGACACGGCAATGTCTTCAATGTGGCCGACGGCGCCGAGGTTGTGGATGCTGCAGGGCACGGAGACGAGTCAGCGTCAGGGTCGAGGTCATTCATTGCCGGGAGAGTGCCTTGAAGGAACAGGAACGGCAAAAGCGGGATGGGGGCTGCTTACAACTTCTGCTCGACAATCAACGCCCCCGTGGCGACCACGGCGGCCTCCGCATCCTCGATGACAATGATGTAGTAATCCCCCAGCTTCTCCATGCGCTCGTATTGGCGCTCGAAATCGTCGCGTGTGATGTCGCCAACCGTCGTCAGCACCCGCAGGCAGTCGAGGAAGCCGCTGTCGAAGTCGGCCCTGCGCAGCGCGCGCAGCGTGTAGCCCTTTGGCAGCGCGGCCGAGACCTCGGGCGAGATGAGGGTGGACGAGAAAAGGCCCTCGGCAGTCATGGCGGCGGTGGTGCGAAGCGACGGTCAATTTCGAGATGGTGAAGGACGCGGAGGACGGCGAAGGCGAGCGAGCGGCGTACGGCAAGACTGTGACTTGGACTGGCTGTGCGAGACTGACGTGTCGCAGGTAGCCGAGAGAGAGGAGATGTCGAGGCAGAGCACGGGGAGATGGACGCGACGGGGAACGAGATGAAGATGGAAAAGCAGAAACGGCCGCAATCAATCAATTGATGAATCGCAACAGCGAGGCTGAAGCTCCGGATCGGGCCCATGCGTCAGGGCTCGCTCCCAGGGGTCGATCGCGGTGGGCCCATTGGACGCAGGGGAGCCCGGGTGGAGGCATCGACCCGACAACAGCCCAGCGCTGCAGCCCTGGGCTGGGCAAACCGGGGGCCCGTACCTGAATTCCTCCCCTGAGCCAGCCGCATGCGGCCGGTTCGGTGCCAGCAGCGCGAGACGAGGCCGTGAGCTCGCGCCTCAGCCTCCAGGAACAAAGTCAATTAACCACTCATCGGCTGAGGCAAGGTAAATATTGGAAGGCACGAAAGGCATCCAACGGCTGCGGTGCACATCGGGCACGCCGCGGCGGATACGAGGCTCAGCGGGGATGTGCCTTTCGATGAAGCGGCTTTCCCAGTGGCTGATGCCGTGCCCCTAAGCCCCGTCAGCGTGTTTATTCTTGGAAACGGGGCCAATGACGCATGGACGCTCCTGCGCCAGTGGCTTCTCGTTTTGCTCCCCTCGTGCGCCTGCTGTTAGGCATTCAGGTGTAACTTAATTGTTAAAGTTCCAATCGGGCTCCGAGTTGCACACAGCTGTCTATCATCGAACTTGGTTTCGTAGTGTCTAACTCGCCGTGGAAATCCGCCGATACATTGCGATGCCCCAATCATTCAACCCTCGTAACTACACTCATGAACTTTCAGTGCCCCGTCGCTGCTATTTGGGCGCATTGAAGCTGCGCTGGCCCATCGCAGTGGATTGATGAATGAGGCTACAGCCGCTTTTGAGCATTCGGGAAATGCCCACGTCTTGCGCAGCCACGCGCAGTTGAAGATGGGACGTCAATGATGACTGCGTTGCACAACGCATTAAAAGCACCAAGGCCGTGGCGGATGCGTTCTGCTGCACTGCTTTCCGACCTTCAAGATCCGGGTCGTCTCTCATCCTCTTGAGCCTGATGATGGCTGTCATGATCAGACAGACATTTGGCGGCGCTGGTAGGCGATTTGTTCGTTGGATAAGACGAAAGAGTACGAGGGGCGAAGTAGTCGGTCTTTGGCAGGGCGGGAGCCTGCGACGCGGCGCGACGAGGATCGACCTGGGGCGTAGTGCTGGCGAGTTCATCCACGTCATCGCGATACGATGGGCGTTCCTGACACGGTCTTCTTTGTTCAACCCATGGATAAATATGCACGGAAGGTCGTCGACGATGATGTCAACCGCGACCGAAGATGGGTAGATCCTGACGTGATCCCGTTAGAATTATTCTTGCGGATCGGGATCAAGCAGGAAATTAAAAACCCGCCCTACCTTGTACAATTTGGCCGGCGCAAACACAACGATGTGATCCTGAATAACTGTTTCTCGAGACACGACTGGTACTACTTCGACTTTAATAAGGAGAATGGAGAGCTGCGGGCGTAGGTATACGGGCATTCGCGAAGGAATTCGACCCGTCTCTCAGCCGCGCTGGAGTATATATTATTAGCAGAGAACAGTAGGGAAGAGGCCTAGTCTATAAAATACGCCTTAGCCCAAACAGTAGCTTCATAAACCAACTCCTCTAGGGCAAGCAGCCAGGTAGATCGAGCGGCAGCTCGTCTGTCGGAGAGTCGCTCTAGATCGAGCTCCACTACCGACTCCCAGTTGTTGTTCCAAGGGCTGGTCCCGAGTGACGGCCACTGGTTGCTGGCGAGGCTGAAGAACTTGCCCGATGCCACGTTTAGAGGCTCGGTCGGCTGGCTGTACGCGCGGTGTAGCCGCGTATCGCGAGGCCTCTAGTCCGATACGGGCTGGTTGTATTCGAGGAGCCTTTCCTGCTGGTACTGGCCCTCCGTCATTTGTTCCGGGATTTGAACGGCGAGGTAACCGGCGCCAGGTGAATCTTTTACGACCACGCAGCTAATTTCCAGGCTACACTCGATCAACTCGGTTAATACGGGCATATCGATACCTAGTCACAAGCACGCCGCGGACATTGACTGTTTCTCAGCTATCATCCATAAAATTGGAAGGACGCAATCACTAGGCCCCGTAGCCCGAACTAGGTCTCAACGCAAGTCTGCTCATATTCTTATAACAGTTAAGGTAAGTCATAAGCCTTGCGTTCGACAGTAGGGGAGTGGGTGAATTGGCTAAAGCGTAATTTACCCGACTATATTAGGGGTATTGCAATGGGGGCTAAATAGGTGATGGAATCGGCCGTGGTTATCTTCGTACTGCCTATCGAGATTTGGCTCAGCTTATCGGCGCGAGACGCCTACTCTTTCATGGACTACCACCGCTTATGGGATGCCGCCAGGGCGCGACTGGAGATGTATCACGGGGTGGGGTCTGACGTAAGGCTTGAGTCGTCATTGTCGCCTTGCGGAGCGTCACTGGCTGTGGGGGCAGTGACGGTGCCTGCGTAGAGGACGTTAGACCTAATCCATGGGACGGGTAGTAAGGGGGGACTCACGCTTCCGCTTGACAGACAGTCGGGACACAGGGCCAGTGAGCTGGACGACCGGCAGTAAGCATTGACTGCGGGTTATACGTCGGTTGGTTGCTATCAAGACGGATTAGTACTTGTACATAAATGTACTATACCGGCAAGGAAGGCGACGTACTGTGAGGCGCCACATAGGCCTGGGAAACGGCTGCAGCCGGCGCTTGGATAGTCGGCGCTTGAATAGTCGCCGCTGCCTCGACGACGGTCACTCTTGAGAGGACCTTTAATCGTGCGTCGTCGAGCTCCTCGCGGAGACTCAGGAAATCGGTCGACCGGAAAGCGAGGTTCAGGGCTTTCCCGACGCGAGGAGTGATTGTGGTACAGTTGCTGCGAGGCGTGTAAGTCTATGCTCGGGACTAAATCGACACTAGATAGGTACTTACTATTCCAAGACGTACGCGCATAGGTCTTGCTGCGCAGAGAGACCGAGGAGACAGAAGTCATCCATGAGGTCGCCGGGATGGCGGATCATCTGGGCGTCCCGCGGCGGGTGTACGGACTCGGACTTGACATAGTCCCGTACAGCGTTGATAGCCTGGACGCCGCGGCGGTGACCTTCGATGCGTCGGGCGAAGGCGAGGGTCTTCCTGTCGGCCACGGGGTCGCGGTGGGGCTGGATGGGTTCGATTACTATAAGTGACCGTGTTAGTCGACAGCAACATAGGACCTGTGCGATGGGAGATAGTCACCCTGGCGTGGGACCTGCTTAACGGCGGCGGGCTGAGGCGCGAGCTTCTTCTTGAGGGTCTCGGCCGGCGTGGCTAGGCCGTCGACGAGCGCTCTGAGCGTCGGGCCTACTCTGAGCTGGACCTCGTGCCTCCAGGTGCGAGGCTCGGGCGGGGATGCGTCTTCGGGGTCACGAGCGGCATTGACGGGCTCAATGACTATACGGAACGGTGTTAGTCGGCGGCATAACGGACCTGCGGGACAGTATATGCTTACCCTGACGTTTGACGTCCCTCTTGGCGGTGGTGCGCTTGCGCTTCGTGGACGTAGGCGCAGCTGGCTTGGGGGCGGGCTTCTCTTCAGCGGCCGCGGCTCGACGCTGCTGCAAGCGGAGCGAGGCTCGTCTGGTCTCGGGCATCTTGACGGGAGACGGCAGACGGGAGGGAGTGAGGGTGCGCAGACAACCGTGTGCCCCTTTCCGAAGCCTTCCTTCGCGGAGTCACTTACACAGACTCGACGCACCTCGGGGTCCACGCAGAACCCCCTTCTAAAGTCGCCGCGAGGCGACAGTATGCAGGAAGGGCTCCCTAGAGAGACCCAACCACGGGGTCTGGGGATCCGTCAGCGGAGAACTGTGAAAGGTCCTCCCCCACGAGGAAGAGAGACGGCGGGAACACAACGGCGTCGCGTTGTCGAATCGAGAGTCGACGGGACGAGAGCATGGACCGGCGGGCGGCGAGGAGAGAGAGAGGGGACGCGGCGCAATGCTCAATCGTCTGCAGCATGGGGAACTTGCTACGAGACGGGCTCATCTGAGAATCTCACATCTTGAGTGACCGCTGCGGAGGTGAGGCCCGCCAGGGAAGGCTGGCGCCCGTGGTTGTCCCTGTAGGAGTCGCTGATAATACCTGCTGGTCCGCTACTAATATCGTCGGATACAGCAGTCGTGACCTCTTTGCCGACGGTCACGACTCGGAACATAGAAGGCAAGTAAGAAGTATCACCACTATAAGAGCAGTAAATGCCAAACAATAAGCGAAGCTAGACATAGATATCTCCTACGTTACTCTCGTAGAGCTTAGGGACAAAACCGTGACGGACGGTGTTATTTTCTTTCCCTTTTCTTCTTTTAGTTAAATAGTAAAAACTTCTTTCACCAATTTTAGTTAAAAAATAGAACAAAAATATACCTCTGTAAGTCCACCCCTACTAACCGTCTCGATATCTAAGCTAACTAACAGCGTAGGTTTATATTTTGGACGTGGTAGCGTCGGTGCTACCACTACCACCACCACCATCACCACAACCACCATCACCACAACCACCATCACCACAACCACCATCACCACAACCACCATCACCACAACCACCATCACCACAACCACCATCACCACAACCACCATCACCACAACTACCATTACCATAACTACTATTACTATAACTACTATTACTACAACTACTATCACCACAACCACTATCACTATAACCACCATCACCACAACCACTATCACTACAACCACTATCACCACAACTACTATTACTACAACTACTATTACTACAACCACCATTACTACAACCACCATCACTACAACCACCATCACCACAACCACCATCACCACAACCACCATCACCACAACCACCATCACCACAACCACCATCACCACAACCACTACCACCAACGAGCGAGCCCATAGCCGCCCTGCCTCTACTAGGCCCCACGTCTCCGCCGCCCGCCTCCGGCCACGAAAGGGGGTCGGCCGGCTACCCGCAAGGCCAAGCCCGCCTCCGCCGTCGGTCGGTAGGTTTTGCTCTCCCCTTGGAAAAGGCACGAACTAATAGTTATCCCCTTTGCTCAGCCGAAAAGCTCACGATTTGCCATACGGGGGCGACGGATTGGTCCCTGAAGATCAAATCGGGGGCCTGGGGGGTTTTCTTGGTGGTGGTCCTCTTGGCGGGGTGGCGTCGGCCGCCGGTGCGGCACGGTGTGCCTTGCGGGGCCTTGCCTTACCCGGAGGACTTGAGTCGTCATTGCTGTTGTCTTGGAGAGCGTCAGTGCTTGTGGAAGCAGCGACGGTTTTGCCGGAGTGGACGACGTTAAAGAGGGTCGACGGGAAGCGTGGGGAGGAGGACTCACGCTTCCGCTTTAGAGACGGCCGGGTAACGGGGCCGGTGGGCTGTTAGACGGCAGGCAGTAGGCCTCGACTGCACCTCGAAGCCGTGCTTCAGGCCGAGCACCATGCGCCGAAGCCGCGCCCGTGTGCCGTCCATTTTCTCCATCCCCAAGAGGCGGTATCCCAGGAAGACAGTCGTATCGCCCTTCGAGCTCGTTTCAAGTGAAGTCGGCTTGCTACACTACATCCTTCAATGAAAGGCTACGAACAAAAACTCCCAATGTCTCCCTCACCCTCACTCCTCTCCCACTCCACGACGACGCCGCAAATAAGAAATTTGAAATCAGATGTCGAACCTTCCAGATGAGGGTGCGTACTACCAGGATATGTATCCAACAATCTAGCCTACACGGCAGATTCACCGAGAAAACATTTTGAGACAAAGGTGATGCAATACTTAGGCTTAATGAGGTGGCCTGCATGCGAGATTTAACACCGCTTCCTCGGCATCTACGGCGTACGAGTCGCTAGCTTATCCGTGGTCCGCCACGGCAAAGGCAAAACCCGACAAACATCTCCAGGGCTTTATGATAGCCCGTCATTTATTTTTAGCTTTTATCGCCCTTTAATCTCTTGCCGAGCAATGTCTCTCTCCCCCCCGATGCAGGTATGCAAATGACAGATTCACCATAGCGTGTAACAACCTCAATCAGCTCATGCTATCCCCGGCGCCCAAGGTCTGCCGGTATCAAGTCCGCATATTCTACCACCCTTTTTGACGCATTTCTAACGTATCACTTATTGAGTTGTCAGCTCGGGCAAGGGACGGGGCTTAGACGCCGCCTCGTATGCCGCTTGGAAGCGCAGCAATGCCATCTCGTCGCTCCGCTTGGCTATTACAACCATGCCGAACGGCCGCCCATTGTAGCGCAATTGACCCACAGGAACTGTCGCAACGGGGTAGCCTTAGCTCGTTAGCAAACAGAAAATCCCTTCAGCTTATTTTTCGTACCTGCAGCACAGGCATGAATAACGAAGCCTGAATCTACTGGGCCTGCGAGGAGATTGATCCCACAACTATCAAAGGTGTGATCGAGGATTTGCTTGGCCATATCGCGAAGTTCCTTCTTCTCTCTGTCTATGTCTTTTGGGTCCTCGTTTCTGTTCATCGACGTGATAAGATCATTTTGCTCCGTATATGCTGCGCGGCTGTTAGAGCATGCCAAAGCCGACCACTTCCAATACAGATGCAAGGAGGACTCAATCTTACGAGCTGGCATGGCCGTCTCCTTGTTTGTTTCGTTGAACTTGACTATGTCCTCAACGCTACTCACAGGGCACGTGTCAAATGCTTTGGTGAACCTAGGGATGCTAATGTGCTTGAATTCCCAGTCTTCAGGTTCTTCGTAAGTCTTTGGAGCCTTTAGATAATCTGCATTACTTACGTGCAAGTTGAATAGTGTTCGGTAGGATAGAAGCGTCGGGGACTTCAACAGGATACTTTGTCAAGCAGCCGTGCCTCTCGAGAGTTGAGATGGTCTCGAGGTAGTCCTCTACCTTAAAGTCTGTTAGTAGAGTATTCTTCCGGGTGGTTGTGATCAATACCATTTGCTCCGCAGTTCCTTCATGCTGTTGGCAGAGCGTCTGAGGTAGGGTCCATAGCCTCGGATTGACAAAGCCCACGGACAGCCCTTCCCATGAGCCCATATCGTGGGTATCAAAGTCACGGTCTAGCAAAATGCTGGCCATGGCCCTCACGTCCGCAGCGCACTTCGCCATAGGGCCTGGACTATCGTAAAAGTCCGTCATGGTATACAAGCCGGCGGTGTTTTGGATACCAACGGTTGGTTTGAGCGCAAATAAGCTGTTTCGGCTTGAAGGAGTAATAATAGATCCAATTGTCTCCGTGCCCATCGCTAGAGGGCTAAAACCGGCGGACACGGCTACGGCAGAGCCAGTGGAGGAACCTCCGGGCGCCTGGACAATATTAACTCAACTCTGTAAGAATACAGGCAGGCGTCTCACCGAGTGGCCTAGTATCTTCTCATTCTCCTCAATCTGCTTTACGTATGGAGACAGGGTCTGACCGCCGTGTGATGAAAAACCCGGCATTATCATACTCATTTTCATGCCGGCGAACTCCTAATCACTCGGTTAGACAAAGTCACGCAGCGCCAAGTAGACAGGCCATCTTCTTACTGTCATATTAGTCTTTCCAAGGATGATGAGGCCAGCATCGATCAACCGCTGCGCAATGGCCGAGTTTTTAGAGGCCTTAGCTCCAATAAACGCAAGAGATCCACAGGTAGTGCTCATGCCGAGATTAGAAGCCGTAATAAAGCAATCCTGTAGCCTTAATTAGCTTTTAATCGCTAATATAGGGTTATTAATACAGACTTTCAAGACAATTGGGATCCCGTGAAGTGAGCTTCTAATTCTGCCGTTTCGACGATCTTCGTCAAGTGCTGCGGCAGCACGGAGCACTTTGTGGCGGGGAGCCGGCGAGATGAAGGCATTGAGGGCAGATTCGTAACGGTCAATTTGCGCAAAATATTCTTGCACAATCTGCACGCTTGTGATTTTGTTTTCCGCCAGCAGCTGCTGCAATTGGACCGCGTTGGTCTGGAGGACGTTGAAATGCGCAGTGAACATGGTGGTTGCTTTACCTAAAGAGATGGGAAATTTCAACGGAAAACCATGAAAATCTCCAGCAGTGATTTTCACGAGCGGCAGCAGACGCCTACTTAAGAAATATTTTCGGTACCAGTCTCCCGTCCTGCCGGGGTCCGCTCCCAATTCGCTTTGTGGCTGCCTGGCATGCAAGAGACTGGAGCCTGGGACGGTTAATTCTTACAAAAGGCCACGGCTGACGCACGCTTTAATTTCCCATTGTGACCAGTGTTGGACCCCCATTTCTAAATTGAGAGCTAGGCTCCCAAATTGTTCCAACTGTACCGGACTTCGACTCATGGTGCTCGTGCGAAGCGTCCCAGCATGGCTCACAAAAACTACAGAGCAGGTTTCTCCTTCAAGCGTATTGCGTAAAATAAAATCTTTTTATTGAAAAATAGTGCATCTTCTGAAGCCTTGCGCTGAATTGCTTATAATGAAGAGTCCCTTTTCAGTGGTCTTCAGCTAGGGTTTCGGGAGTCGATGCTGCGGAAAGATGAAGCGACGGTGAAAACAAACTATATATCTTGCAATCGGTGGCTATTGTTCTTTTATCGTGAGCAAACTTTTCATATGAGTAATATTTTGAACTTAAGTTCGCAGACCATCACCTGTCGATGCAGCTTGGATATGAGGGCTCCGTGAAAACCCGTCGCCAATGCAGCCCTCCATCGATCGACTACACCGCCGCTTCCTCTCGACGGTACGCCTTGATCCAATACTCCGATTGGAGAAATATGCCGCAGTTGATTGATTTCCACGGCTGAGCAGGGTTGACAAGAGAGCAGTCGAATCTTCTTAGCAGCTGTTGACGCAAATAGCTTAGTCAAGGAACTCATCAGGTAGCAAGTGTGCGTGGCTTACCTCGACGAACACTTTGTTCAGCTCCATGAGCGCTACATTGCGACCTAAGCACTGCCACTTTCCGTAGCCAAAAACAAGTTCCAAGGTACTTTCCATCTCTCGGAGCTTCTCCGGCGGTGCCTCGATCCACCGCTCGGGTCGGAACTCGGACGCGTCAACTTCGCCAAAGACGTCAGGGTGCCGAACGACTCCCCAGGCGCAGTATCCAATCCTTGTACCCTCCGGGAGAAATATCCCCTTAAACGTATCACCACCCACCGGCACCTCCTTTGCCATGAGACCGGCGACTGGAGGGAACATTCGAAGTCCCTCTTTGATGACGGCTTGCAGGTACGGCATGTTTCGCGCCTCGGTATCAGTAATAACTGGCCTGGTCGGGTTAAATTCTCTGATCTCTGCGCGGATCTTGTTCAACACACGCGCATTGCTCATGATGTGCAGCATGGTGGCACGAATCGCGGTAGCAGTCGTATCAGAGCCAGCTAGACTGATCATGGTCAGAATGTATTGACACATTACTTGCAAGATTTTCGCACCGACTCACATTTGCATCAAAATCTCGGACTCGGCCTCGGCTTGGGTCAGCCCGCGAGAAACAAATGACCCAAGCATGTCCTTTTGCGTCTTCTTGTGACGGCCGAACCTCTCAGCAGCTACCTGTTTGGCGATGCTGGAAAAACGTTAGTTTTACCCTACATACGGAAGTTTGTGGGCGTATGCAAAGACCCACGCCATGGTGCGGCCGAGACCAACGACATCTTTTTCCGATGGCATCATCCACTTGAAAAGCGGTAAGGAAAACACATTCATTAGCCAAGGGAGCACTGTTACGACAATGATATTTGGCATATTGGTCTCCATTGTTGAGATGTATTCGTGCACATCTGAGTCGGTTGCAAGATCGCCGAACGGTTCGCCAAACGCGAGGTCCGAGATCACGTCGAGGGTGAAGTATTGGGCTTTGCGGCCGAAGTCGAATGGCTTATTCGCGGAAACGTATTTAGAGTCGATAAGGTTGATTAGAGCGATGAGGTTTCGGTCTATCTTTGCTTCTAGATCCTCAACCTCTTTCCCCGAGTACTGCATGCATTTTAAGTTACAGCTTGGCTCAACTTGCGAAGGAAGTCACGGATAAGCAGAGACACCTACACCTGCAGCCATTTTGGATCGCAATTTGCTGTGCTCCTCATCGTCACGTTGCGAGACGACGTTATCTTTGGACGGATGGAGCCGCATTCCATCGTACCAATCAGAGCGCTTGTATTGTGATCGGACTTGTAATATGCGCTTCATGAGATCAGGATCGCTCGTGACGAGATAATTGGGGCCGACGCGGGCTAGGGGACCTAATCGGATATGTCATGATTAGCCACGGGAACAATCACAAAGCCGCTGTGATTTCTTTCCCCCATGAGGCGGGACATATGATGCGGGACATATGAGCCAAGGTTTAACAAGTCATCAATCTTGACGCAAGGCCTCCCCCGTCGTGGAAGAAGTCCAGGGGCAGGTCATTACCAACTCCCTCCTTTGTGCGTGACTAGGCGCCGAGCTGCAGCACCAGCTAGGTTACAGCATCGAGAAGAAGGCTTCAGGGACGTACCGTACTGCTGACAGGCTTCGTACAGGTCGAGATGCGTCTTGCCGCTTCGCACTGCGCGGACGAGCCACCACTGTGAGAAGCCGGCGCTGAGCGGGCCCGGGATATGTCGGAGACGCTGGAACTGGAGCAGGGTAGAAATAGCACTCCGCAAGATGACAAGCGTCACTAATGCTGCGACAAGCACAAGAAATAGGTTCACCATAGTGTTGCGGGTTATCAGTTGCACGTTGCGAGTAAAGAGAGATAAACTTCAGTTGTAGATGCCGCATAACGAGGAGAGAAGTTTGTCCTCTCGCATGAAAATGGAGCGCGCAGGGAGGCGACCCGCAAGAAGGGCCGCCAGTTAGTCAATACTACCGACTTAGCATCCTCGTTAATCCAAGGGCACCGCGCGGTTACGACACTAGCCACCAGCGGCAGCGATGAGCGCCAAGTTCCCGGATGTATAGTCGAGGATTTATCTCACGCGAGGAAGGATCACCAGGTCGGGGCAAAATTCCGGCTCTAGTGCCAAAACGACCCAATAGGAGTGGTTATCAGGGCGTACTGGTATCAGTACTTACCATGCAGCACCACACAGAGGAGGGGTTGTCGGCGGAGCATGACAGGTACATCATACGAGTGGTATCTTGCGGCGGACCGTGCCGTTGAACGAACTCGGAAGCGTAGCACTGACCCCGCTCTGCGCCTTGCATCAGCTCTCCTGGCTTCGGTTACCGCTCCACGTCGGTAGCACATATTGCAGTGGCATGGCGGCAGTGCAAGTTACCCGTTCTCGTCGCAAAGTGGCATTGTTCATTTGATACTGAGAAAGTCGCGTTGGCTAAGGCTGAAGTGTCAGCACATCGCTTGACGTCCCATCACATAAGTTCGACGGCCCGCTAGGTATTGTGTTTCCAAAGTTTTATATCCGCAAACCGTCATTAATGAAGAGGCCCCACACACATCGCGGGCAACTCTAAGCATCTTGGCTAACTCAGGCGTCCACGGATGGGCCGAGATGGCGATCTGCCGAGCTTACATCCTTGTCGAGACTCGGCGATGCGTGGCGAGTTAAGCCAAATTGCTGATCGAATGTAGAGCGCATACATGTAGATAAATCAGCCAGCCAATTTTTTATTTCTTTTCGCACTGAATAGATGTTTCGCTGCCTCGGCTGAAAGAAAGTCCACATGTTCATCCAGGGCGCCAAAGTTCCTGCCCTCTTCCGACTCTTTTCTTCACTCTCAATCTCACCTCATGGTATCCCCCCTCATGCTGCGTGCAACCCAAGGTGACGCTGCTGTTACTTCTCCCGATCCACCAGCAAATCGGATCACACTTTCCCCTCTTCAACGTTCGCCTCACGACAGCTGGGGCAACACCGTAGCAACAAGACCTCAACGCGCAACACAAAGGCCAGGCCATTGAATCTTCCTCTTCTGCTGCACCATCAGTAACGTCGACGCAACGGCTCCCATCATCATGGTAGGACCGGCGTCATCTTCTGTGGAGCCGCTCATAGCTTCCGAGGTTGGTTTGGCCTAAATCTCTTCAGTTGTCGCTGAATTACTTGGTTCGGTTTGTGTTATGCTCGCCAGAAGAGCTATCGAGGGCAGACCCACCTGGAGTGCGTTTCGGTTGGCTGATATGCGTACTTATCAAGGACAACTGGGATCATGATGACGCTTTGGGATCGGTGAGTAGTTGAGGGTAAAGAGCTTAGCTTTGTCAATGTCGGTTAATCGTGTCATCATGTGATCACAACAGTCAATTGCCAGCTCCTCAACGTCGCTGGCCTCGAGCATTCTCAAATACCGCGAGGAAAATGGGAGGACGTATCACGCATACAGGGAAGGCAGTAAGAGCTCATCCAATTCAGCCCAGTTGACTGGTTTCAGCAGCATTGTGAAGGATGGCTAATGCCGCTATCTCAGGATACGTCTTGCCAAACGACGAGGTGAGATGCAGAACGTTATTGAATGATTAGGGCTCACATTCACCCCTGCTAACTTACTCAGGTAGAGAATGACCGTTTAGGTAAAACATAATCAACATTATTGCCCGGATGATTTCTGACTCGATCTCGACCCTTGAAGACTTACAACACCACCTTTGTACCTTGACCTTGGGTGGCAGGCTTTTTATTAGTCCCGCTGGAACAGACGGGCCTCTCAGTCGAGTATTAGATGCCGGCACTGGAACCGGAATATGGGCAATGGATTACGGTGAGGCATCGGAGTGTCTTATTTAAGGATCCTTAACTAAAGTCTGCAGCCGATGATCACCCCGAGTCACATGTAAGTCTTTGCAAACAGCTCTTGACCGGTGCAGCGCATTTTGAGATATCTAGGTCACAGGCGTTGATCTCAGTCCCATACAACCGTCCTTGTATGTCCCTGAATGGACAGGAACCGGCAAGCAGATACTGACTCAATTACCTCTAGTGTCCCACCAAATGTCTCCTTCTACATCGACGACCTTGAAGACACTTGGACGTTCAAATTCAAGTTCGATTTCATCTATGCGCGGATGCTGACGGCATCAATATCCGACTGGCCAAAATTCTTTCGACAAAGTTTTAAGTACTAGCCTCCCCAAGAATTGCCGAATGAGCTTGAAGGCTGACTCACGAAAACAGTAACCTCAATCCCGGAGGCTGGATTGAGGTATTGGATATACATTTACAATTACAGAGCGATGACGGCACGATACCGAAGAACTATGCGCCCGCCTTCTGGGGGGAGCTTATGCTTCAAGCCGCCGGAGAGATCGGCCGGCCGCTGGACAGCATGACCTTCTACCAGCAGCAGATGCTGGACGCGGGGTTTACGAATGTGACCCAGGCAGTCTTCAAGTGGCCAACAAACCCCTGGCCTAAAGACCCCAGGTTTAAGGAGCTAGGTACACGAATATCCCTGGTGAGAGAGATGCAGACCATGGCTTTACTCGGTTTGCTCCCTTGCAGAAACAACCGATTTAACGATGAATTCAGGAATGTTGACCTACGAGAACCTCGGAAACGGAGCTTCGGGCCTTAGCATGGCGCTTTTTACGCGCGCCCTGGGATGGTCCCCAGAAGAAGTTGAGGTCTTCCTTGTCGACGTACGGAAGCAGATGAGAGACCGAACAGTCCACGGATATTGGCCAATGTGAGCTCAACTACTCCGCCTCTTATTTTGAGTTTCTCACATTCCAGTGCAACTAACCGAGTACCCAGATACGTAGTGTACGCCCAGAAACCCAAATGAAAAGCACGAGGTCTGGAAGAACAAAGTGGCCAGTAGTGTTTGCGAGGGAACGAAATACTTCATTCTCAATGCGAAAAGCGAAGCAAGTGGCAAGGTCATTGGAAACCACGACACTCCAGAACAACAGCACATCACGCGTAAGCAGCTAAGGTTTCCAACTACAAAGCGATCGTGCTCTGAAAGCAAAACAAGCGACTCATTGTCGGCGATCAATACACTCATTATCAGCAATTTGCTTCAAAGAATCCAATTTCCACGCATGATGAATAATGCGATACGTGTTTCACAACATTCGTTGTCGTTTCATTTTCCGTGAAAGCTCTAAACCTGATTATCTCCGTTTCGCACTTCGTTGACGCCCTCTCACTTACACATGTTCTTAATGCTTGCAAATCTTCCAGTAGACGTTGGCTCCACTATCGCCCCATGACTCCGCTTCTGTTGGGCCATGGTCATGGACTCATGGCTCGTCCACATTGGCCACGGTCGGCTCGCGCACCCGAGGTAGTGCTGAGAAGAATTTTGAAACATACACGTCGAGGTAGCTGCAAGATGTAATTGCATGTGATTGAAATTGATATCATATTTGAGAACGGCGCGACATACTACGATGATGCCAGGGAAAGGTCATGACATTTCAAGAGTGTTGGCTCGACTCAATTCTCTCCAAACCCCCTCTAGACGAAAAATATTGTATAATCAAAGGGAGCACATTACCTCACTCTTTAAAATAGGGTGGAGATTTGTCACATTTATGATGAGTCACGGTGAATTGCTCTGCAGACAATCAACGCCATCGAAATCTTTGCTAGTGATATGCACGGCTTGAAGAACTTGAGCCTCTTATCTCCGCTTCGCCTGGTCAACAGGAATACCTTGCACGCGCTCCGTAATCATCCACTCCTTTGCAGCTACCAGGCAGCCCTCAAACATGCTCGACCATGACCGTCTCGATCACCTTTTCCGACACACCTTGGCCAGCTCCGGTGCTATCAAATTGGTCCACAGACGTCGACTTGAACTTCCGCGAGCTAACGCCATTCTCAAAAAGAACGTCCAACTCACCATACGTCCGACCCTTGGGCTCAGGCAGGCGGAAGTAGGTCCACACGGCGCAGAGAAAGCAGGTCCCGGCCCAGAAGAAACCAGACTTGGCGCCCCAATTCCAAGCCGTAGGGTTCAACATGCGAGGCGTGATGATGTTGGTAGCAATGCCGATGATGTTGTACATGTTCCTTGCCAGCACGACTGACTTGGTCCGCAGTCGAGTCGAGCTGAGCTCCGCCACAAGGGAGTAGCAGACCGGGCCCACGGTGGCATCATAGGTGAAGGTATAGACGAGGAGCATGGACCCAATGGCCCATTGCGCGGCCACATTTTCTCGGCCTGCAAGAGCCACACAGCCAATGATCAGAAGCATGCCACACATGAATGCTTGGCCCCAGAGATACAAGCTTCGTCGTCCAAACCAGCCCATCAGGAACCACGACGTCACGGTGCCTACCATTCCGAGTGCATATTGGCCGAGAGACATGCTGAACGAGTTCTCAACCGCCATGCCGGCCTGCTGATAGAAGTACGTGCTGTACCCCATGAAAGAAGAGCCACAAAGATTCTGAATCATCCAGACCACGCAAACGATCTCTGTGCGGCGGAGATTGATGCCTTTGAAAAGATCCATGTACGATGTCCCTGAGGTAATCTCCTTTTCCATCTCATTTGTATGTACCATCATCGACACGGTCTCGTCGGGCTGGAAAGGAACTCCGCTGTTGGGCGTCGTCAGACGGGCGAGCGATTTTTTGGCGTCATCTAGCCTTCCCTGACGCACGAGCCACCACGGAGACTCCGGCGCGAAGTAGATGCCGATCATGAGAGGAATTGGCCACACCCATTGCAGACCGAACGGGATCTTGTATCCCCACTCAGTAGACATCGTGACGGTCCCACGCAGTACGCCGGAGGCAATGAATTGGCCAATGACCCAGCAAAGGTTGACATAGGTAGTGAGGTACGCTCGAAGATGGGTTGGACAAACTTCGGAGGCGTATGTAGTTGTCAAGGTCTGGAAGACTCCCCATGGGATGCCAATGAGAATCTCGCCGATGAGCAGCTGCACGAGCGATTCAGAAAAGAAAATAATGAAGATGAAGGCCACGCAGCCAATGAGGGAGCCAATAAGGGTCTTGCGGTATCCAAAGCGGTCGGCGATGATGCCGTTCATGAATAGTCCGAGAATTTCGCCGCAAAGCGCACCATTGGAGAGCCCAGACTGCCACGCTGCCGTGAGCTCATAAGTTCCGTTTGGCTGCTGGACACCAAACTTTCGCTGAAATGGAGGAAATGCGAAGAGATTGGCGAGAAGGACAACATCGAAACCTTCCATGATGATGCAAGAGGAGAGGAAAATAGACCAGAGGCAGGCCTTTTTATACAGCTTCAGCGACTTGCGAAGACCCATGCTAGTCTCAGCTTCGGTGGCAGCAGCCGCCTCGTAGACGGTGGACAGCTTCATGTTGGAATTGCTGATAGGCACTGGGCGAGCAATGTCATCCTGGCTGTGCTTTGAGGGAGACATTGTGACGTGATGCCGAAGATTCTGGCAATGGACCAGTATCAGGCGGGTAAAAAGTGTACGAGGGTTGAGAGGCAAAGAGTCAAGAGACTAAGGGGATTGGGAGTCGAGCGAGGATTGTGATGGCTTTCATGCCATGCCCTGCGTCCCTGATGACTCGGGGCTTCGCAACACGGTGCCACGACTTCCCATCTTATAGTCGACGCTCATATAGGAGTTAAGAACGTTGTATGTAAGATTCAAGCAGGTGTTTTCGTTGCATCGGCGCACAGGCCAAGCCACCCCAGACAATTCCTACATCGGCCACTAGCTCAAAGCCACCAGCCAGCCGCGATGGAGGCAATTGGGCGCTGGCGTCCAATCAACAGGGAGCACTCTGCGCCAGTTTCGGGCTTTGCCGGTCAACGAATCATTCGAGGATTTGTTGGATGGACGAATTACAACAGCCGTGGCATCGTCCAACGTCCGGCTAGGATTGAGAGTGCCGCCGTGCTAGACGGGCCAATCGAGGTCCAGACTTGTGCAGCGGTATTGCTGACGCTTCTCCGGTCCGATGCAGTCGCCTGATAGCTGCAAGACTACTCGTGCTAATGCGCATCAATCCCCAGTTGCGGGTGAGGTTGCCGCTAATTTGGCCCAGGCGCCAGATCGTGTTCCCCACGGGGGCTGGGGTTCCTGACTTGCAACCAGGTGGATGCCTCGCGAGGGAGCTCGAATTGGCCCGCCATTACGTGTGTGAAGTGGCCTCCCCACAAACCGCAATTCTGTTATCGGGCCGACAAATCCTCCCCATCAGGTTTTTGAGGGGCCATGGAGAGAGGCGTCGCAGTATTGTCCCTGAAACCCTCAACAGCTGAGTCGAGCTTCAATTGACCAATTCATACAGAGACTAGCGCGAGCAAACAACGCCTCCGAAACGGTCGAACTCGTACGAGCATGGCCGGCTCTCGGCTCTCGCAAACGCAATGCTGCTCCATGGTCCCCCTACACATCTGACAAGCCACAGCGCCACTGCGTTGACGCTGCTGTTGCCGCTCGGATTGACGGCATTGACGACGCAGATGCGTAACCAAAGTTACACAGAATCAATGTTGACGAGACTCTCCGGGTTCTCGTGCTGCTCAACCATGTCCAAATCAGAAACAGCTGGTCATCGAATGAAGTACACTGGACGAGGGTCTTCAAAGGAGTGCATGAGACTGCATAGATGGGGGTCGAGTTGCAGCAGGTGAAAAGGCTTCCCGCTGTGGAGAGCAGCTTCCCGGGCCGACATTGGTCCAATCAACGAATAAGTATTGTCGGTCCGACAATTGGCCAATCTCCTCCTCCTCTCGCCCTCCGCATTCTGTCTCGTGGCTACAGCCATGTCGATCATCCTGATGTCCTGACTAAATCCAGCTTTAAATCAAAATGCGAGGCCCAGATGCCGAACAGATCAGCAACCAAATTGCCTGGTTGGCTTGGCGGCTTTCCCCAGATTCGACCCCCGCGATCGCATGTCGTCGGTCCGACAATGTTTGCCTGTCCACTTGGGCTTGGCTATGATCCTTCAACGAGTCAAATATGGCCCACTACGACGATCTTGCGAATTGGCAAATACGGGGAGTCTGTGACTCCCGCGCTGCTCCCTCTCCACTCCCAGATCCACGATGCTTGGGCATTTAAGGCGACAGGCTTTCTCTTCTGAACCTCTGCAACTCTCAGTTCTGCGGCTCTTTCATTCGTCGCTTGCTGTTCTTCCTTCATCAACTGCAATCGGTGGTTCGTTCGCAACCAGTTGTTATTTTCCGGTGCCAAAGGACGCCTTGCGCGGGATTCGCTCGGCCTTCTAAGTGCAACTTCGTTGAGTTCACATTCGCAGTCGACATCATGACCGTCATTGGTCGCGACAAGAAGTGGTGGAAGCAAGCCGTCATCTACCAAATTTACCCGGCATCATTCTGCGACTCTAACGGAGATGGCGTCGGTGATCTGCCTGGCATTACGTCCAAGCTCGACTACATCGCCAGCCTCGGCGTAAATGTCATTTGGATCTGCCCAATGTACGACAGCCCACAGGTCGACATGGGCTATGACATATCCAACTACGAGGACGTTTACCGTCCCTATGGCACTCTGCAGGACATGGAAACTCTCATCCATGAGACGCACGCCCGGGGCATGCGCATCATGCTCGACCTCGTCATCAACCACACTTCGGACCAGCACGTCTGGTTCAAGGAGTCGCGCGCCAGCAAGGACAGCCCCAAGCGAGACTGGTACATTTGGCGGCCTGCCAAATACACGGCCTCCGGCGACCGCCGGCCTCCCAACAACTGGCGCTGTAACTTTGGCGGCGGGAGCGCCTGGCAGTGGGACGAGCACACAGGAGAGGTTCGTATAGGCCGCTATCGTAATACCATTGAAGTTTAAGCCATGTTACTAAATGAGTCGCAGTACTATCTCCACCTATTTGCGACTGAGCAGCCGGACCTCAATTGGGAGAACGTCGAGACGCGCAAAGCCATCTACGCTTCGGCCATGGAGTTTTGGCTCTCGCGCGGCGTTGACGGCTTTCGCGTTGACACCGTCAACATGTACAGCAAGCCTCCACAGCTGCAGGACGCACCCATCACAGATCCCAAGGCCCCCTATCAGCCCGCCGGGATGCTGTACTGCAACGGACCGCGGATGCACGAGTTCTTGAGCGAGATGAATGCCATACTCTCCCGCTACGGTGCCATTACCGTTGGCGAGCTTCCGCATACACCAGAAATTGGTCGCGTCCTGAACTACGTGAGCGCCAAGGCCAAACAGCTCGACATGGTCTTTCAATTTGATGTGGTTGACGTCGGGTTCGGCAAGACACACAAGTACGAGACAACTCCAAAGAACTACAGGCTTCCCGACTTCAAAGCCGCTATCGATCGAACCCAGGGTCTCATCCGCGGCACCGACGGCTGGACCACGGTGTTCCTCGAGAACCACGACCAGGCCCGGTCCGTGTCGCGGTTCACGGATGACAGCGCAGAGTATCGCGTACGGGGCGCCAAGTTGCTGGCCCTGATGCAGGCCTGCCTGAGCGGCACGCAATACATTTACCAGGGCCAAGAGATTGGATGCGTAAATGCTCCAAAGGAGTCCTACCCCTTGGAGAACTACCTTGACGTTGACAGCTACCTGTTCCTAGACATGGTCAAGGAGCGCCACGGTGCTGAAAACGAGGAGGAGATTGGTAGGGCCTTCAGCGCGCTGCAGCACCTAGCGAGGGACCACGCCCGAGTGCCTATGCCTTGGAACGGCAAGGCCAGATTTGGCGGTTTCTCCGAGGCCGCCGAGATGGCGGGCAAGGAGGTCAAAGAGCCTTGGATGAAACCGCACCCACTGGCCGGCGAGATCAACGTCGCGGCGCAGCTCGAAGATCCGAACAGCGTGCTTGCGTTTTGGCGCAAGATGAATCGCTTCCGTCAGCAGCACGCCGATTTGCTCGCCTATGGCGACTTTAAGGACCTCCGGCCGCAGGACGAGGACCTCTTTGTTTTTGTCAAAGAGCCGCACAGCCACCAAGGCGGTGACAGGATGCTCGTGGTGCTCAACTTTACAGCCGGGGAGAAGACGTGGGCGGTTCCTGCTCACGCATCGGAATTGGGGTCGCCCGAGGCAAAGAACAAACTGGCTCCCGTCATGTCAACACACGGGGGTAAGGTTAGAGAGGGCATTCTGGCGCCTTTTGAGGGACAGGTTTACTTGATCAGCTCCTGACGGCTTAAAAGCAAGGTTGCGGCGATGACGCTTCTTGCCATAATGAGATTAGACAAATTGAATCATGTTTTGCACGGAGAATACACAGCGCTGCAGCACATATGTCTTCCAGGATTGAGATAACGTATTCGTAGACTTAGTTGGTGTAGTGATGGTGACGGGGATTGAGCGTGCGCGATCGCTATTGGATAAAAGAGTGTTAGGACATGTATCACTTGCTCACAGTCGTGTATTTCCTCCGCCCGGACTTCATAAATGTTGACGTGATGGAACCGACCTTGCAAAACTTTGCTGCAGTTGGGTAGGGGATAAAGATACGCCATATAGCTTCTTAAATTCAGCTCATCGGTCACGTCGGCAATCAATAATTCGTAGAACGAAGGCTGACGGCCCGCGTTTGCAAGAAACGTGCTGCAGCACTCAATTAGCTGTCCGTCTTGGCTGACAATGGTAAGTTTAGACGCAAAGTTGACCTTGACAAAAAGGGAACTAAGCATAGCTTCCATGGTAGTACATGCTGTGATCTCTGGACGATGAGGTTAGGTGTCGATCCATTTCATTTGAGACTGGTTACTGATGGCCAAGGAATGGCGCGACGTCAAGTATAATTGACACTTCCGTCTACAGATTATTCTCGCCTTAACCCTTCCGCCGTACTCATTGATGGCGCTGCTGCAGAGCGTGTCAAGTCTGATAATGGAGTAGAAGAAGTATGGCAGATGGCACTATTACTAGCCCTGTCTGCTCAACGACTGTCGGATATGACAGACTCGTCCAAATTTTGGGGGGGAAAAAAAGAAGAAAAAAAGGAGCAAATTATTTATGTTTTGCGGTTTGGAATGGTATTGGCAATAGCAAAACCCTATATCGTACGAGGTACCGCATACGCTCAGAAACTTCGCCGCGGTCCCATCAGTCTCAAGCCCAGTTACATGTATTCTACGGAGAAGCCAATGATCAGTCTGTATCTCGATGCTTAATTTGAGAATAATGTAGCTAACTCGTCCTCCCCTTTTACCCTTTTACAAGAATCCTCGTGGGGCCGCAACGTTTCTAAGTTTATACGGTTTTTATTATCGCCCTCGAGCGTACTCGTATTCCATCGGTCCACTCCGCTTGGGCGGGGATGAGAGGCTGTACATAGGCTAAAGTGGGGGCGCGCGTCACCAGTTACAACAACTACGATCGACAGAGTCAAAGCCCTGCCTCAGGGGCTGAGCTCAAGGCAACAGCTCCACAATTGCGTTCTACATGACTAGTTCCCTCTTCAAAAGTGCGTCCTTCATCACTGAGAAAGCTATGCCACGATTCACCTGCGACCCGAATCACAACTTGCAAGAGATAATTTGTTTGCCCTGCGACGCCAGAGAAACTTCCCTGCAGAGTATCTTCGAGGTCAAAGCGGACGCCACAACTTGCGCAAAGACACCTCAGGTATTGCCTCTCGAACCAGTAGGTTGAAAACTATATTTCTTCATGATTGAAAGGCTTAAGCTCTCCAAGGCTTCTGAGCGCTTTTTGATCTTCTCAAAAAACGGGCAGAGCGATCCGTCAGCAGCGTCAACTCCCTGCAGGTCTTGGTTGCGCTTCATATGCCAACAACCAACACCATGGAACGCATCCCAATCTATAATGACGCCGTTCCGCGACTCCTCGACGTGCAGCTGCTGCACAGCTTGACGCCAAAGGACTTCCGCGTATTCTGCGTCCGATTTTCACCTGACGGCCGCTTCCTTGCCACTTGCTGCGCTATTCCCTCGGGCTCAGGCTGCACTAGCTGCATCGAAATTTTTGACGTAGAGAATGGAAACAAGGTTTGCGAATTGAAGCACGATTCCGAGCAAGACGCTGAAAGGTTTGATGATGTCCGCTGCGTCTGTTTCTTTCCAGATGGCAAGACCCTGGCCGCTAGCGGCGGCGACAGCGATATTCATTTGTGGGATATCGACAGCCGTCTCGTCACGTTCACCTTCGTTGGACATGAAGCACCGGTTCTCTCTCTCGATCTGTCCAAAGACGCAAAGCTCATGCTATCCGGGTCCGGAGATCAGACTGCTCGTCTTTGGGACGTGGAGTCCCGCCAGCAGATCAAAGTGATCTCTCTGGGGCGGCCTGTTACCACTGTTGCCCTATCTCCCGACAGCAATTTTCTCGCCGTCGGTTGTGGGAAGGACGTGCAAATATTGTCTTGCCCTAGCGGTGATCTCGTTGAAAAACTCGGAGGGGCTGAAGGCCATGAAAACCTCGTCTTCTCCGCCGCATTTTCGCCGAATGGGAAGCAGATTGCCACCTGCAGTCTTGACGAGACAATCAAAGTATGGCATGTGGGCCAGGCAGGCTACGCTTCACCTGAGGACCAAAACAAGTGTATTCACACTCTGGAAGGGCACACGGCAAGTCGGTCAGCTGAGAATGTCATTGAAATGTGCTGACGCGCGTAGGACTTTATCATTTGCGTGTGCTGGACGCCTGATGGGCGATTCATCCTGTCCGGTTCCAGGGACCGAAACGTCCAGGTTTGGGATGCGGAGACTGGTATTGCCCAAATGTTGATTCCGGCTCACGCGAACACGGTCTTATCAATCTGTGTGTCCCCTGATGGACGCCTGTTCGCTACCGGAGGCGGCGAACAGGCTGCCCGAATCTGGTCCTGCTCGCAGCGCGAAGCCCTCACTGCTGCCGGCCAAAGTATGCAACTAAGCGATCTGCAGCACGGTGAGGTCTCGGTTCAGGTTGATAGACTCAAGGTACCAGGCTTTCGTCTGCCTCTCAACTTTCTGCCGCCTTCCCGGAAGCGGTTTCCCGTCTTAATGGGCGACGAGGGGAGCGACTGGCTTGCTGCCACGCTGCTCATTCGAGAGGTGTGCATGCTCAAGATGATTGAAGACCTTACAAATAAGCCCGAGTGGTGGCGCAAGGTCCGGGATCCCGAGATTGTGGCCAAGTGGAAGACTGAGGCTATGGACATGGACTGGAATGCCTATCGGAAATATGGCGACTTTACGCCCGCCATGGCTGATGCAGTAAGTCTTTGTTACTGCAATAAGCCTTTCAACGTTCTATACTGACGCAAGACTTTGCAGTGCATTGATGAACTGCGGAAGAAGGCAGACCTGTATGAACAGACTGGTCTTATCCCTGTTTTCGATTACTCGGCTTGCGTCATCAAGTCCGACAATACTGCCCCAAATCTCCTCGACGACCTCAAGGCAGCCGTTGCGCCCCTGGAAGAGGTGCCTGAAGATTGTAAAGACTGGCACCCTGGAAGCGATGGCAAGGTCCTAGATCTGGTGCACCCATCTCTGTGGCCTTTTCTCTACGGGCGCACGCGCATACTTCCGGAGGGCCGCATCAACATTCAAAACTGTCTCAGTCACTGCGGACGCGGCCAAATTGTTCCGAGGCCAGATCTTTCTCAGCAGATCTTCAAGGAAAACTGGGCCAGTGAAGGTGATTCAATACCGTCACTCTCGCTGCAGTTCCAGTGGCTACCATGTGACGTACTTGTGAACAGAGATGGCTCCGCCAAGGTTGATAGCTACATCAACAATCTGCACCCCGTTGAACACGAACGACTTTACGGCATTATAAATAAGTTTATCGAAAAATCTCTGCCGGCATGGGATATCATCTACCGATGGCCAAGAAAATTCCGCATGCAGCGTCTTCAGACCACAAGCGCCGGCCCCAGCTGCACCACCGAGGAGCTATGTGAGAGGGAGTACGAATGCAACCCCTGGAACAGGCCTCTCAATAGCGATGAGCCCGCCCGTGAAGAGGACGAGCCCGATCGGGATGGCTATGAAGAATCTGCGCGCGGCAAGTTGGACGCAGAGTGGTTTGACGCGACACATCCTATGGACCTTCCCGACGCAGTACCAGAGTCAAGTCGGAAAGATGAAGACGACGGGTCGCCTCGCTATTTCGATCTTCGGCCGGAGGATGTCAAGACGTCGGGCTTCTTCAACGGCGCTTCCCGCATCCAAGTTATCGTGAAATTGGCCAATATCCACCTGACACCGGAACGCCCTACCTACGACGGCGGGTCATGGCACATCGAGGGGCAACTCAACGAGCATATATGCGCCACAGCCCTTTTCTACTACGACAGCGATAACATCACAGAGTCTCGCCTCTCATTCCGTGCGCAGTCCAACAAGGAGGACCTCTGTTCCGAGCTCAATTACAGACAGTGCGACTACCGCTCGATCAGCCGAACCTTTGCCATCGGTGCCGAGCCTGGCAAGGACAGCACTCTGCAGGATATCGGCTCTTGTCTCACGCGGCAGGGACGAGCACTGTTCTTTCCAAACCTAGTGCAGCATAGAGTAAACCCGTTTTCCCTGGCGGACAAATCTCGGCCGGGCCATCGCAAGATTCTAGCGCTCTTCCTAGTCGATCCGGCTATTCCCATCATCTCGACGGCCAACGTGCCGCCGCAGCAGCCGCACTGGAAGGCGAACCGGGAGGATCACCTCGGTACAGCGGCGACCGATGACGGAGACGTCATTGATGAGGCTGAAGCAAAGAGCATCCGCCAGCAGCTCATGGCAGAGCGCTCCGTCCTGCAGAGCCAGACGACGGAGAAACTGGAAGAAGCCAATTTTAGCTTCTGTGAGCACTGATGACTTCGTCAAACAATTGGTGGGCAGAGCGGCATTGCCTGATTTGAGGTGAATAGGTCGTTGTACGACGGAAAGGTGCTCTAACTTGGACAACGTCACGTCATTGGGGGGAAACAGATTATTTGTATAGTTGTCATCTGCCGATATGCCAGTGGCAAAGACAAAAGAGTGGCAGAAAGAAATGGCGGTATTTCTCTCGTAGCTTCTCGGCTCAGATCTCACAGTCTGCTCTTCATCCGCCGGCGGCCTGGTATTTGAACGTGTAATTAGATCCCAATTTTGGTAGCTCTGCCTCTTTTTGTGCTCGCAAAGGCAATTCTCAAAATGCTCAATATCAACGCAGCCATGCTGAGAGTCGGCTCAACCTCGTCATAGCAGAAAAAACGAACCTGGCCACGGAACGCGGACGAGGGGAAGTCAGTCTAGCCAGTTCTGAAGGGCAACGGCCCCAGAGAGGTGAGTAGAGACCGAACGCGTAATGCCTGGGCGCCCAGTGGGCGTTTACTGAAAATAGTCTCGGCCCGTGTTCTTGGCGCGCCCTGGGTCCACCTTGCCCCGTCACGATAGCTTCATGAGGGACTTGTGCGCCCCATTTTAGGGTCAAGCAGCCAATAGGCAGAGTGCCTGAGTGGTTAAAGGGTATGACTAGAAATCATATGGTTTCGGCCTCGCAGGTTCGAATCCTGTCTCTGTCGGCGTTTCTTTTTTTGCCCTTTTCGCCCGCTGGTCAAGTGCCAAAGGATGTGCGTGCAGTTACTGAAGCTTTGGTCATCTCATGCACTGCTGACTTGGGGCTTGCGAAAGCTGCCTATAATGCACATGCTTGGCCTTCCAGGAACAGACCGCCGTTTTAATTTTGTTCAAGGCAAGCGTGTACGATTGCACCTTGCTTTTCTCACATTTCATGACCACCTTAATTCGCTTTGGTTCATCGAGTTTATCTATGCACGAGCTGCTAAGATCCAGATTCGGCAAGTGTTGAAGAAACTGACGAGGCCTCACCTAACCCCAATGTCCGACGAGAGACAATACTCGCATCTCGCTTATTTAACGACACGAGCAGAAGACGGGCATTCGGGGAGAATTGTGAATTGAAGAGACGCCTGCGATAGTCTGGTGGTCTCATAACCTGTCCGCCCAACACGCAAATCTATAAGTCTATCCCAAGAAACCCAAGGAGACAAATCGGCAACGCTAGTATTACATGAGAGTCATGAGCACATTACCCAAGGAGAAACATGACCGCATTCTCCGCCGCACAACATGGGTACTCTCCGTCCCAGCCGAGTTTCATTCAAGTCATGTTCATTGCGTCATAAACCCGCGGTCTCATCTTTGCCGGCTCCTGCTCCCCTTTCCGCCACCGTCGCCCCCTTTCTTCCCCAAGCCGTCCATGAGGGCGGCACCCAGCATCGCAGCGGCTACTTTGCCTCCTTTCGCCCCCAGCCAGGGAGAGGGATCGCCGCGAGATCTCATGGCCGCCTGCGCGCCAGCGGTGAAGGCGGCTTTGCTTCCCGCCTGGACCAGGGGGTTGGACCACCACAACGCCCCCTTCTTGACGATGTTGGCGGGCATCGAGTTGCGCCGCGTCGCGCTGGGCTTGGGCGCTGAAGCGGACGCTCCACCGGCAGCGGGAGGCGGGCCGCGGCCTCGTGGTGGCGATGCGTCTCTCATGCTGGGTCTCCCTTCATGTTGGGAGCGGGCTCGGCGGCGGCGCTGGTCGTCATCGCTGTCGTAATTTCGGGAAGGTGCGTCCCGGCGACCGGGAGACAGGTGTCGGGGCCGGTGGGGCCGCGGGTCGGCGCCGGCCACAGCGTACGGGGGAGCATGTCCGTCCCGATACTGGCGTCTCGCATCCGGTGGTGATAGCGCCCGTGATCCAAGTGCCCGCCGGTCGGCCTCGTCGCGATGCCGTCGTGCGGGTCGCTCCCGGAGCTCAGAGGGGTACTCCCGCGGCGGCGCCTCGTGCGCGTACGGGTCCCGGGGAACTGGATGGCGCTCACGGTGGGAAGGCCGGCGAGCCTCGCGTTCCCGCTCCCTCCGCGGCGGCCGCGACGGCTCAGAGGTGTAATAGGGCGGGGGGCTGCGCGGGCGTCGACTGCTGCCGCCGGCAGGCTTCAAATCGTACGGCTCCGGCTCGCGACGGCCGCCGTATCCGCGCCGCGGTGCGTACATGTAGGCGTCCTCGGCACCATAGTCGGGGGGCGGGCGAGGGCGATGGCGCTCCGACTTGTGGCGCCGTGGCGGCGGACCCTGCTCGTAGGGGGGAGCGGCGCCGTAGAAGTCGTCGTCGAGGCGCGGGTTGCCCTCGCGACGACGCAACGGAAGCGGTTGGTCCATGGAATTTGCGAGCGTGAGGGGACCCCTTCCGTAGGTGCAAACTTCAGGGCCGGCAGGGTATTATTATTAGAGATGCCAAGAAGGGTCAGACGGTGGTTTGCGGGGGACCAGCTCCTTCAGCGTCAACTACCGAAAGGGACCAGGACGGGTATTTGAGCAGACGGCTGTATGTGCACCTCAGCTCGTCATCTGGTTACTAACGGCCGAGAAGCGGTGCATCAGGAGAGCAGTGCATAAATGTCCGCCTGACGTCATGCTGCGGCCAATCGCGCCCCCTGTGTCTGACGTGGAGAGGCGTGGAGAGCCCGCGACCCGATCATCTGACGTCAGGCAGTCGGTGAGGGCCGTGGCAGCAGGTCGCTGCATCATTTGGCATTGCAGCGCTGCGGTGAAGCTGGACGTGAAACGTTGGGCGGGAGAGAAGAGCACATCGACGGTGCCTGTATTCAAAGCCAGGAACACGAAACTAAGCCATCTGGCAAGCACCTCATCTCGCAGGGGCCTACTCCAACCAAGGTAACCTTATCGCCACTCACCTTATCGCCAAACGCCAGGGCTCAGCTCTCGCTCCCGCCGCCTAGCCACCGCGGGACTGCTTTGGCATCGTGCAGCGCCGACAACAAGACTCCCCACGCAACATGACGGCGGCAGCTACCATCTCACCTCGTACAAAACGCAATGAGCCCCGTCACAAATGATGGTCTTTGCTTCTTGTCTCCGGTGCTTGTCCTACCCCCACTGCAGCCGGGCCCGGAGTGAGCGAGACATCCGCCGCGTGGCGTTCAGGCTCTTCCCTGAGAACTGCATTTGGACGGCGTCGACCGTACGAGCAACTACGTGGTGAATGCCCACACGGCAGACAAGTCGATGGCATGTGGCATGTAGTATTTTCGTCTTCGAGTCTGGACTCAGTACCAAGAAGCCACACCACCTCGCGTCGGGGCAGTGCGTGCATCCTCGTGCTCCGTGACTTACACGTACGTGCAGGCGCCGTCCCCCGGTGCCACGCCAGCCTGCGCGTGCACGACGTCCACACCGGGGCCGTGTCTCGACGCGGCCGCTGCCGCTGAAGACAGCAGACGCGCAATGACCAGACGGTGCGGATCGTCGAGGCCGGCGGCCCGGCGGCGAGCAGGCTCCATCGTGAGGTGTGAGTGAGATGCATTAGCACCTCCTTGCGAAGCGCGCCAACCACTCCCCGTAGCCGTCATGTGCGAGGATCTAACTAGGCCTCGGCTTGCTCGAGGTGGTACGCGCTGACCACCACACCGAGCAATTGCTAGTCTCTGTCCCGTCTCCAACGATGCCATCGCAACGGGAAGCGGCCGCCAAACCAACCAGATCCCGGGGCCGTGTTCTTTATCAAAACATCGGCAGGATCCTATCTCCCGTGTCCCTGCGTCCCCCATATCTTGCCCGCCCTCGTCGGCAGCCGCCGCTACCCATGCTTCTCGCACGCGCCAACCCCCGGAAACGCGGGGTGCATGTCCAAGGGATCGGGGATATCCTCCCTCCATCTTGCTATCAGGTCCCTACCGCAGCTATCTCCCAGCTGGCGAGCTCGCGTGCATCGATACCATTAGCCCGACCAATTCAAGGGCTCCCCCGCCTTATTCCCATTCCACGGCCTCCAACTGGTCCCTGGGGCGCCTCAACCCACCTTTCCAGAAGCAATGAATCGTTATCGCCTCGGCCGGCCCCACCATCCATGCCTTCGGCCCATCGCCCACATGGCAAAAAAAACTGAAATTTCCAGGGCGGCGCCGTTTCTCTAGCTAGCGGAACGAACGATGCAGGTGAGATAAGGAGCTCCAAATCGACTGTGTAGTCCGCCGCCGATAAGCCCGCGTAGCACAGTGTCCGCACTGACCCGAGGATCGTCAGCGACAGCCCGTCTAAGGGACCAGTGAGACGTGTGTTGATTGCACGGCTAAAAGACCCTGGGCAAGGCTTAGCCAAGCCGGTGCAAGCCCATCTGCCTGTCATTGACTAGCCCAAGGGTAGCTATCGCGCTCCGCGCTGCTGCACATCGAGGGCCAGATAGGGACCGCTCGGAGGGCCAAGACGGAACGCCTGTCCTAAGAGGCTGGCACCACCCCAGAGCTAGCCCGGTCCCGAGATACAATTTTCGCGATACGCCCACCGGCTCCCCCGTCCCATCTTCTTTTTCTTCTCTTCTTCTTCTCCTTCTCCTCCTCCTTCTGCGTCCTTCTTGCCCAGCTACCCTCGTTCTCCGACTTTCTTTTCCCGGAGGCACAGGCCGTCTGCTTGCGCTCGCTGCTGTGGCCGCAGGGTCCTCCGACAATCCTTCCGGTGCTCTGCAACGGCACACGACCACCCCACCACTCCAGTCCCTCCGGCTGCAACCTTCGCAATGGGCTTCATCCAAAGCACCAACGTCCGGGTCGCCAAGGGCCCCGTCGGGCGGTGGTTCCGTCTCGACGGCTCGGGTCATGTAAGTCCTCGTTCGTCCGTTTTGTCGTGTCGTCACCCGCGCGTGGGGGCTTCGCGTGTCTTCCGTCCTCAAACTTCGTCAATGCGCCGAACGTCGACAGTCGCTAATTGGCCTCGCACAGCCCAAGGAGCGCAAGGGCTCCTACTTCTTCACCGAGATCCGCGCCGGCCTCGCCACCTTCTTCGCCATGGCCTACATCATCGCCGTCAATTCCGCCATCGTCGCCGACTCTGGCGGCACGTGCGTCTGCCCGCACACGACCGATGACCCCTCCTGCGACAAGGACCAGGACTACCTGCTCTGCCTCCAGGACATCAAGCGCGATGCCGTCACCGCCACCGCGGCCATCTCCGCGCTGGCCAGCTTCTGCATGGGTCTATTTGCCAATCTGTGAGCCCCCGACATATCGTTCCAAACGTGTTGCGCAGTTGCACTGACTCGTGTGCCAGTCCCGTCGGTCTCGCCCCCGGAATGGGTACGACTTCCCTTCTCAGATGCGATGCTGTGTCGTCTCGTATTGTGCCGTAATGCTGACTGGCGTCTCAAGGCCTCAATGCCTACTTTGCGTACACCGTCGGTAAGTCGCATGCTCTCTCTTGCGCGGGTTCCTGAGCTGACGTGCAAAAGTCGGTCGCCACGGCACTGGTCTCGTGCCTTATAGAGTCGCCTTGACCGCAATCTTCGTCGAAGGCTTCATCTTCCTCGGCCTCGCCATCTTCGGAATGCGCCAGTGGCTGGCCCGCGCCATCCCCCATTCCATCAAGATTGCCACCGGCGTCGGCATCGGCCTGTTCTTGACCCTCATCGGCCTGACCTACAGCGAGGGAATCGGCCTCATCGTCGGCGCGACTGCGACCCCGACCGAGCTTGCCGGCTGCTCGCCCGAGAATCTACTCCCCGACGGGACGTGCCCCAGCTGGGACAAGATGCGCCATCCCGCTATGTGGGTCGGCATCTTCTGCGGCGGCATCCTGACCGTCCTCTTGAGCATGTATCGCGTCAAGGGCGCCATTATCATCGGCATCATCCTCGTCAGCATCATATCCTGGCCTCGCGAAACGCCCGTCACCTACTTCCCTTACACCACCGTCGGCGACGATGCGTTTAACTTCTTCAAGCAAGTCGTCAGCTTCCATCGCATCGAGAACATCCTCAACGTCCAGGAGTGGAGCGTCTCCGAGTACGGCGGCCAGTTCGGCCTTGCGCTCATCACCTTCCTTTACGTCGACATTCTCGACTGCACAGGAACCCTGTACGGTATGGCTCGCTTCGCCAGCCTCATCGACCCTGTCACCCAGGACTTCGAGGGTTCCGCCGTCGCGTACATGGTCGACGCCATCAGCATCTCCATCGGCGCGCTTCTCGGTGTTCCTCCGGTAACCGCTTTCGTCGAGTCCGGTGCTGGTATCTCCGAGGGCGGCAAGACCGGCATAACCGCCATGGTCACCGGCATCTGCTTCTTCATCTCCATCTTCTTCGCTCCGATCTTCGCCTCCATCCCACCGTGGGCAACCGGCTGCGTGCTCATCCTTGTCGGCTCCATGATGGCCAGCTCCGTTACCGAGATCAACTGGAAGTACATGGGCGACGCCGTCCCTGCCTTCCTGGCCATCGCCCTCATGCCCTTTTCCTACTCCATCGCCAACGGCCTCATTGCCGGTGTCTGCTCGTATATTCTCATCAACACCGTGGTCTGGGTTCTCAAACTTCTCAGCCGCGGCCGCATCGTGCCCCCCAATATTGACGAGAAAGAACCTTGGACGTGGCGTATTCCTGGTGGTTTCTTCCCGCCATGGGTCGTTCGCCTCTTCAGGGGTAAGAAGGACTTTTGGCGCGAGGAGTATCCCGCCGCAACTTCGGTCCCCGAGGATAAGCTGAGCGCCGAACAAGACGCGGCGTCAGACACCGGTCGCCCTGAGACTGTCCCTGTTAAAAGTTGAAGATGAGACGCAAATTATATGAAATAGAACACAAGTGGAAGAATTGGTTATACTGCATCAACTGCAAGTTCACATTGCATTAGCAGCATATGAGGAAAGAAAGGGGTAAAAGTGTACCTTGGAAACGAACTCATGGATATTGGGCGGGCGTTATGGTATGCAGCCTTTGCGGCATCGAGTTGCGAAGAATAACAGTGCATGTTCTCTTCAGTCGCAGACTCTCGGTGAGAGCAACGCTGTTTCGAGTGACGGTCCGATTTCGAAGATGTTCTCCCCGCCCTTTTGGTCATTGCCATGCATTGGACCAAAGGCTCTAAGTCGGCCACAGTTCCAGGCTCCATACTGTGCGATAAGTGCTTCTCATCCTCAACGTTGTGTCACCTGTGAAAAAAGCTTGACATGTAATGCAAGGGCTCATGCTCATTGTTCTCGTTACTTATGGCCCCTTTCGGAGCCGATATCATACATCGTGATTCACACCTCATACCATCAAGGCGATGTGTTTCAGCTCGCTGTAAGGAGAGAGCGTTAGCATGGGTCTAAGTTTGGATTGGAGCCGTATATGTGGTGATCCGAGTTGATGCAGGGGAAAGAACACTGACCCTTCTACTTGGTGGCCGACCTTGAGTGGCGGATAAGCAGCCACCTCGCCCTCGTCCCGGCCGATCTTGGCCTGCTCAGCCCTCACTGTCTTCGCGCGCTCGGCTAGCTGGGGAACCGGAGCGAGGTCAAAGTCCGAGTTGAGGTGCCAGAATAGCGTACTAGAGATTCGGACCAAGGGACGGCCGGGGAACTCCCGCTTGCGCCTCTCGATGGCCTCTACAGTCTTCTCGTTGACCACGACCTCGTGGTAGCCAGCCTTGATGAGGCCGCCTGTGCTGTACTCGAGCTGCTTGCCAGCCTGGACGAGCAAGTAGTTGCCGGGGGGGATCTTCACAGCAATGCGGTTGCCGGTGTTTCGCGCCCAAATGTTGAGTCCGGGATACCGGGAGCGGCCGTGAATGGTGAGGAAGTTGAGGTCAGTGTGGAAGCCGGCGAGTATGGTGTCCTTCTCGCCGTATCTTTCCAGATCAGAGGCCGTCGGGGCCAGGAGATGTGGTCTAGGCAACTGATGTGAGTTCAGGTCAAGACGAGTGTGTGCATGAAACGAACCCGTAACGTCCGGCATCGCTAAAGTACTCTGCCGGCAACCCCAAGCCAACAGCCGTCATCTCAGATAGCTTGGAGACCCTATAATGCGTATAAATATTAGTCTTGAGAGGCCACGGAGGAAGACAGAAGTGAGAGCTGCAACTCACGCATTCTTCATCGAAGTGCCCCAGAGGTCCATGGTAGGAGCCCAGCGGTCCTTGATGTGCGACGCCTCGGGCGTGACATTGGCGGCATTCAGGCCGGGGAACTGGGTGGGGTACGGCGGCGGCTCTGCCATGCGCCAAAAGAAGCGACACTTGGGGTCGGGCGAGTGGCCCATGATGTCGAGGGGCCGCTGTGAGGGGTCCAGGCGCTTGATGACGTCCAGGCAGGGCTCGTCGACGGCGCACTTGGGCTTCTCCGTGTTCTCGAGCGTCACGCCGATCTGGTAGCTCAGCTCGGGGCGCTCATCTTTGCGCAGCTCCTCGGCGGGCTGAGCAAAGTAGTCCTCGAGCAAATCAAGGAACGTCTCGTTGTCCTGCGAGGCCACGCGAGAATCATGCAACACGAGGGCGCCGTAGGTGATGAGGGCATCCGCCGCCTTGGCGCACTCCGCGCGAACCTCGGGGGAGTCTTGGGGATTGTTGAGATACACGTCCAAGTCGATGACGGGGAGGTTCATCGAATCCGGCTGCGAGGCGTCCATGATGGTCGGCAGTTGGGTGTCCTGCTTCTTGAGTCCTGCGCGCCAGCAGTCGGCTCAAAGCATCCAGCGGTCGCGTGTCGAACGACGTATGTAAGGAAGAAAAAATCCTGTCAGGCGACCGACTTGTCTAAATGCAGGGTGTGTGTGCAGGTGGAGAGGCCATGGGTTGGTTCGGCGGCCGGAGGCATCAGACGGTCATTTGGGGAATCCCATACGGAGCTCGGAGCCGGCCGATGGTCTGGGCTCTTAGTGGAGAGATTGGTTTCGTGGTGGACCTGGTTGGCTCGCTTTTCTGCACGCTTCTGCACCCAGCTTCACCACTGCGCTCGCGGCTCCATGATCTTTTGCGCCGCGGCTTGCCCGCCTGATAAACGCGCTCGGGCAACCAGCCGTGAACCCAACGGGCAGCGGCTCCGAGGCTTCTAGAAGCGGCATCAGGCCATTGTCCGTGGGCAGTCAACGACAGCTTCACGAGACACGGCCGACGCCGCAAAGCCCGCACGGCCATTTCGTGGGGGAGGCGGCTCGCTCCGGAGTACGGCGCAGCGGCTAGGGACGGCTTGGCCCCGCGGTTCCAGCGACGAGACGGCGTCCGAATTGCGAGGACGAGGACATCGAAACCGCATTTTGAAGGCGCTGACGCGCATTAAAATGTGATGAAGTTGAGTTTGGGACTTACCTGGGCAGAAAGTGCCACACCAGGTGCATCTCGGTGGCACTACAAGAAGGAAAGGAAGCTGGCAGCCTCTTATTAGTGCCAAATAGTCCTGCTGCTGAAGCCGCTGTTACTGCGTCGGGTGGATGCGTTTAGCACCTGTCCAGGTACGGATTCGTGAACAAGTCTGCAAAGAGCCAGCCCGCTACTGCATGTTTGCGATTTTCGCATCTTAGGGTGCCACCACAACCCGGCACGTCCAGTTAAGGGCAGAACCGCAAGCGCTTTGAGACACACCTCTCCTAGATGGAATCAGCTGCGGACGCAGCTTGCTCCTTGGCTCCAGGACGTAGCTCAGCGCCTCGCATTGCAGAATTTTGTTGGTGATCGTTACCCATATGTCATTGATGCCCTTATCCAGTGATTGGTAGCGCTGTTCAGACTGCGCACCTATAGCTGGCGAGAGGTCGTCCATCTGTCGATACAATCAATATGCAAGCGGTCTATTCAAGGCTCAAGTATACATGTAGTTACAGCAGCTCACTCTTGCACACTATCCCTTCAACAAGCCTATTCCACAACACGTCTGTGCATCAAACGCATCTAATTTGGTCAGGAGGTTGATATCTTGACACTGCATACATTGTACAGAGAAAGATAGAACCCTACCTTACCTACCTATATTAGACCACGACAACATTAAGTCAGGACGTTACGTTGGACAGGCCTACGTCTGAATCAGTATGTCGGCCACGTGCATCAACCAAGCACAGCAGCACTGACCACAATCGTCACACGTAGCACAACAGTCACCTCGAACCAGTAAGCGGAACAGGAAAAGCTAGCATCTTTTAATCCCCTCGTGCTAGGAAACACCATCCATCCGTCGAGGAATGCCATCGGAGCGCGCTTAATGTACACAGACCCCCTCATCCGCTTCTTCCCCAAGTTCGCCCTCACGCGCTCTTGCCAGCCCGCTCCGCATCGAGCTCCCGCTCCGCCTGCTGGTAGTACTTGGCGGTGTCGACGCCGTGCTGCGAGTGGTTGACGAAGTTGAACCACGGCACCGTGCTGAAGAAGAGTGCCGAGTACCGGCTCTGTCGCGCCGCCACGCCTTGCAGGTACGGGCTCAGCTTGCTCTCGCCGTACAGCGACTCTCCCGCCTTGACCTTGGCCACCATTTCGCGCATGTCCATCTCCACCTCGCGAGCGTTTTCCGTCGCGCCGTAGAACCGCACTGTCAGCCCACGTTAGCCGAGTCCTAGGATGTTCGCGGTATGCGGGTTGGGTGTCGGGTAACGCACAGCATGAGCGCTGGTAAAAGTATAGGAAGCCACCGGCAAGGCCGACGAAGCCGGCTAACCGCATGGCCTTGGCGAATCCGCCCTTGCCGACGTACGAGGGCGCAAACCTCTCCAGGGTGTAAAGGGCAGCCGGGGCAAAGGCGGCCGCAGCGCCGCCGGCGACGTAGTCAGACGTCCGGGCATATCTCACGACGCGCTTGAAGTGACTGCCACAGTGTCAGCATCTCGTTCCCGTCATCAATTCCCTCTCATCGGCCAAGCTCGGTTGCGGCATCGATTGCGGCGGCGTCTGGGACTGGAAAACGTACGGATCGTTGTCGATGAGCTACTTCAAGGTCAGCATCTGTCGCCCGCCAATTGGGGGTCAATGGCGAATCCACGTACCGGATAGTCCGTCTGGACAACCTTGCTCGTCCCGACGTAGGTCGCCGGGCTCTGCTTCGTCGTGGTCTCGGCCATGGTGCAGCTGCTACTCGCCCAAGACTGTCTGCTCAATTCGGTCAGACAGGTTCGATGTTCCATGCGCTTGGGGTGGTGTGGTGCCTCAGGAAAATAGTCACGTGATTGACAGCGAATTAAATCACGTGCATGTGTAAGCTCAAAGGTACGTACCCTCCGTGGCGGCACGTCGCGTCCCCCTCCACCGAGACGCGTAGAGAGCAGTGGAGCCTCACTCTTGGAGTTCTTGGTGGTCACGACTCATCAAATCACCACATCATATTTTGAGCACTTCAATTGTCGCAGGCATATCCAACATGGCCTCTGCCGTGGCCTCCGGGCCAAAACCCGGCACTCACGACGACCTGGACAATTACGACGCCAACCTCTCCGACGACCCCTTCGCCTCCCCGTCTCCACCCAAGAAGCGCAAGGAGCCCGATGGCGGCCTCGGTATTGATGAGGAGGTCTCCGTGCAGAAGCGAGTCCGTGTTCCAGCCGTCAAGCTCGACGAGGAGCGCCTGCTTGGACCTGCCGGCATCCCGCGACTGCGCCAGCGAGCCGGGCGTGACCTGCGCATCAAGGGCAAGGGCCACGAGTTCTCGGACGCCTCCCGCCTGCTCTCCTTTTACCAGCTCTGGCTCGACGACCTCTTCCCCAAGGCCAGGTTTCTCGATGCTCTCGCCATGGTGGAAAAGGCCGGGCACAAGAAGCGCGTCATGGCTGCGCGCAATGAGTGGATCAACGAAGGCAAGGCCAAATCGCGCGAGGACGAAGACGACGACCAGCTGCCGCAGGCGAACAACGATAATCCAACAGACAACACGGTGCAATCAAGCGACCATATTGTGAGGCCCCAAACGCCGTCACGGAGCGGGGACGTACCCGACGAGGACGATTTGTACGATGCCACGCCTCGAGCCGCGAAGCCATCTCGCACGGCCGTTCCCGATGATGAAGACGATCTGGACGCTCTTATCGCAGAGGCTGAGGGAAACGACGGCACCTCTCGAACACGAACGCAAGCGCAAGCGTCGAATGCAGAGCCAGGTGGAGATGACCTGGAGGCCCTCATGGCAGAGGCAGAGGTGCAGGATCAAAGAAGCGGGCAGCAGCGGAGCAGCACGGCAAGGGAGCAGGCAAATACCGAATTTGATGACGATGAAGCGGCCATGCAAGAGATGGAGGGGTTGTGGTAAGCATGGAGCAACGATGTTCTCACCGCACGAGGCGCATAGGAGTTATGATGCATACGCCTGTCTCAGGCACTTTTAATGATTTTACGTTTGCGGTGCCTGCCGGGCATCTACAATCTTGAGATTTGTCATTCACACAGGGCAGTCACGACGGAAGATGATGATTTGAATCAATACGTTGCATTTTAGATTGCATGTATGGTACAGGTGTGAATACACCGCATAGTCGTGATAATTGCAGGTCGTCTCTCTGGAGACCTGAACCTTTTTGCGCCTAACCGTCCGCTCCCAAAAATATTGCCATCCCATCCAATGTCATTCACATCAAGCGGCGGCGCTTGGATACCCTTGCGCCGCCATGCTGTCTGCTCCGCTTCATCCCCGATACTTTCAAGGTATAAGTTTTGGTTGGCTCATCTGCTGGGGTGCCACTCTCGGGTTCGAGAAGTGCTTCGCTCCTCCGCTGGATCCTCCGTTCCTCGACCTTCAAGGTCCAAAGCAACGTCATGAGAACTTCCTGCGACGGCAACGTTATGCCCCTCAGACATCGTGTCAGTTGGCGAACTTCATCGCGCGAACCATCGCTCCGCAAGTTCTCGACCCGATCATCGCATCCCTCAGAGACCAACCGCATTGCCACCATCGTCGCATCCATCAAGGGACGCGCCAGATTGGGGCTGCTGGATAGGATCTTTCTAAGAGACGTGTATCTCAAGGTCTTGGACTGCGTGTTGGTCCGCAACGGCGTAGTCGCTCGCTGCCATAATGTCTGAAGCGGTGTGGTTTGCTTCGTCGTTGAGGAAGTCGTCGATGTTGAAGAGGTCGAAGGCTGACTGGTTCGAGAAGCCGGTGGCAGAGTCACCAACCAGATAATCGTCGTCAAGAGTTGAGGAGTGGGGAGAAGAGAGAAGCCCGCTTTCGAGGACATAGCGATCTGTGTCAACGGCCGCTGACAGGCCGAAAGAATCGCCGAGGCTGAAAGCAGCAGCATCTTGAGCTGCAGCGTCCAAGCCAAGAGGGGATAGGCTGGAGTCTGCGAATCCAGGAACGACTTGGGCACTTCCGCCGACGTGTGACACGGCAGGTCAGACAACGCCTCTGCAGGACGTTGTGTCAGGACGGGAGAAGTGGCCAAGGTCTGTTCGCTGGATTGCGCCTCCGGTGCTGTTGTCTTCTTGGCTTCATCGGGGACGGGGCCGAGCTCGGGGGAGAGCGAGGCGGGGTTGACTGTGGGGTTGCTGGTGGACAGCATGAGCTCGTCCACCAGGTTGGAGGGCTCGGTCGTGGCGACGTGGCCGTCCTGCGAGCCAAAGAGCTGCTGGGACAGGGTGACCTGGTTGTCACGGATGGGGTCCAGAGGCGACGTTGAGCCGGTGACGACGCCCGAGTCGCGGCGGAAGCGGTTGAGCTCCTCCATCAACATCAAGTTTGCCTTTTGGGCATTGATGAGCAAGCTCTCCAGCTCCTTGTTGCGGGTCTCGAGCGCCTCGACCTCAAGCCTCTTGCGCTCGCGGGAGGACTGGGCGGCGCGGCGATTCCGGAGGACGCGCTCAACACGTCGCTGTTCCTTTTCGTCGTCTGTCTTGGCTCGTTTCCTTTACGGAGCGTTTAGTTGCGAGGCCAACGATGGCGGGTGTGAACAATGTCTTACCTCGGAGGAAGGTTAGTCTTGGGCTCCGGGAGAACCTGACCCCACGATTTCCGCTTCTTGGTTGGTTTCTTGTCTGATGCCGCGGGGCTGTCGTCCCCCTCCTCAGCCTCGCGCTCCTCGGGAACGACGGAGAGGCGTGAGCTCTGGTCGTCGATATGGGACTTGGGCGTCATCATCTCCATGGGATTCATAGTGTCCGAGGGTGACGGGCTGGAGGCTGGGAAGAGAGAGGAGTAGTTGTCACCCGGCGTCGATACGAAGGAATCGACGGGCGAGGCCTCGAACTTGATCATCGGGGAAGCTTGCTGAGCCGTCATGATGGGCGAGCTGGAGTCGGAGTGCGCGGTGATGCACAGGTCCTGTCCAGTGGCGTGCTGAGATTGCAGTGATACTAGCAAGCAGACAAGCGCCCGTTCCCTCAGAGGCTGTTATACGTCAACAGCATGGCAGGCAGCGACCCAAACGAGCGTGAGTCAGCGCGGGGGTGGATATTGGTGATGACTCAGAAAAGATGGTAAGGACAAGGTGTTCTCTTTGTCTGGACGCGACGCTTCGAGGAGATCCGGACGAGGTGGGCGACGCCTTTATGTTAAGGACACATATGCTTGCTCGGACGTTGATGCCTGACAGATGAGGCAGAAAAGGGGGCGCATGGCCAGGGATGGCGGGAGGGAAGGGGCTAGAAACGGGCTGCGTGTTTGGGTTCAGGGGTGGAGTCAGATGTAGCGCCCCATAGGGGCAGAGCCGGCTGCAAGGGCGAAGGATAGCCAACGAGCAGCGCCGCAGACGGCTGACGTTCGCCACTCGTGCCGGCGCTGACGTGCCCACCGATCCACAACCTCCTGACGGAAGAGGCAGCTCCTCGTTCCAGTGCTGCAGGCGGGGGGTGTTCAAGACCAACAATGGATGGCCCGAGGGGGCCGTTGGATGAGCACAATAGCCGCGATCAAGCGAGAGATAGACGCATTGACGGCGAGTCTACCGAATAATTAACGCACTTCGAGCATGTACTCGTACGAGCAGAGGATCGTAAGCAATAGGGGCGATCCATCGCCGAGCCCACGATGGAGCTCTCTCCTGGACACGAAACATTAAAGCCTGGCTAAGGGGACGAGCGTCGGAAGAGGAAACACAGCGCCAAGAAGCGTCGGTCCGTGTCTACTTGTACGAGTTTACGATTAGACGACGGCATTGACTTTAGCACGGTACAGTAATAGCATCGGGGCTTGAGATCGAGGGCCACTCCTCACTTCATCCATCGCCCGGCGCTTGGCGTCCCTAGCAGGCAGTCACATTCGGGACGCTTACATTCCTTTCATTCCTAGCGCTGCAGGCGACATTTGTCGAGCCGAAACATTGAACGTCAATCCAGCCGCTGCAATTCCGGCCGACATCCTGCCCATTCTAGCTGCCCATTCTAGCTGGCGCACAGTAGATCCGGCCGTCTCCTACTGATGAGGCTGGTGCTATAAGCCGGCACTGGCAGCGGACGTTCCCGTTGAAACTTTGTTTCGCTTGTGAGCCGAGGATCGGGCCCTTTGTTCTGCATTGATCGCCAAGTTCTTGTGCCATGCGGCATGGTTCTCAGCAAAGCACGCAGAGATGTGATGTTTTGCTGGAGCTTTCCGGCTGTGCTCAAGGCACACAGACCTACCCTCATACGACGATGCTTGGCTATACGCGATCAATAGGGGCTATAGCGTGGTGGTGGCGCGGGCATCTCGCGATGCTCCACAGCCCCTCCTGTTGTGTTTCCGTCACAGCGCTTTAACCAGTGGCAAGCTCGGCAAGACAACCAAAGCCAAGTAGGCAACGAGGAAAGCTACGAAGAGGTTGTGCTTGGCCGCCTTTTGCTTGTAGACTCAGGAGGTTGCGTTTGGCTCAATGCGGACTTGGTAATTTTTGACATTATACAAGCGTTCTTTCGTGCGCTTAGTCGAAGGCTTAAAACCCTCTCCTCCTTAGCATCGTGCTCAGCCGTCATCCTACCCTAGAGCTGCATTCGCTGCTACTCGATTGTTTACGAGTACTCGTATTTGATCGAAAGCAGTCTACTCCGTACGGAGTACTCGCGTATGAACTCGTTATAGCTCGAGATCTATTCCAAAGCAAACTATCACTTAAATTCCAACCAACCTGAATGTGGGTGGCTTTGACCATGGCAGCAAGGAGCTGGATCTGAGTAGGTAGAGCTGTGTAAAGCACAAGACCGAGCAGTAAGACTGGCCTCACACATTCTAACAGGTCGCCGCCCATCCATCGCATCTCTTCCATCGTCTGCACAGACTGCTGGGTCGAGCCACCGTCGAACCGTACCGCACGGTACGGTCGCCGTCAAATGCGCCTGTCAAACATCTGCAACCCCTCATCATCCGATGACCAGCAAGCTCTTCCCTGCGACATCCCTGCGGCTGCATCGCGTACCACGTTTTGGGATAGACGCGAGCCCTCTAAGGCAAGGCGCGCATGCAACCACCCTGAAAGATGGTTCTGAGTGGTGGAGACTCCGACATGCACGAGTCCGGCGCCGCGGCGTCTCGAGACCTGCAGACGGAGCCGACTACGGGATCCGAACGATGAGAGACGAATGATTTTAGTCCACAGACGAGGAGGGTCCCGTGGACTGGTATAAAGGGCCGGCACGTATACGCTTGCAGATCGGAAAAGACAAAGACAGCGATTCTCCAAGGCACATCAAGATGGGCGCCCGTCCGAGAACGACGCCGCTCTCGGCTGAGGAATTCGCCCGGCAGCCGTTCGATTTCCTCGTCGTCGGCGGCGGCACCGCCGGACTCGCTGTCGCCTCGCGGCTCGCGGCTGCGGACCCCCAGCTCAGCGTCGGCGTGCTCGAGGCCGGCAGCGTATCCCACAACGAGGATGATGTCGATATCCCAGCCTTCTACGGTCGCGCCCTCGGCGGGCCACACGACTGGTGCTTTGAGACGCAGCCGCAAGCTGGTCTCGCAGGGAGGACGTTGCCTTGGCCGCGCGGAAAGGTTTTGGGCGGGACCAGCGCTCTCAACTTTATGGCGTGGAACAGGGCCAGCAAAGCTGACTACGATGCGTGGGAGTCGTTGGGAAATGCCGGATGGGGCTGGGATGATTTGCTGTGAGAGAATCCCGGCGCTTGTGATGCGGCCTCTGGTCGGCGGCCTGCTCCGAGTCCCATGACTGACAAGGCGCCGCAGACCCTTCTTTAAGAAGTCCGAAACTTTTCACTCTCCGAGCCATGACCTACGGGACGAGTACGACGTCTCGCACGACCCGGACTCTTTTGGCACATCTGGTCCCATCCAGTTGTCTTATTCGAATGAGTACTCAGCGTCGCATAGTCTGTGGCACCAGACGCTCAATGCCCTTGGGGTTCCCACGAACCCAGCCCACGTCTCGGGGTCCAACGTGGGCGTCTGGACAAATGTGAACGCGGTTGATCCGAGAACGGCGAGCCGCTGCTACTCGACCAGCTACTGCGCGTCGGCCCCGGCTAACCTGCACATCCTGACCGAAGCTACGGTTCGGGAAATCGTGCTCAGACAGGACGGGGACGAGCACGTAGCGACGGGAGTGAGGTTCTCGTGCCAAGGCAATGAGTTAGTCGCTTCAGCATCTCGCGAGGTAATCCTTTCGGCCGGTACCGTCCAGTCGCCCCAGATCCTTGAGCTCTCCGGCATTGGCAAGCCTGAGGTCCTGGCCAAGGCAGGAGTGACCGTCAAGGTCGAGAGCTCTAATGTTGGACAGAATCTGCAGGACCACCTCAGTAAGTAACCTTTTGGATGGAAGACTCGGTGGGCAAGGCTGTGGAACGGGCAGCAAACAAAGATGGAAGAAAGATTGGGTGCTCACACTTCAGACAGTGCTAGCCATGATTTTCGAGGTTGATCCCAGCCTCGAGAACCCGGACAACCTCAAGCGCGACGAAGCCATTGCGGCCGCAGCTTTCGAAAAGTACACCAAGGACCGAACGGGGCCCCTCACGATCCTCCCCTGCTCCATGGCCTACATTCCGTTCAACCACATCCTCTCCAGCGAGGCTCTCGAGAGTCTATCGGCTAAGGCAGGCGAGCTCAACGTGCTTGTACCGGAGAAAGCCGCCATCCAGCGTAAGCGGCTGGACGGCACGGCCAACCTCGGCCAGATCGAGTATATTTTCGATCTCGGCAACTGGAGTTCCTTTTTTAAAGGCGTCGACGGCAAGCAGTACGGCACGATGCTGCAGATACTACAATTCCCTTTCAGCGTGGGTTCAGTGCATATCCGCCCAGGGACGAATTCCGACGACAAGCCTCTCATAGACCCTGGATACCTCGCTGGTGCCCACGGAAAGCTCGACCTAGAAGCCATGAAGGGGTGCGCCCATTTTGCTAGCCGCATCACCAGTACGGAACCTCTCGCCAGCATCATCAGCGGCCCAGTTTCGCCCTCGGCCGAGACCCTTGAGGACGACGCCAAGCTCGAAGAATGGATTGTCAACAACACCATCATTGACTGGCACCCGGTTGGCACATGTAGTCTTGGAGGCAGGGCTGGTATCCGAGGCGGCGTGGTGGATGAGCGCCTTCGCGTGTACGGTGTCAAAAACCTGCGCGTGGTAGATGCGAGCATAATCCCATTGCAGATCAGTGCTCATACTCAAGCGACCGTGTATGCTATTGCAGAGAAGGGCGCGCACATGATTCTGGAGGACTTATGAACAATGCGTGCCACGGCAAGACCAGTGACGGGAGAGACTGGGAAGGTGACTGGTCGCCTGCGTAGATATCAAAGGCTACGAAGAATGAATAGAATTTACACCTACTTTGTATCGTTCAGGCGAACCGTGGTAGCTAGAGGCATTGAGTCTGGTATGATAACGTCTCCAGCTACTCGTCCGAGCGCAAGAACTCAGGCCCGCAATACGTCGGTCAACGCAGCTGCATGAAGTCAAGTGATAGTAACTGCCCTAGCTTTTCATATGAGACTCACAGCACAATGCATGGATCGATCTGATCGCCCGGATTTTTGCAAGGGTCTCCTCGTAGTTGGCACTCCCTCCGATCTGGGCCTCTGCGCTCCACAAGGCCGTGCGCGCGCTCAGACGCTATTGCCTAAAACCCAATGTAATCGACCGACCCGAAAGCTCGGTGCTTAGCGCTAGAACTTATCACGTAACTCATACATGATTATGGAATCGTACAAAGGAGTAACATGGCTTTCATGGGTCGTCTGATGATTTACACAAAATCCGAGCGCTATGTACAAAAGTGATTCCAGTACGAGCAACCATTGCAGGACCGAAATAGACATGACTTGGGTGCAAACTTGGAACTGCGTAAAGATGGCCGACCCCTTGCTGAGGCATCGCAAAATTGGGCAAGGTAACGCAATCTCGCAAACACAAAAGCGACGCGCATAAAAGAAGGAAGAGACGGGACGTTTCAACGCCCAACAAACTTGAGCTCCAGCCAACGCAGGGGCGGAAACACGACAAAGGTGAATCCAACGGCGACCCATAAGCCAACGTCGCCCGTCGACGCGAGCTGTGATAGCGGCCCAACATACCAAGCTTGGCTCATGCCCAGGACGGCTCCCAGCCAACCTATGAGAAAACTTACCAGGGCAGCGCCGCCAATGGGCAGAGCTGCCTTGTTTTCCCACTTGTCCCACTCAAAGGCGCCTCGGCCGCGTCGGAAGATAACATGCTCGGAGAATACGATAGTGACCATGATCTAATCGGGATTTAGCTCGTGACCACAAGTAGGGCATGTCTGACTTACCATAACCCAGTAGCCCATCAACGCCAGGAAGTTCTGGAATATGAGGAAGAGATGCTCGCGGCCCGCGACGGACAGGACGAACTCGACGAGAATAAGCAGCGTGGACCAGACCCAGCGAGGCACAGCCTTGCCGTAGCGGCCGAGAGTCTGGCAGCCCAGCGCAGCCGAGTAGGTGCTGGGAATGGAGTTGGCGATGACGCCGAGCGAGACGATGACGGAGCACACGCTCCCGAAGCCCTTGAGCGGTGCGTATGCGGCAAAGATGAGCGCGCCTGTGCTGATATTGTTGGCGTCGGACCAAGCCGGAATATTGGCGACGCCGGTACTGATGCCGATGGCAATGAGGTAAACGAGACAGAAGGCGGTCCAGAGGCCGATGAGTGTGAGCAGAAAGATCTTGCGCTTAGATGTCTTCTCAGGATAGTAGACATAAAAGTCGGACGCCGCGGCACACCAGCTCGATGGCACGTAAAAGCAGACGTTGAAGAACGTGAGGCGCTGAGCCGCGAGGAGAGCACCCGTTGCCTTCGATTGGCTGAAGGGGTCGAAATAAGGGGCGGCAACTCCAATGAGTACAAAGAGAGCAATGACCTGTGGGAGCCACGAGTATCTGGATAAACGATTAGCGCCAGAACTTGTCATATGGGCCGCATCTTTGGGTACCTCTCATATTTGTGGAAGACAGCCATGCCGAAAACGGTGACGATCAAACAAACGACGGAGACGACCACGATGCCAACGATAATTGACATATCGCCGCCACTGACGGCAGAAAGCAGTTGCCCAGCGATGATATTATCTAATGTCGCATAGCCGATCATCAGAATCACATTCAGCGCGCAGGGAATCTTGGAAGGCCAGTATCCCATGAAGAATCGCAGCACGACCTGTACAGTCCGTCAGTCTTCGATGAAACGATCCAGAATCACCTTATTCTCTGCGCAGAAGTCACTGACCATCGTTCTATTTCCAGACTGCGGTCCCCAAATGCTCATATATGCCGTCGTCAAGCTGCCCACGAAGGCACCAAAGACGGCCAGCATGGCGCAATCCAGGAAGCCCAGCTCGAGCACCAGCGGGCCAAGCATGGCCGCGGCGAGATTATTGAGCGAAATATTGGCGCTGAACCACATGATGGCGACCTGGAGGTCATCGGACAGGCTCGCCGGCTGCCGCTCCTCGGGCAGCACACGAGTGATGCCACGGGCTTCGAAGCCAGCGAGGCCCTCGATGCGAGCGTTGAGCTCCTTGAGCTTGGAAGGGACAGGAAGCTCTGGCGGAGGTATATCGTTGCGTGACTGCACAACCGCCTCATCATCCAACGAGGGGGAAGAGCTTGCGGCAATGGCCTTGTCGTGGAACGCATCGGCAGCCGTTTCTTCTTGCGGCAGCGATTCTGACGTCGCTGTCGCCGTCGATGTTACAGGTTGAGCTCCCATCGTTGTGGGTATGTAAAAGCCGTCTTACCGCTCTCCCGAACGATTCTTGGTCGTTCTCCCAGACGCAGAGAGATGAGGAGGAGTGAGACAACTCGACTAACACAAAAGGACCCCTCCTCGAGCGATCGACGGCAACGTGCAGCGGAACGCGGCAGTGACAGAGCTAGAGAGGAGGAAGGAGAGGATAAGGTACGGTTGCCGGGTGCAGGATGAAAAAAAGTATCGGCCTACCCGTAGTTGGAGGAGGGTGTGAGGAAGTGCGAGTGGAACGAAACTGATGCGCAGCGGTCTCACAGCAGACCTGATCCAAACTAGCTCTCCATGTGCGTGTACGGGGCACAGAATCTCGAACTGCAGGGAAACGTGCAGTACAAGTGACCATGGAGGCGTACAGCATGCAGTAGCCAGCAGATCGTGTCCACTCCATGCTGCTGTCTGGGCCCGGATGGGGTCTCATGCGCAACGCTCCTGGCGCAGTAGCATCTCAACCCTGCATTCTCCCACGGTGCGAGCTGGCGAGGCTCGACAAGGAAAGCTATCCGATCCGGAAGTGCTAGGACATTGCATGAAGCCGCGACAGATGCAGCGGAGTTGGTACCAAACCCGAGACCCCCTGCCACCAGGGAGGATGGATTTAGAGTGAGCGCCAGAACATGGCTCGACCGCGTTTCGAGAACAAATGGGCCAACCGAAGGCCCGGACCCGCCCGTTAGAGAGAAGGCAAAGAGAAAAAATGGCGAAAAAGATGGACCAGTGGGTGTGGGCTGGCTTTGGTTCGACAGCGTCACCTCGTGGCAATGATGCGCGCTCCGCTAGGCTGCTGAGAGCCGTGGACGGCCGCCATTGGGCGAAAGAGGGAATTATGCAAGCCAAAATGCCGGCCGTGGCCAGAGGAGTCAGCGCTGCGACGTGAAGTTTAGTCGATGCAGACGCAGCTGGGGCTACCAAGGAGACTAGAGAAACTGACATCCATGGCAAAGAGGGGACTGCAGGCTGCAGATGGCGCCGGACTGGGACCTTTTGGTGCGAGGAAAGGCGTTCTGTTCTTCAGTTGCCCCGGTCCTTGCGTCTGATGGCTCGTCGGAGCCTTGCGAATTGCGGTTCGGGGTAGGGCGTGGGGAGAATTGCAACGGGCATCCATCCAGGCTAGCCTCTGTCAAGATGGGTTCTCACTCGGTCCCAGTCGTCTTGCTCTTTTGGTCCTCATTTGGTCCCGATCGAGGCCGATTTAGGTCCGTAAGATTCCACTTGGGATACCGAACCGTCGCCCGTCGCCAGCGCCCACTCGGTACAGAAGGCGTTGAATCGGGGGTTTGCGATTGCTGCGCTGCATTGTGTCCGCAGGGAGCTGCATCCACTGAGAGCCATTGGCACGTCTGCGCGTGGCTGGAAGTGGATTCTCTGGCTCCACGAAACTTGTGACTTTGAGCTGGCCTCTCGCAATTGCGGCCATGTCTCGCTCGATGCCAAGGAGGGAAACGAATCTCGGAGTCGTGACCCAAGATGCAAAACTAAGGATGGTTCAAGAAACCGTCGTGAGCGTTCTCGGATCCCCTGAACCAATGTTCTCTGTCCCTGGTCTGTGAGAGAAAAGGGGCGTCTTCATTTCCAACCGGTAGGCGGGCTCTGCGGACTGGGCCGCTCCCACAATTCACCACAGACGTTGGACCCAACGGGCCGATCCCCGCCCCCACAACCTTCTCCAGCGCAAGTTTCACGTCCGTCTATCTGCCTACAAGTACGTACGAGTAATACGGAGTAGTCTACTCGTAACGGGGGAGAAGCCCGCGCCGCCTAGTCAAGCCAACTACGAGTAGGAGGACCCATAGCCGCCGGATTACCTGCCAAAGATCAACATGCGACGATTTGATCCCTTGCCACGCTACGAGTAACAGAATGGGGGCTCGGAAGAAGGATTCGATCCACTCCGTGGCCCCTCTGTGCTGTTGGCTGTTACCACACATGGTACAGATTGGCGATCCTCCGTCGGCCCTTTTACTTCTTCCTGTCAAACTGTGCCGGTGGATGTTGGTTCTGTGAAATGATTTTCTGCACCGGACGGCGACCAAAGGATGAGTGTGCATGCGCTAAGAAGTAGAAAATGTTTTATGGATGAGTTACGAATTTACGGCGCACCGCTTCTGGAATAACCAATTCGCTAGCCTGGTGGCATGCACCTGTGCCCCCACGCCGCATGGCATCATCGTCTGTTCGACATGCCCCCTGCCCGTCAGCAGCCTCTGACCCGTATCTTCGGTCGCATGGAACGTGTTATCGAACGCGAGGCCATGTCTCTATTGCCATTTCTTGAGACAAGTTTCTTGGCTCGGCGAAGTCAAGTGTCGGTCGGTTGCCTTTACGAAGCCACAACTGACGTGTGGACTAATGTACATGAATGCGGCTGACACGTTCATGAGCGTCCAGCGCCTGTCAGAACAACCGATTGCACAGAGAACAGAGAACCGTACGAGTAGAAATGATGGCACGAGTTTTCTTAATCATCTTTGCTTCTTTGTATTACAATAAAAGGCGAGGAGTCGTCAATCCTCGGGTATCTCCTCCACTTTGGAAAGGAATCTCGAGCAGGTGTCTAGTAATGCTGCAAAGCAAGCCATCACACATCGTTCAGCGTAAATGTACACAGAATGGCGCCGTCGGCTCGTCGCCAGTCGCCACCCCTGAAGTCCCCTGCAACAAGTAGTACCGCTGCACCGAAGTGTCGGTAGCTCGCATACTCGAACGGCGTACGAGTTGCCTTGTTGCTCCCTCAGGCCCAATTCATCCCTGCAGCTCCTCGTTATTGGTGCGCTTCCGACGACACATCCACGGTTGTGACCACCCTGATCTTGTCGCCGTTGTGGTTGCTGCCGAGGGGGGACGTTCCTGCCCCCCCGGGAATCGGCGGCTCCGGCGCGGCGTCGGCTCCGGCTCCGTTCGCATTCGCACTCACAGCCGCGCTGTGGTAATTATTGTGCTTATGCCCTTGAAGAACCAACTCGATCTGTGAACCTTGGTCGGACCCAGCGTGCTGTGTCTGTGCCCCTTCGCTGGCCGTGCCCCCATACTCGTGGTCTTCCAGCTTGTCCCAAGTCGTCCCAATAACGGTGGTGCCCAACGGATTCTTGCGGCGCTTCTTGCGTCCGGCGCCAGAGATTGTCTCCCCATGATAGGACGGCGTCTTCGAATGCTCGCTGTTCCCTAGAACCGTCCGTAACAACGGCCATAAGAGCGGCAAATTTCCCACCAGCATGGCAATGCCAACCTCGGCAACGTACCAGAAGAGGAATACGTACGAGTTGGGCGTGCTGAAGTTGTAGTAGCGGTTAAGGATGGCGGCGAGAATCTGCCGGAGACATAGTCAGAAACACTCGAGCGAAGATGACGAGAAGAATTGTAGTGATGCGCTTACATTGAAGACACCCAAACCGAGAATGCAACAGAGGATGATCTTTCTAGGATGGACTGTTAGCTCGAGCAAGCAAGGTCTCTGTCGGCACGTCCGTCGTACCTCTTTGTCGGCAATCGTGTCTTCATGATGATAGGAATCGGAATGAATAGTAGCAGGAGATCAGAAGAAATATTCAGGGCCGTCGCAAAGATCATATGTCTATAATATGATGCACACTGGTCTGCAGACATGATTTAGCACCGTGCTTCCCTTGGTCGCGTAGTTGTGCTCACCGATGTTGACAGGTACAGCCCAGTACTCCTTGGGGTTAGGGCTGCACCAGTAGAAGACGAACATAAAGATGACAAGCAGGTATGTAATGGCGCAGTAAACCGACGCAATCTTGACCAGTGTATGCTGTGTCGTCACGTTTCTCCTGTTTGGCACGTCAGCCGGGGATCGCACGGGGCCTGCGGGTAAAAGGCAAGAGAACCCACGTTAGACGAGCGTAGAGAATCAGCAAGCAGGCTTTGATGGTCCAAGTGGCCGTGATGGTGAATATTTCGAGGACGAATGTGAAAATAGAACCATAAACAGCCCTGTCAACGCCTTCGGGCGTGAGCGCTGCCGCGTCTTCGGGCGGCATGTAGTTGCTGCCATTCTTCGCAACTTCGTTGATGGATACCACGACTCCCGTGAAGTTGACCTATGCGGCGGCAAAAGCCAGATGTTAGATTCGGCGTCGCAATAACGGAGCGCATGAAGCTAGGATGCGCAGCGCCCATCATGAGGCTGCGGCCGGCTCGGTGAGCGGCAGAGGAGGTCGCAACTAACAAGAGCAAACAGCATTAAATAATCATCAATCATGAGGTCCCGCCATTTGCCAAGCTTTATTCGCCGCGCCAGCAGTCGACAGGCGACGACGACGACGCCTAAGCCGTACAGAATCCACGACTCGATCGCCAACTGGGTCGGGAGCTCCATGGTCGCTGCGACTCCGCTCGATCTTGGGCTTCCCTCTTCATCAGCGAAGCAGCCGGCTCGTCAAGGCTCGTCCGTGGTGCGCAAGCAAGAAAAGGGTGCGTGGTCGTCGTCGTCCCGTGGAAGCCAAGTAGTGAATGGGAGACGGCAACACTCGCGTAGAAACAGAGAAAGGGGATAGAGTGAGTAGAATAGGCGTTGTAGGGTGATGAAGAGTCGCGAATGGCTCGATGGATTCTCATCCTAGGCCATCGTCGCACTTGGTAGCAGTGCTAGACTTACGGTTAAGGTGCAACTTCGCCTCAAGAGCCGACGCTGATGAGTCTGGCCTCCGCTCGGCTAGTGCTTCCCTGCCCGTGCATGCCGACCCGGCAAAGAGCTACGTAGGTACTCGTGGTCCGCTGGTAAACCACAAGACTTTGCAAAGGATTGGCCAGGCGTCTCAGCTAGGTCGGCAGTGTCCGGAACATGGAGCATCAACCACTCGTAAGTCACCGCCATGGATGGCACACTCTTGAGCCCCACTACATGTAACTTGAATACCCCTTGATGATCCGTTCCAACTTCTTTGTGACAGAGGAAGCAGCGCGGCGTGGGGGGTTTGCCCAGTCAGCCGAAGCCGATAGCTTGCCGGTGCCCTGGCACAACACCCTTGGCGTTCTCTGCCGTTGTCGAATAAGGTCTGCCGTTGCTGTATCCTTGCTTAGCGGCCCGAACTCCGCGACTCCAGCCAAACGCCACTCGGACCCGAGCGCCGCAAAATGGCCACAGTCTGGACTCTGGACAGCGGTCGCGAGTACTCCGAGGCAATGTCAGGGGTCTGTCCAGAGACTCCACTCTCTGATGGGCCTGGCCGGGGGATCCCTGGGGACGTTTGTGGCTTCCTCGCTGTTAGGCTGTGAACTTGCACTCGTTGTCGCTGAAGGCCGCTCAGAAGTCTTAGAGGTCTGATTGAAGCACTACCTATGTACTCCGTAAGTTCGGTTGCTGATGCTGCCGGCAGAGACATGTCGGGGGTGATGTGCAGTTGCAGATGGCTGATGCAACGCAAATTGCCTGCGCCACCCACCAGCAGCATCTCAGGCCGTTCGGACTGATCCGATCGGGGCTTTGCCGGATCGTCACCTCCAGGCCGCTGCGTGGACGCCCAACCTGATGTCAGGCAGTTGTCGGCCATCACGCTGCCCCATATCGGAACAATTTCTCGATAGAAGCAAGAGATCAGGCATTGATAATGGCATACGAGTAGATACATAGTATGACCCGAAAAGAAAGCCACGGACGGAGCAATGTTTCATCGGTCCCTCAGGAGTCAGAAGTTTGCCGCCCTGCCTCGGTACGATGAGTACATGTACGGAGTAGTGCTCGGTCTATCTGCTCTCAAGTCACTGATGCATGTGCGTCACCTTTCGATAAGTGATAAAGTAGCCAGTGAGAGTGAATAAAGAAAATATTAACGACTGGCAAATCGACCAAGAACCACGCGAAATTGTTTCAAAGAGCTCGCTCCCGATGCCCAATTGAGTCAAATGATGCGCTCTTGCCCAGCCTCGGGCTGCGACTGGTGAGGCTGCTCGGTTCTTATTGAATGCCGCTGGAAAGGCAAGGCGTTGGAGGTCATGAAGACAAAACTTTTCCGGGAGACGTGCTAGCTTGCAGATTCGTTATCGAGATGTGCACCCGTCGCTGAGACGGAAGTGAACCTAGGCGAAGTACAATACCTGCGAAACCTCAACCAGACAGACATAAGAAATCAGGGATTGTGCTATAGATGGGTGTTGAGATGCATTACAATTTACTCCGTAATTTTCTCAACTTGTTGGGGTCTTGTCGTGCTCATGGCGTGGATGTGTCACTTGTCATCCTTGTTGTGGTCACAACTACCGATTGGGTCTTGCAGATTGCCTGCAGGCTATCATATGCACCTTGACACTACACATAACATTTATGACTGGAAAATGACAACGCGCCATCAGGCTTTGTGACACACGATTGACGGAGATTGCCATCATGAAGGGACGAGCGCGGGAAGGCGATGAAGCCTCAATCGCTGCCCTGAAAATCACACATTTAGGGTTCAGCAAAAGCCCTCGAAACTATGCGAGAACCGAGATATGTCCACAGCGCAAGATAAGAGAGATGCGCGCCTCATTTCCAATAGTTGCACAGAAGTCGCCCGTCCTAGCCATCGATAACTCGACAATAGGAACTTTATTCGCAGCCCTCTGACCGGAATGCCCTTCACAATTTTACCAGTCATAGTCGGTGCAACTCGTTTGTAACTGATGGATATTGAGCAACAAAGTTCGATACAACTTAGGGATTTGATCTCCCAAGGATTTAAAAACCGAATTGTGAGTGAAGGAAAATGCAGCCAATCGGATGTCTGACGCGTGTAGACATCAATACCATTGAACCGGGCGTCAAAGGAACGAGGACAGAGAACGAAGTACCTGAAGGATGAGGGGGAATTAGGAAATGTAACTTGCCGCGAGCATCTGTCACTGGTACATCCATGGATGTGATGCTCCATCCATGCAGCGATCCAAAATATCAAAAAGGTGAGAACACGTGAAAGATGAAGTCAAAACAAGAGAGACAGTTCATCGCGGGGCGTGTCCTGTAAGATGTGAATGCGTCATGTCAAGTGCCGCTGGTTGTTCGGTTTCCTCAGCATAGCTCCGAGAGTCAATGAATGCTATCAATGGCCGAGGAGGCCCCAATTGAGGCTGACTGCACCGCTTTAGCAAATCTCGCGATTGGCGCATTTCGATCAAGGCCTTTGGACTCATCACACGCCATGCATCGTCGAGTTTAGGGAGTGCCAGTCTTGGCTAAGTCTTCCACTTCAATTGAGACGAGCCCATCCGACCCGACTCGAAAGTGATAGGGGTCAATCGTGTAATGATGTATGAGATGCTTGATCTCCTTGACAGTCAATCATGCGACCGACTTGCAATGGGGCGCGGCGAAAGCGCTGGCTGGTACAAGTACGACAAATTGTTCAGTGTTCCACCGAAAGTGTCGCTGCGCCGCAGACCATTGCCTATCGCTTCCCTATGCAATCCCGACGTAGACTCGTTCTGGCGATCGCCGAAAACACAAGCGTGCAAATGGTCAAAGCGTGCCCATAAAATCATGGTGATCCTTGTCTGAAATTACCTTCTAAGTGGAGCGCATCAATGCTGAATCGCTGACCATCGCAGCTTCGAAGATTGCTGACCTCGACTTTGCATCCTCCTGTTTTCAACCCAAACGCCATGGTCCCTCGTCTTGCTTTTCTGGCTGCTCTGGCGGGCGCGACAATCGCTGTCGCTGCCGGCGACGCAAAGTCGACAGCGAATGTGTTTCTGCCTCCGCCCCTAGACCAGGCGTCGCTGGTGGGCTCCGTGGTAAGCGCGGAACCCGACAAGACGACCTATGCCGTCAGTTGCGCCTCCGACGCCCCCAAAAAGGACTCGTGCCCTATCGGCAGCATGGAGGTTGTTCGGGGGCCTTCTACGGAGTCGTTCAGCGTTCAGTTCGTCGATAGCGCCACCACCTAGTAAGCATCCTCGGTCCCTCCCGCGTCTTGTATCTTGGCGACTCGGAAACTGATCCGTCATGTGGCAGCACGGAACATGCCTCGTGCAGATTCAACTCGAAGTCGAGGGAAGCTGATTGCGAGGGCCAGGGGAGCGCGACTATTTCCGGGAGCCTCACGACCTTCCAAATAAGCCAAACCATCTCGGGTATCCAAAACAAATTGAGCCCTATTACCATCACCGCAGGTATAGAAAAGTTATCTGCCGCCACTAGGCCCGGCAAGACGGGCGACAGCACCGCGTCGATGACAAGCAGCGACCCGCTCGCCAAACTTCCCACTTTGACTGCCAGGTTGAGTGGCTTCACGGGCCCGATTGAATCGCTGCCTTTGTCCACTGACACCGCGGCTGCCGCCACGGCCACCGTATCCGGTTCCGCCTCGACTCCCGCCTCGACAACGACGACAAGAACGGGCAACGCCGGTCCACGGGTGACGCAAAACGCCCTTCTCGCGGGGGCTGCGGCGGCTGTTGGTGGAGGTGCCTGTCTCCTGTACATGTAGAGTCGGGGTATTGGTGTGCGGGCTTTCCGGCCGCGAGGTCCCAGCAGCTAAGGTTTAAGTGCATTCTGTGCGGCCTCACATAGTAACTACATGTAAGAATAGAATATCTAGAGTGCATAATAGACGCTGGGATAGTTTCAGGATGGGGATCGGGCCAAACACCCGCCCAAACAACATCTTGAAGTCATCTATCCACACGGCGCGTCACCAAGTAGTCTGCAGAGCAGTGCCGACGGTACGGCTAGATGTAGCGTTCAATGTTCTCAAACACCATGCTGCCTCCATGTCTGCTGATGCCGCTCGCCTCGTTTGCAACGCGAGCAGCCAATAGGCATGAGCTTGCCGTCAACATCAAACGCGGAGCACTCCGTACATGTGCATGTGCTCCGTCGTCCGTATAGAGTACACACGAAAGGTGGCGCATCTACTTGGATGTCGTGCAGGATACGGGAGGAACGCAGAACAATAGGGATAGCATACAATGCATGTCTCCGTAGACCCTCTTATTCACAACTACCTTACCAAACGTCGGCTTGGTGCTATTTTATTGAGAGAGCCTCCCGAATCCTGGACAGCGGGTGGGAAGCAAAGTGACACTTGCGTGGAGTGCAGATGGGGCGCGTGACAGCAAAGTAGTAGAGCCAGTAGGTTTGCAATACTGGTCCCCGCGGCAGTGGAAGTCTTGTGTCCCAACATGACATGAAGCATCGCCGAAGGAAATCCAACACGCGAACCGCAACTCAACTTGCATGCGTCGGAAACTCGCTCGCGTGCAACCGATCCCGCTGGAACGTGGATAGATCCAAGGGCATCGGGCATCAATCCAGCCGCCAACCGCCTCGTGGAGCTCTCAGTGCGTACATGTACTTCGACCTCGACTCGGAATACGAAGCATCTCTCACACCTGATCACCCAATACACGCACCAAGCTCTTGGTTGCTTCAACTCCACAGAGAAGTGGACCAGGCCGCCAAATATCGCCAGAGCTTCAACCGAAGCTTGAATGACGCCAAGGCCTCGCTTGCATGCGACCGATGCCGTTGGACTATGGAGAGATCCGACGGCATCAGGCCATGCATCAATCCAGCCCCGAACCGCCTTATGAGGCTCTCAGTGCGTACTTCGGCGTCGGCTCGGAACACGAAGCATCTGTCACACTTGATCGCTCGATACCAAGCTCTTGCTTGATTCAACCCCACAGAGAAGTGGTGGAAGAGGCCGCCCAACGTCGCCAGAGCTTCATCCAAAGCTCGAACGACGACAGGATCGCTGGCGTGTAACCGACCCGCTGGAACATGGAGAGATCCCGGGGCGACATGACGTCTGCGATGAACAGCCGCACCTACGGAACCCTCTGGCGGAGAGCATCACGACCGTCGAGGCGTGGCCCGAAGATGAATGCACGATGACGACGGCTCGCGACGCATGATCGATACAATCCCGCCAGCCATCCCACGCGAGGCTCACGCTGCCAGTCTCCGTTTGATCGGCCGCGGAAAGGCGTAGCGGTTGAGCCCATGGGAGACACAAGCGGTTGAGCTCATGGCCTTCTTCTGGTGACCTCAGTTGCCAGTGGCGAGTGAGTACTTCAAGCCGCTAGACAGCGTTCCAGATTTGATACCCACTGCTAGATTGAAGTGTCGGCTGGTAGAATATGCGGGATTGATACCGGCATACCTTGGGCGCCGGGGATAGCATGAGCTGATTGAGGTTGTTACATGTACACGCTATGGTGAATCTCCCGTTTGCATACTTGCATCGGGGGGGATAGAGATTGTTCGGCAAGAGAATAAAGGGCGTTCTAAAGATAAATGACTTGGAGAGCTATCATAAAGCCCTGGACATGTTTGTCGGGTTTTGCCTTTGCCGTGGCGGACCACGGATAAGCTAGCGATTCGTAGCTGGCGAAAAGGATATTTCGCCGAACGTCTAAAATTGTTATATACTAATTTTCTCTGCTGGTATAGCTCTACAGAAAAGGTCTGTTGACATAAATGAGCTTTGAATACTTTCAGAGGCAATAAGTTCAGAAGATGCGCATCGAGGTCAACCGTGTTCATGATCATAACCCTATGTTCTGTACTTTAAAGAGTGTCCCCATACACTTACCTTTCAACTATCTCACATGAAAAATGTATATACCATCACCGTAGGTGAAATCTGGCATTATACGTCAGGACCGGAGTTGCACGCGGTTGGCCGAGAATCCGCTGAGAGCACATATTCGTCATTTCATCTCCCGCGGAGGCTTGAAACAACTCCACGAAGCAGCCATGGTCAAACCATGATGGCTCTCAGATCCACTAGTGAAGTTGTCCCAGAGTCGCGCCCATTGTAAGGCTATTTTGGCTGTATGGCCACTCATTCGTGCCATTGCCAACGTCAAATCCGGCACTCTGCCCAGGCATGTCCGTTCGGTCAGAGCTGATTTTAACTCCTACAGGTTGCGTCTCTGGTCCATAGACATGCGATTGGAGCTTGCAACTTGTCAAAAAGGCATCGGGCTCCATCTGCCAGCCATCGCATGGGCCGGCAACTTGTTGGTGCTGCTCACTTATTGTTAAATCGCTGGTCGGCAGCAAGGTCCAAGAACAGTCTTTTTGAGGCAGGAATTCGGCATCGGTCGTTCTCAATAGAGACGTGATGGTTTGCGGATTGCCGGCGCCATGTGATGTTGAATCTCGGTCGCAATTATACACGTCGGTGAGATGCCCCATGCTTAGTGACGGGCCGGCGGACATAAGTGATGGTGACCGGGCTTCCGGCCAACACGGGAGTAAACTATCGTCATCTCGGCCGCTTGATCCCCGTTCCTTCGTCCTCTCCTTATCTGTTGTCTCAAAAGCAGTAAGGTTCGGCATTCGCTTGCGCTTTGTCGGTCTTTTTCGCCGCGATCGCTTTTCAGCAGCGCTTTGTGATGACGATGTGGACTTGCAACCCATTTCTGCCGACTCTGGCTCTGCATCAACTGGGAAAGAAATGGAAACTTTGTTGCCCTGCTGGAGTGTTGGCTCCATGTTGCCTGGTAGACTGGGTGGAACTGTGCTGCCGCAGGAGCTGATTGGCGTGGGACCAAATTCGCTTGCCCACCCTAATCTCTGGCGAGGCGCATTCAGAATATTGATATACTGTGTCTGTGCTTTATCTCGCAGTTGGCAAATTGCCCCCCAAAATAAGGCTAGCCTCTGTAGGAAACGAAAATTTGTCTGCCAGTTGGCTTCGGCGTGGGCTCTTTCCAAATCGTCTCCAGCTGCCATGATCATAGCGTGTACTCCTGCTGAAGAAGAGGCGCAGTATGCCGCAAACGGAGTTGACAGAGGGTATTCGTACCTCTCGGTATCCATCAGGATTCTGGATATGCGCTTGGCGGCCAGATCAGCTTTCCTTTTCGCTATTGAGAGGAAACAACGCGGTATGTCTCGCTTTCTCCTTGTCGTGTATGCTAGAGCCGCCTGATGCAGGAAAAGCGCATTCTGCTCCATCGAGAGGTGTAGAAGTAGGTATTGGCTGGCTTTGCCTTCCTGAATCTGTTGCTGGAAGTTTTCTTGAGAATAACGAAGATTCGCAGGAAGATTTTCCGCATGTTCTTCCATATCCTGCGTGAGCTTTGCACCGTTGGATCGTGGCGTCCACAGTTTATCTTTGCCCATTTCATTGACAACATAGGAGACTATTCGACCCCAAATTGCTATCGACTGGATTGCAAAGGCTGCCGCATCCATGCTGTCCTCAATTTGAAGATGTTCCCCGCCCCCGGTGCCGACAGATGGTGGGCGCGTGCCGTCAATCAACGTGGTCTGGATGGGCACATCATGCTGTATGTACCTTTCGTTGGCAGGAAGTTGAATACGCATGTATTCTTCTTTAATGAGTAGCGATCTGTGAGAACCAAACGTGTGGAACCGGTCCATCAGGAAACACGCCCACATTAGACGTCGACGAAGCTCGCGGTCGCTGAAGCCAGGATCGATACTCTGGCCAGTGTTCGCAAAACTGTATTCCACTTCCTCGTGGAGCCGCAGAGTCAGTGCCATGTGGATAGCTTCGTCAATGAGCGACCAGCTCTGATCCTCATGGCACGCACCAAACTCGTGCAAGCCTAGAATCAGTAGACATGTTAAAATGACAGTGTCCGGCCGTGCATTCGGCCTTGCGCAGATGGCTCGGGCCTGGCAAGCCCACTCCTCGCCGCGGAGAAATGGCGGCGTCAGTGGTTCTGTTCTGGAAGTTTCATCGAACCGCGCGGCTACAGCGCAGACAGATAACCTCAGAACAGGCGGTATCGCGTTGCATCTGTACAATGTCAGCGCTTTTCGACTCAGGGATTCTCGGTTTGGTGACGCTGAGCTTTGTTCTTTCTAGACACTTCTGACGCACCTTAAATCACGCATGTAATTCGGTTTGTGCAGGACATGGAAGATTTGGCCGTTTACGTTGTCGAAGAATAGTCCAGCAAGGTATTCTTGGACAGCCAATGGCGGGAGGGCTTCCGCCCCTTCTGTAAACAAGTTGTCACAGTTTCTATCACGGAGATTGACTGGATGCGGCACGCCGGTGTCGTCAGTATCCCGCAGCGTCGTGCTCCGTGGACGTGTCGCTAGAAATTGCGAGCTGTCCGTTGACTCCGATCGCTCGCCGTTGTTGCAAAGAGGGACTTTCTCAGCTGAAACACGGGAGGCGGTTCGGAAATTGGCGAGACTTGCGAACGGAGAAATGGTGTATTCTTTTGTTGCAGGGTCCATTGCGACCATACGCTCCTCCATGCTTCGGAGACGCTGCTCGATTGCGGCCATGTAATTGAATCGAGACTTAGGCTTCCTCGTAGTTGATTTATAAACGCAAACAATCCGGAACCTCAAGCAGTGTTCGCACGTTGGTTTTTCTCCCGAACAACGGATCTTCATGCGTCGGCATGACAAACAAGCAAGCGGCAAACGTTTGCGAGCCTTTCCAGCTTTCGTTTTTAAGGCGGTCCAGTCGGGCAGTGCGATCTGTGCGCTCTCGCTTTTATACTCGCTCGGATATCTACTGCTACCGCAGTGATGCACGAGAAATGGAGAGCTCGGGCCCACCGAGTCTTTCCCCAAGGTTGTTCCGGAGATATCTCTGTCCGAAAACGCGGCAAGAGTCGCAGGAGGGCCGACGTTGATTTCGATGTCTCGCGGTGCAACGTCATGCGCGAATTCCGAGCCGTTTCCAGCGACAGTTGGATTCTGCAGCGGAAACGGCAGGGTCGGGTTTATATCTTCGAATTCAAGAGCACTTGCGGCAGGTGTTTTGGTACTCAAACAGACCGACGCAGACGCGGTCGCGGCGCTATCTTGGCGCTGTTCTGGAGAGCTGGTCGAGAGAAACGTAGGGGATTGTGAGCCACCTGAAGGGGGCGTCACATAGTGGCAAGGGCTGGTACCACAAGGTTGCTGAACGAAGGTTGGGAAGCCAGCGCACTTCTCGTTGCTGGAAGGCTGGCGACCTTGTATATACAAGGTATCGATACTTGACATGCTCAATGATATGTTCTTGATCAAAAACGCCCCTTCCTCGGGCTATTTCAAAGGATTCAGACCATTCACTCTTCTCTTAGTGAAGCAGAGACAGAAGGGGGGACGCAATTTTATAGACATCGGTGGAAGCAACAAGTGGCTGCAGGACGCTCTGCGGCCGAATGATGCAAGGCCGAAAAGAGGTTTTACTCTGCAGCTGAAAGCGGGGAGAAAAGCAGTACACAAAGGCTGCCGCAGATCTGGTCTGCTGGGACTTGGACAAGGACCATGGCCCATGAAGACTCGACTCCGTTGCCTGCACACCGGGCATCCGAAAACATGCGCCACGGCTGGATCGACCGGCTGGATCGACCTGTTGGTCCTTGGGCTCCGCCACCAAACCCTCTTAAATATTGGCGGATAAGACCAGCGTCTGTTTCAATCCTGAGGCAATTTTTTCTCGCTGGCCTAAACTCTAACCCGCACGTAGCTCGAAATGACAATAATAGCAGGCTTCCGCAGCTTGAGCCAGTTACCTTAATATAGCGTGTAAAGTATCAAGTTCCTATGCTCACTGTGCGAGAAGCAAGCTGTAGCCAGCGCGAGGGCTCGGCAAAGATCTGAAGGCCTAGGCAGATTCATAAAGTATTTCTGAAAGCGTAGCAAAGCATAGCAAAGCGTCTCCTGGGCACAACTTTCGTGATGCAAGAGTTGGAATCTTGCCTTGCTCGAGTACTGCCATGCTGCAGCCTGTGTTTCCCCATAATCTACACCAGGTGAGTTGTCATATACGCAATCAATACGCGACTAGAGGACGTGGGCTTTCCAAAGGTATGTACCTGGGTGCGGCGGCCGACGGATTTGGCGGATGTGTACTTTCAGGAATGTTTGAGCGTTGCATGCCCTACAGACTTGGGCCAACATCAGGTTCTGAAAGCCAATAATGATCGCTAACCGCTCTGAAGATAACAGTAGCCGCCTTGAATTTAACTTTAACGAAAGAGTAGACCAGCGCTAGCAATGATTCGACTAGGAGCATGGTGCAGCCTCGTTGGATTGTCGGGTAATAAAGTCTTGGATCTCCGCTTTGCTCTAGCGTTTGACTTCTGGAGCGTTTTCGATTTACCACGGTTCTTTCATATCCCTATATCGTCCTGTTATGACTTTTTCGGAAAACCCCTAATTTGAGAGCTGTTGGTTTTTCTCCATCGAGCGGGCCGCAGAGCTTTGCTAATAAGCAGACTCAATTGGCTGTCAAATACAAATTTTATCTGATACTTCCCTTAACCTCTTGCGCCACTCAAATAATATTCTGAGCTCTGAATCTAGTTTGCTATGGTTCATTCGGCGAGTGAGTTCTGGACCTGCCCCATGGTTGTCTTCTTGCTTTCCAGAATTTACAACAATAGTTCTGACGTCGCAAATAGCTACAGCCTTTCCATTCTACGAGTTCCAATGCAAATAAATCCAGCGAAGTAATTCTCTTCCAACATGCTCAAGCCAATTTGAGAGCAGAGCATTTCTAAGGGGTAACTTTCCGATGTTGGGAAAAGTACGAGCTCGTCCACCACTGGTTGCATCTGGACCAATAGAAGGCTGTGAGAATGTTGAAAAATCTATGAGTGTTGTGATACCTTTTATGTTAGAAGCATATCATTCGAAAGCCTTTCATGCTTAGTGTACTTTGCTTTAGATGGCAAAGCTCGTTGAATGGTACGGTCGAAAAAAGTGATAAAAAAATGCTAGAAAACGACGCATAGCGGAAAATGTATTCTCCATTCGTTGGGAACGAACGTCTTGCGTTTCTCCATGACTTATGGCGATATCCAAAAAAAAAAAAAA